>OLMO02000275.1:7037198-7088845 GCA_900291935.2 Cassiopea xamachana
AGAGGACAGTAAGGACTCTAAAGATTCCAAATCTTCGACATTTGGTTTACGGAGCAGTAGAGGTATTAGGGAGAATATTGTAAGGCGAATGAGACATAATGCCCGAGACCCCAGTGAGCTTGAAAATCAAAGTAATTTATTACGAGATCCTGGGCGAGAACTTTCAGCTGACCTGGCGAACCTACGGCTGCTTATGGCTGTTGAGGACCTTTTGGATAATGCGTCATCGGACCTAGTTGCGAGTGCACTTGCTGAAGCAGCCAGCCTTGATCAGCTCAGAGCGGCATCAAGGAACCTGCAGACTTCATTTCGGCAAAGTGCCTCTGCTGAAAAGAAGAGCAATACAGCGCAAGGGTCACGTGAAAGCAGCTCGCCGCCATTGGGCGTTGCTGAAACCGAGGCAAAAGTTAACGTTCACCATGAATGGCAGTCTGAGACAGATCAAAAGAGTTCTTCATCATCGTCAGAAAGCACATCGCAAATAGGAGATAAAACAGGAGAGAAACTAGAAAAAGAGTTGTTGGCTGGTGAACACCCTAGCAGTACTATCAGTTTGTCTAGGGATAGCAAGGTTGTGCGGAGCGAAGTAAGTGTCTATGTTGACAGTAAGTCGAGTTCTAACTTTGATGGTATTACTGAAGCACAGCATTCGGACCTTCACGATAAGGAAACTAGTGATTTATCAACAGTTAGTGAAGAAACTCAAAAAGATAAAGAAAAAAGAGTACCAGAGACGGAAACATGCAATGAAAATTTAGAGAGTGTTGATGCTCAAACTGGAGATTCTGCAGAGGAATTAGTCCACCTGACCTCTGATCGAGAGTCTGAAGATACGAGTAAAAGAGTTGAAACAGAAGTAGGAGGCAGTGATGAGGAATGGAAAGTATTAATGGAACACGCGAAATCTCAAAGTAGTAATGATTCTTCCCAGGCTGATACTGAGGATAAAAGTGGCTTTGTTACCGAGTTCTTTGATGCAAAAAGTGATGAGTTAACGGAGTCTGATAAGAATCGTCAGAACGAGAGAGGAAGAGGACTACTGACTTCTGAAGGAGATTTGCTCTTTACCAAAAATACAGAGGTAATTCGCATTAGGCACTGGCTTTTGAGTTTACAATGTCAGTTAATCTTAGGAGTGCCATTTTTGAGAATTATTTGAAATGTTCAATTCAGCTCAAAGCTGTGAAGGTTTATAATTTCAAGCTATATTTGGAAAGATTGTATTTTTTTATTCGCATAAATAGGATTGTAGTTTAGTTGTTTCATTACAACGTAGTATACTTTGTCACTCCTAATTGCACTGTAAGTTGATTTGCATTAGTGGCTTTTGATTGTGGAGATATTCAGCGTAATGAATTTCCTGGTACCTTTTCATTCACAAAGTATCACAGTAGCTCATTATAGTTTACTACACGGTTCTTTTATATGAAACATGTCTTTACGAAACATGAGTCTTAAATTAGGCAAAAGTTAGGAAACATTGGCAGTCTCAGTTTCAAAAAATAACTTGAAAGAACTGTTTTTCAAGAAAATTCTTGATTAAACTAGAAAGGAAACATTTACAACATCCACTGCATACCTTACAAAACCTGAACATCCTTTTTGTTGCATCACAGTTGCCCATCGGGGTTAATATCATTGGAAGTCTTTAGGTTTTAGAAACATTTGAGAAATATTTAAGGCCCGATTTGACGAAATGTTAAGAAGCATCCAAGCTGAAGCCAGGGATTTTGTTTTAAAAAAACGTATAGTCAGTTCAAGGGTGGCATTCCCCGGCTCTTTGCTTGGCTTCACGCGGCTCTTACATTCATATTGAAGTGTGTGTTTCTTATATATGTTTACTTCACTTGAAAGGATGGGGGTGATGCTCATGTTTTCACACGAGTTTGATGTGGCCCTATGTGATGCGACAGTAAAGAATGTGGCTCTTAGCTCTCATTGGCTGACCACCCCCGAGTTAGTTTAATGCAACTGTACTGTGGTAGGTGGCCATCTATGAATACTTGCTTTTATTCATGCTATAAAGGTTGAGATTGAAGTACCAGAAAGGATAGACTCTCTAGAGAAAACACCAGAAGGTATGACGTTGCTTGAAGCGATTGAGGCGAAGCTGGTTTACGATTCATCAGATGAGGATGAAAATGACGGTGATGATGATGAGGTAGAGGATTTAGCCATCCAAAAGGACGAACTGAAGATTTGCAATAAGTCAGAGAGGCAAACAAAGCCAAGTAAGAAAATAGCCAGAGACTTGCTTCTCAGTTCCGGAGAGAAAACTAAAACTGAAAAAGAAGGGTATGTTTCATATCTGTTTTTAATTGTCTTTTGTATCGTAATAGAGATGCAAAGGATTTTATTATTTTTAATAGTTTAGTCTTGATCATTTTCCCAGGCACTCTTGATGAATTGCGTTATTCATGTAGGCATTGTTTGTGCCAGTAGTGCATAATCTTCCCTCCAACTTTTTCTGTTCATGCCTTGATTCAATTCAAACTAGTCAATTTAGGGAGTACAGTGATTTAAAGTCTGCTATGGGCATACTTGAATTAGGCCGAATATTTTAATAAACTTTCTGATGACATAATAGAAGTTCGTATCATTTTGCAAGTATTTGAGTCTTGATTGCAGCCCTAGTTCTTTCATTTTTTCCGTTTGTGTTAATTTAGAGTTTGTTTGAACTTGTGTGTTGTATATATAGGAGAGTTCTTGCAGAAAACCCAATATATACTGGTTTCCCATTCATATACTGAAAACAGAATCACATATTTAATTTTCCAATCTTAATACAAGTATTTTTTGATATTTTGAGGTTTATTGTCATTCATTAGCTGTTTTTTGAGATAATTTATAAGGAACTTGACATTATGGTGTACTTTTTATCTCGGATAGGTCCATATCAGCAGCAGCAACAGATTCTGAAAGTAAGAAAACAGATAGCTCTGATGTGAAAGATGGTATTAAGCAAGGGAATAGTTCTCTTCAACCTTGCTCTCTAATGGTCGATATGGAAGAAGACTATATGGAAGATTATCAAATGGAAGAAGCTGAAGATACCGATGAATTTGAAGATATTGAAAATGAGGATGAGAATGATCCAGATGATTTGTTTGAAAGGACATTAGAGGTAAATATTTTCGTTAACATGNGTTGTAGAGTTTTGGGTTATTCTGCTTATCCTTCAAGTGCCATTTTCATGTTCTAATGACTACAAATGGGTAGAATTATTTTGTTGCGTTTCTTTCGGGCCAGTCATTTGCATCAAACGTTTGGGGTCCATGACGTTGAGTTACAGTTTTGTAGTATTTACATCGAATCACAGCCGTAGACCTCGCTGTGTTTATCAGTCATAAATGCCAGAGTTAAGGTACTGAGCATAGCCCTAACGTTCATACCCAGCCGATCTATAAGTAGGTTTTTTCTAAGTCTTTTCCATCAGTACTCATTGGTACCTAATGGTAGGGAGAAAAATAAGAAAGGGGGTTAATATTTTTGCTAAAAAAGCATAAATTGGGGGGAGGGTTGTTAATAGATGGGCGTCAATGTTCATTAGACAGATGGAGGACCCAAAAATTTCAAAATTATTGCAATTAGTTATTAGTATTGTACAAGTATAAAGTATATAGTTTGTTTAGATTTCCTTACTTGTTAATTTTGATTTCCATTCACAAAGCCATAGTGTTTTATTTACTTATCCTTTTTAAAACTGTGAAATCCTTAGGTTTTTACAACTGTGGATTTGGTTTTTGTTTAAAATTGCTTAGTTGGGGGGTAGTTAATAGATGGACTGAGAGGTGAAATTTTCAAAGATCTGCAATCGCCCCCTCTACTCTTCAGTGCCGAAGAGTAAGCTATTAAATTCTGTTATTCTTACCTCTTTTGATAGGAACTTTTACCGTATTGCTGTATCAATAAACATGAATTTATTGAATATCATTTTAGATTTCTCCTAATACGCGACACTTTGTTAAAGCATTCCGTATTTCTCGTTAAACGTGGCACTTCGATATCCTTTGGTATCCAATTTTGGCATTGATGAGTTTTTTCACTCTTCAGCCAGCTGTTATTTCAGTGATTAAAATTGATTTATTTTTGTATAGGTAAATCAATCTGGATCGTCGACAGATAAACCTGCCGAGATACGTAGGCGCCAGTGGGATGATGATTTCGTTCTCAAGCGCCAGTTTTCCGCTCTGATTCCAGCTTTTGATCCTCGACCAGGCAGAACTAATGTTTCCCAACACCAAGACGTTGAAATACCAGATGAAAGTAGGTTTACCTGAGGTTAATGTGTGTAACATTGTATTTTCTTGCAACTGTTGGGATTTGGCAGAGTTTATTTGAAACACAGTGGAATAGTCCAGCTAAAAGAGTTTTTGGTACAGTCGTGAGCACCGAATAATCAACCCCCCATTTTTGGTTTTAAAATTTTTTCCAAGTCCCCTGAGCTTTCTTCCCTTCCTACGTACTAATTTTGAGATTTTCATGCCTGAAAATTACTTTATGCTGTCAAGTATATCTTGGATTCAATGCTTCATGCATAATGCTACATTTGAGGACAAGCACAATCAGCATATTGTGGAAATATTATGCAAGGATAGAGTGGGAAGTGGATGGCTTACTCCATCTTCGAGCCACGCCTTAGTGTTCTAATTCAATGTCCACCTACCAGCCAATCTGAACTCAGTGCAGACCTAGTGTTGTAAGCGATTTGGTGCGCGCGACTGATGCCTCATAAAATGAATAGTCCAGGAAATTCATCTTTCTAGCAATATCTCAACATGCAATGCTCATATTATATCTGCAATTTGTCTGTAGTTTTCATCAAAAGGAATTTTTAGTGGCATCTCTTATAGTTACACGTGCAGTAGAATGCGTTTCATCTGTTTCATATCTTAAGTATGTTGCAATACATCTCATTGTGTGCTCTGCTTGTAGCCAATTCTATCCATCCTAGGTCCAGGCATTGAACTTGATGCTTTTTTATAGTCAGCTTTTCGTTACTGCTTCTTTGTTGTATGCCTGACTGTATCCTTATTGTCTATAGCATTGCTAATCCATTTTGCCTTTCAGGTGAGGTAGTTGTCAAAGAAAGTGAGAACTTTGATGACTTGGAACTAGTTATTCGCGGGACCATCGCGGGAGTAAGTATTCGGAGAGTACCTACTTCAGCTTATTCCCATTTGAAAGCTTTGTGCTACTGTAGCTGCTCTTACACTGATGTATTATATCTTTGAGTATTATATAACATTGCATCTTTGAAACAAAGCTGTCTTTGTCAGCAAGCTTTCAAATCAAGACTATTAGATCAATAGAATCATGAAGAGACAATACTCCCCATAAAATTGGACGCCAAGTAAGAGAAGAATGTTATGTTGCTTTTAAGACTTTCAAGTTTTATTGAGAGGCCAGGTGGGAATTTTCATTGGCAAGGACCGAAAAATTGACTACTTTGGGTTCATGAAAAAGCAGCGAAATATTCACCTTCGGTAAAAGTAAAAGCATTTCATTACCCTAAACAGTAGGGTCTGTTGTACTATAATGATAAGAAAGAGGGATGATTCTGCTCTCTTAAGGTCAGTATTTCGACAGAAATTTGGGAAAAAAATTACCAAATAACCGTACGATAAAGAAATATCATTTTGATAACAAGAAATCTCCAAGTTAATACTTACCCTATTTATGGCTGCAAAATTCATATCGGGCAATACTCCGCAGATAGCTCCACTGTGCCAACAGCTTGACCATATCATGTAACGTGCCTTCTGAAAGTTTGGTCGAGAGGCCAGGACGAGTTTTCTTTGAAATATTTATTTTAAAACTTGCTATTTTCTGGTGATTATTACAATAAGTTATATCAAGAACCGGTGAATTTTCTGAGGCTGCTGATGTAAGCTTTCGCAGATTGAACTGCGCCCGTTTTGGGACTATCAGGTCATGTAACTGTCACGCACATTCGACAACAGCATTTTTGGCGCGAACCTGGCGATCGACGGCCAAAGCTTGAGGGGCCGATTTGAACGGCTCATTTAGGCCCGCCTTAACTTTCTGAAAATGGAAGCCATGAGCGAGCCTCGTTTTACATTTTTCCTCCTTGTTGTAATTGTCAATTTACGATTTGTGTACATTGTGTTGCATATATTAGATTTTTTCCATAGCAATTTTCTCGGAGACTGTTTTGCTTTCTTACCCGTGTGTCTGCATTGTTTCCTTTCATTGCAACTTAGTGATACTTCTGTTTTCAAGCCTTTGTTCAGCATTCAATAGGTGAAGTTTCAGTTTTAGTAATAGGGAGGTTTAGATCCAGTACGAGTACGAGTACGAGTTCACCCCCGCGTAGCTCAACACTCGTACTCGTACCCGTACTGCAACTTCGTGTGTTTAGATATCTCCGCCTTCAAAACAACCCCGGGATTTATTGAAATCAAAAGATCTGCGTCTATATTCAAAGGGTTTAGTGAATTGAAGGATACTAGAGGGTCCTATCGTACTCTGAAGATACACACGAAGCTATTACTATATCCCTCGAAAGCCAGTGCCTTCTTTTACTGAACTTTCGGTATCGTGAATGAAGATGAATCGCTGTCTGAAATTTACTTGAACAAGAATGATATTCCGAGTCGTGAGGATGCTGTTGGATTATTCTTGAAGTGTTTTAATGACTTTAGTCCCTCGTTCAACTTTGGAATATACGTTCTGTGAAAGTCTTTCCACTTAATACCCTTCCATGGCTAGGCCCTTTCCAGAAGTTTATTATGACGGAGTGCTTCCACGACAACTGCTCTTAAATAAGCCTTTACATTGTGTCCCTTTTCAAAACAAAAGGTTGCCTTTGCACACCTGCTTTTTATCTAGGCAATTTCTTATGAATTGCACATTTATTTTCACCAATTTTATCAATTTCAAACTCGTTCTGTTCAGTGCGGGATTTGCTGAGAAACTTTTACTGGACGGCTCCTTCGAGTACGAGTTCTGACGGTGATTCCCTCTCAATATGCGTAGATCGGTTGCGCAGTTGAAAACTCGTACTCGTACTGGATCTAAACCTCCCTAATCCCATGCGAAGTCAACTAGAATCATATGACCATTCTACAGAGATTTTTTCATTTGTAGAAATTTTTTGCACTTATAGTACTCACCACTCCAAACAGAAAGTCTTTGCGATTTGTTTTACAACAATTTTCCGTTATTTCTATTTTGCAGAGCAAAGAAATAGAAATCCCCCTCAGCAACCAAGATGCGTCAATATTTTCATACATACAAAAACTTGCCACTTCGATATCAAGCAGTAGCAGCAAATTCGACAAGCAAATAAGACTTTGGGAGCCAACGTACACGTGAGTATCGATGACGTCGTTATATTTATGGCATTCACAGCGAGGTGCTTTTTCTTCTCAACGTATATGTGATTATCAAAGGCAAGGAATAAGGTGTATAGGGTATCACAACCCCAATACTAAAGCCGTCGGTAATTCTTTGACCTATCGGTGGAAGGTGGCGTAACTATCATCGGTTGTTAGGAATTCTAGGAGATTTTGTAGCATGCCTGTATATTTCTTTTGTTACATCCCTCCCCCTACTCAAAGCGTTTTTGACACTTTAGCTTTGATTATGTTAGGCCATGTTTCATTTCGAAGGGTTGCTTTGATTGACGTTGTCTCCTTGTTTGATTCAGCCCTCATCAGTATTCATTGGCTGTGATTTGAATTTGTGCTCTTTTTCAGCATTGTTTATAGATCACGTGAAAGCAAGTTAGCCAACCAGGACCCTGCTTTGGTAAGTTTTTACCCACGCGAAATGGTGATATTTTCACTTTTTTATGCATTTTGAACATATATTGCCTTTTGTGATGGATTCAGGTTTACATTAGCACATTGATCTTTATGCTGAGTGCTGGTGAGTCTAGTTTCTGCTGAAAATGTAACTCGTGCATATGAGGTAGTTTTGCCAACTCTGTATTACCATCCATTTCACTTACCGCAAAGTGATGCAACTGAACTTTTCATTTTATCAGCATCTTTGATAACAACAATAAACTACAAATCAAGATATTTATAGAACTTATTTAACGATTAGCTGTTCTTCCAGAAGGATGTGTTTGTTTGCATCATTCTTCAAATACTCTCTTAGTTGCATTTTAAAAGTATTTGTTGTTAGCAACTCACTTACATCGATAGGCGTATTATTCCAGTCCTTAATAGCTGATTAATAAAATCGTTTTTATAGTGTCCATTCTCATATTTAGGGATCTGGAGATTTTGGCTAATTTTCTTATTGTAGGATAAGAAGCTAGATCTTGGTTTGTACTTTTACATTCCTATTAAAGCAAATTAAGCTAAAGAACATTATAGACTGAGAGAAGGTTGTATTGTTACAACAGTTTTGCATTAATTTCTGTTCTAGTATAAATGGGAGGTTTCATATGTTGATAAATTCCTTGGCACCTCGCAACTTCCAAAGCATGACGTAGTGAAGTATTTACAGCAGAACGCCGATACAGAATTTATTAAAAAGTGGAAGCTGACTGGAACAGCTAAAAGCTGCAAGAAGCAGAGAAACTGCAATCAGTTAAGACACGCGTACAAGGTAAAGCCCAACTATTTCACTGTTTATTTTTGTCATATGAGAAGGAATTGGTAGTGAAGATAACGTAATTTCATAGCTTTCTGGAAGAAATTTCCTTTTGTTATGGGTATTGTGTGGTTATTGATGATTAAAGTCCCTTGTATAGTTTTCGTTTTTACGCTAACTATAGCCCTTAGTCTTGATAATAGCTGCTTGAAAGCTGAGTTAATATGGCATTCCTTCTCATCATGAGCGAGAAATATAGTTGTTGAGACTTTCGTCATCTGTGCAGAAGGTCGTCAATTGCAGATACCTGGTAACTGTTAATTCTTGGGGTCTACGTCATCCTATAAACCTGAGTGTTTATCTGCTATATGTGAATCTTGCCTGATTCACTCTCAAATCTCATGTAAATCACGAGGTATCTAGTTATACCAAGTATCAACCAAAACGATAATAAATAGTTCTTCACAGTGCTTTTATAGCATATCCACTATTACCAATATCTTAGATACTACAGTAGAGACGCTAGGAAGATAAAAGTGGTGCCACCTTTCCAATACCTAACCATAATAAGAGAAGTTTGAAGGGGCCACTATATCTAGGAGCCTTGTACGAGAAAGTAATCAAGTATACCACAGTTTATGGGACCGTACCTTTGCCGTGCTTTCTCATCCCAGAGGTGGTATGTCATCTCAGAAGATCTTTTTGTGTACTGACATAGTGATCTGCTTTTGCATTACAATATTTTGTGTTTTTCTGTGTCATAGGATTTCTGCCGCATCAAAGAAATGCAGGAAAAAGAATCTGATGAAGTAAAGAAGGTAGAAGATGAAGAAAAAGAGGACGAAGATGTATTTACACCTGTGCCTTCAGAAATCGCTCAAGCAATTGAAGTTCTTGATCTTGTTAAGTCTTTGCATAAACTGTGTGAAGAGAACAATCAAATCACCAGCCTTTCTGGTAAGTAGGCGCTTTTTCCCAAGTACTTTTTGAATTTCCTTGTCATTGAGTTTAATCATATTATTACATGAAGAAGATTAAGCTATCATACTAGAAGAAAACAACAGATGTACTAAAATAAGAAGTATTTTATTTATGGATTTGCGCAAATTAGTGCGATTCTACAGGAGTGATGGCCCACTGGTTAGAGTGTCTGCCTCACAACCAGAAGGTCGTGGGTTCGAGCCTCGACCGAGTCATACCAAATTCTTTAAAAATGGTACTCACTGCCTTCGCATCTGGCGCTCGATGTATGAGAATGGAGTGGGGAAGTTAAACGTGCGGAGCTACCAGTGAACCAGCCCCCGCTGTAGCTTTCACTGCATTTGCAGACGTGTGGCCTAGGGCTACTGGATCGCCCTATGCGCCATTGACGCGGGAGGAACTTTGTGTTCGACTTTTGAGTGCGATTCTACATTGCTTGTACCCAAAATAGGAATTCATTTTGGTTTTTTTAGATCCCAGAATGATCATAAAATGCTTTTTTTGTGTGTTGAGAATTTAGAGTTAACTTATGAAAGCTAGTAGATTCTTCAGAAAATCATCTATACACTGCAGTGTAGTTTAGTGCTTGATATGTGCAGACCCTGGCTCCGTATGAAACTTTTCACCATAATACCCACTCACCCAATACCTGGTGTGGACAAGATCTTGTAGAGTTTTTCCACTTACATGCCTATTCTTACGAGGAGGATGGTGGTGTTGTTGTGCCATTTGTATTGTTGCTGACCTCAAAACATTATATAGCCTGTCCTTCTATCAAATTGCATTATATTGTCTACGAAAACATTTTTACGATCTATGATAGAGTTTTGTTGAATTATTTAGCTTAGTGATAAATTTGTTATAAGTTTATGCTAAAGTTATTTAAATTTATGATAAATTTGTGATAAATTTATGACCAATCTATTCAAAGTTGTGATAAATTTAGGACCAATCTATTCAAATTTGTGATAAATTTATGATAAATTAATTGAAATGAATTATGATGAATGTATGTATTCAAAAAAGCATTTGCCTTTCCCAGACGAGTATCTATTTGATGTTCCAGAAGAAGAGTTCATTTCAATGAAACTGACAAACAAACTTGTGCAACAAGTTCAGGTAATTTCATCTCCTAGTGAAATTCGAAAGCGTATTGTATTTTTGTTTTTTCTTGTAATGCATTTGAATCTTTTATCATATTTTATCATATTTTATCATCTTTTATCATCTTTTATCATCTTTTATCATCTTTTATCAACTTTTATCACCAATCATTTACCTATCATTATCGTGCTAGACTAATAGCATCTTATCTTAAATTACGCTCATGATGTTTTAGTCAATATTATTGGTGACATGCTGCACTTGTTTAGATGTGAAGCTATTCCCTTTCTTACGTGAAATCCCAGATTTAGTACCTTGGTTGCAGGAGATATTTTTTCTCCTATTAAACTATTCTGGGAAAGCACCTTTTCTGCTGATATACATTACAACTGCCTCTCCCTCTTTATATTATGAGAATATGTCATGAAAGCTAATGGATGTAGCTTTGTGTTGCCTTCAGAACTCTAGCATACAAAACTTTATTCATTACATAAGCCTCGTCTAGTAATCACATGCAACTGTAAAGCTTTTAGGCCTAGTTGATTGATGTAATGTGTGAATTCATTTATTTTTGCAAGTACATGGTACAAAAGGTTTCCATTGGCTTGTTTTTAGGAACCACTCGTCTTAGCATCTGGATCTTTGCCAGCTTGGTGTGAATTTCTATTCATCAATTACCCATTGCTGTTTCCATTTGAGACGAGAAAGATGTATTTCCAAGCTACTGCATTTGGTTGTTCACGGTAATTTCATTCTATTTTTGCAGTTTTAAGACAACTTTTTGAGCATTATTGGTCAAGAGCATATCGTAGAAGCATCCATGACTCTTTGTATATAGCTATGTGTTGGCAATTTGAGATAAGTGGATTATTAGTTTTGCGGGGGTTATTGAAGACCAACACAATGGAAAGCAAGAGTCTTGGTAGTAAAGTGCTTACAACATTTTAAATCATGGAGTCGATTAACAATGTTAGTTGTCATGTTGAACCGTTGTTTTTATATGTGTTCATATTATTAGTCAAACTTCAAGATGGCAAAATTTGTTTCTTGCTTTGCGTTGCTTGACAAGGGTGCTTCACCATTAGGCATTGCCACGGAGTGTCCTACTTATGAAGATGTCGATGTTCATAATTTCTAACAGCATTCTTGAAGTTTCACGATACTCATCCTAAGCATTCTTCGTGAAATAGTGTATACCCGTAGTATTGTTCTGTGACTTTCCATTTGCTTTGCAGTGAATAATTTTATGTGGTGTTCTTGTAGTTCTATTGTCTGGTTGCAAAACATGCATGATGCAAACCTCGAGAGGAATCGCGGCCACCCTGCTAGGAGACTAGAGCCTCAAGAGATGCGAATTGGAAGATTAAAACACGAACGTGTGAAAGTACCGCGAGAAGAGACTGAGGTGAGTAATGGTGTACTCGAGTTTACATTGTTAAGTGGGTTATGCATGAATGGTTTCATTGTTGAAAGGTGCTCCTCATGGAGCACTATTTGCTTTATAGCATTTAGTTATATTTGCAGCGTGTCGAAGAAGTTCAGAGCTTTACTACTGATTGGATTCATTAGTTAGACCGCGTTTGTATTACAGGAATTGAAAACTAGTAGAATGTAGTAATTTATCTTGTTTTCACTGATTTTTATTTAAGTACTGTTCCTATAATTTTTTTTTATTTTAGCTTTTGCAATATGCTATCAGACTTTTGGATTTTCATGCTGGAAGAAAAGCCATTCTAGAGGTTTGTATTTCCATTTGAAGAATTTTTGTTGCATCATTTTTTATTAAGAAACATGTATTTGTTATTGTCTCCTTACATGCATATTTATAAATATTTAACTTCAATGAAAGCAGAAAATGTATTTGAATGAAGTTACTGGTATAGTTTGGACATATAACTAAATGGAAACCTCTCAGTGTGCCAGCAGTCTGTCTTTATAGTCCCAAAAAGCAGTGATGTAGACATAGGCATTCATTTAATTTCCCCCGTGATCATCAGATATTCCTCATTCAGGTCCTTATCAGTGGCACAGACTTTACATATTTATATAAACTATGGCAAGATCTACTGCAAATATCATTACTCATTGCACTTTAGATTGAATTTCGTGATGAAGAGGGGACTGGATTGGGACCAAGCTTGGAATTCTACGCCCTAGTTGCAAAAGAGCTGCAAAAGAAGGAGCTAGGTATCTGGGTTGCCAGTGATGCGTTAAACAATGGGACCAGTGAGGTATGGTGTTGTTTCTTTGTGAGATATAAGCTGTTATTCACTTGAATCATTGACCACGCGAAGGATTGATTGTCAGGCTAGAACACCTTAAGCATATTGATTGTAAAGTATTTTTGTAGTGGTACTCATTTGCAGTATTTCTAGTTGTTGAAACTAATGTGTTATTGTTAAATCCTTAAATTCATTTGATTGTTGCACGTCAGTTTTCATTTCTGATGTGCATTTCTTTGGAATTCCCATGATTTATTGATGGTAATACCTTGTCTTAGCGCTTCCTTCAGTTCATTGCAAGCTGCCGTAAATTCTCTTTTTAGCCCCACCCCATTCTAGACCAGGAAATTTATTGAGCCCCCTTCTTGTTAAGCCCCCCCTATAAGATATTGAATACTAGCAAGCGAAAGCAAACTTCATAGAAGGAAGCAAACTACGCTTGATCACGCTCCGTAAACAATATTTCTCTACCAATCAAGAATCAAAGTCATTCATTGTCTTCCTGCAGATGAAAGCATTCTATATTAGCAATAACTACACAATTTTCAATTTTATTTGCTCTGCTGTGAGCTATTGATGGGTAAATTAACTACTTCGAATGTTGTTCTCTATTTTCAAACAGCGAATATTTAGTTTACTATTAGAAGTTTTCATAGAACTTATTTATCCCCCATCTTGTAAGCCCCCTCTAGAATACCTCAAATAAATCAACCCCCAGGGGCTAAATAAAGAATTTGCAGTATATGCAGTTGCTTGCGATTAGTTTCCGTGCTTGGTTTGAGTTGTTGTTGCTCCTATTTGTAAACTTTCATTATATTGCCTTGCAGACGTTATTTAGTGGACAGAAAGCGGACCTTTATGCTCACCATCAGAATGGCCTATTTCCTGCGCCATATCCTCAGGATCATCCAAACATTGATCGTGTCTGCAAGCACTTTCATTTTCTTGGAACCTTCCTTGCAAAATGCCTCCAGGACAACAGACTTGTTGATATTCCATTGTCAGAGCCTTTCCACAAACTCTTGTGCCTCGGCAAGCCACAAAGTACCAGGTTGCTATCGAGGGGCATCAGTGCTCGATCGTCAAGCATAGAAAGTGAAAGTATGTCGCCAAGGTCACTGGAATCATCAGACGCCACATCAGATTGCTACTATTGTTGTGTAGACTTATTTTCGGATAGTGATTTTGGAATGATATTTCCAGAAATTTTCGAATTTATTAAGCAGCTTAGAAAGCTTATAAAGAAGCGGAACCAAGTTATGAACGATGAAAACCTGTCACCAGATGAGAAAAGAGAATCTTTGGAGAATCTTATGTTTGAAAGTGAACACGGCCACGAATGCAAGTTGGAAGACTTAGGGTATGTTGCCTTTGGTTGTATTTATCTATGTAATTATCTCGTTGTGTTGTGACCATTCAATTTTCCCCTTTTAGAGCTAGTTAAGAAGTTCACAACTATATAGTATTCAGTGCTGTATGGTATTGAGCACTGTATGGTATTAAACACTTTATGACATACAACACTTTACAACATTCAACACTGTATGGTATTCAGCACTGTATGGTATTCAACACTGTATGGTAATCAACACCATATGGTATTCAATACTGTGTGTATAACATTAAACACTTTATTGCATTAAATACTGTATGGTATTCAACACTGTAAATTATTCAACACTATATGGTTTTCAACACTGCATGGTAGTCAGCGCTATATGATATTCAGCTCGGTATGATATTCAGCACGGTATGGTATTCAACACTTTATTGGCATTCAATACTGTATGCTATTCAACACTATGTTATTCAACATTGTATGGTAGTCAGCTCTGTATGGTATTCAGCACTGTATGGTATTCAGTATTGTATGGTATTCGGCACTGTATGGTATTCAACACTGTATGGTATTCAGCACTGTATGGTATTTGACACTGTATGGTATTTGACACTGTATGATATTCATCTCGGTATGGTATTCAACACTGTATGGTAGTCAGTAGTGTATGGTGTTCAACAGTGTATGGTATTCAGCACTGCATGGTATTCAGCAGTCTGTGGTATTAAGCACTGTATGGTATTTAACACTGTATGGTGTTCTACACTGTATGGTATTCAACACTGTTTGCTGGTCGACGCTTTGTGGTATTCAGTGTAGTACAGTATTTTATACTAACAGTTAAGCTATCATTAGCACCAGAATTTTTGAACTTGTTATTAGTTAAAACATTTTCGTTGATATTCTTAAGTGAAGTGTTCTTTTTCTAGATTGACGTTCCAGTATATTCCACCTTCAAAGTTTTACGGATTTGATTCAGTAAATTTGAAACCAAATGGTCAGAATGAGGTCAGTATTTGTCAACTACTGAACAAACATTTTGATATCACGCCTTATACCATCTTGTCCATTCTGACTTTCTAGCTATTGTTGTCTGTACAATACCAAACAACTCCACCGTTAGGTACCATTTTTCGCTTAGTATCCAAGTTAATAGACTGGTATGTAAACCTTTCCTTCTGTTTCCTTCTGTTATTTCCAATTAGTGTTCGTATTCAAATCACTCTTCGATCAATACCGGTCTTCTGCAAGCACCGCTTATAGACCCTCCCAGCGTCGAACTTGTTTCAGACTTCTGCCTCTCTAATGCTGGGTACCAGTGATATGCATTAGAGGAGAGTACTGGGTGGCACACACACGTAGTATTTGCTTACGATTAAGTGATTTTAAAATCTAATTAAAACACGGCAGTAACTAAACGAATTACGATAATGTATGGTGGCCTAACAAGTGGAAATTCATAAATCTAACATTAGGGACAAATTAGCAGTGAGTAATCAGGATTACACGTGATAAAATATTCTACTCTAATCTTGGGTGTGGCTATCTACATGAAAGTCGAAACTAAAAGTAGAACCTAAAAAGTGGTCCAGGTGTTTCTTCACGTTCACTCTCTTTTAAATCAAATAGCATTCACTTCCACATTTGCTACATGAAATACAGCAACTTGCTCATAGCAAAATAATTACAAGTTAGTTTGGAGAAATACTATGAAAGTGGAAGAGATAAGTAACTAGGATTTATATGTATGGGGAATCATTTGTAGGAAGATTAGCATATCTTGTCAGATATGGTGGTCAATGATTATTGTTGTTTTGGAACTTGGTTATTTTCAACTTTGCGTCCTTCATTTTAGATCCTAACTGAAGCAAATGCAGAAGAATACATCGATTATATGATTTATTTCTGTATGTACAAGGGTATCGAGAAACAGCTTGAAAGTTTTCGAGGTAAGCCATATAATTGCAATTTCATTGTCTACAAGGGCAGTATAGCTATATCCCTTTGACTTATTGAGTCACTTGTAGTATTCCAACACACTGTTCTTTTGTCATTGGTGTTAGAATAGCTTTATAGTACGATGTCCTTGCTTTAAGGCTATAAAGAAAGGAATGTTGCATATAATAATTAATAATCGGAAAGATATGGTCATATTGCATACTGTGATTTGCAGCAAATAGTTATTTTCTCGTGGAAATTTTATGTTCTCATGTTGGTATTATATTTCATGATCAGAAATGGTAGTATAAGGATAATTTTTACATAGCATCGCGTCAGCATAATTACTTCTAAGTGTTTATCTCCAGGCATTCGTTATAGGCATGCAACTCTCCCTCAAGACCAAGTTTTTTTATGTAAATGATGGTATTCCATGTTTTTGACACTGAGTTTTTGTTTTGTATAGAGGGATTTAGCAGAGTATTCCCAATGGAGAAACTCCATGCATTTAGTCCACGGGAGATCCAGTTGATGTTGAGTGGCGAACAGGCGCCTGAATGGTCTTACGATGACTTAATCAATTACACTGAGCCGAAGTTTGGATATACCAAAGAGAGCCCTGGCTTCATTAGGCTGATCAATGTTCTTGTCAATATGAATGGAGAGGAAAGAAAGGTGTGTATTGACATGTAGATTTACATGTACACGTAGCACATACAGGACGCACGTTGGTAACAGAGAATATGTTTTTCTGAATTGCCACAGCTGTATATGCATTTATATTTATTTTGTAGTTATTATTTGTTTATTTACTTATAGTGTTTTATATTCGAAATAGACAATACATGGGTGAAGGTGTTGGTTCAAGAATTGTCTCAGTCTTTTGGCCCTTTTCACTGGAAATCAGTGTTTAACTCAAGAATTGTTATAGGAGCACTTTAGTTGGGAATATGGGAATAAAATTTATCTACATCTATGTTTTATATTATTTGATATATTTATATTCACTGTCTCATCGATTGAATGCTTTTCGTCATAGCCTTTTTAAAGAAATATTTACTAGGGAGCCAAATACCTATAAGGGGAGCATGCTAGTTCAAAATCAAAGAAAATGTGTTTGAGGACTTAGAGCACATTTTGTGAAAAATCCCTTTAAAGATGCTTTTAAAAAGATCTATCACATGTTCTAATTGGAAGTTCAAATATGTGATAAAAATGAATACGCGTTAATGAGAGTCTAAGCGAAGACCATTTATCAACTCTAGTAACAAGTAGTTCAATGTTGCTGTAACAAGTGAAAGAAAGGGGATCTGGGGGTAACGCCCTAGGAAAATTTGGTGTAGCGCTTTGTGTATCTTGGCTTAAAATGCATCTCCCAATATCATGCTTGCCATTAGCGGTAAAAACCTAAAGTTCTGCTGCACCTGTTCTGTAAAGGAGACATTCTTCAGGATGACTTAGAAGACGGTCCCATAATTCATTTTTTTTCGACTTACAGCCACAATTTGAGCCACGGTTGATTTATTCAAAGCCATTTCTTCAGTTCTAATGTAAAGCATTTGAAAAAGGGATAATTTCTGGGGGCAAAACTCCATTTACTAGGGGGGGGGGCAATTTCGAGAACTAGGGGACATTTACCCTCCGAGTTTGTATGTTGAAAAAGGCCCTGCTTTTTGTTGTATCAAAATTTTGCTGTCATCAGTAATAAGACTTAGTTGTAGTGAAATGGCTTAGCCACGAGGTTTTTCTACTTAGTTATTTTGCCACAATATTTACTTTCCTTTCGACTTCTCAAGTTTTATTTTTTCTTTTTTAGGCTTTTCTTCAGTTCGCTACCGGTTGCTCTTCACTACCACCAGGTGGTATTGCAAATCTTCATCCTCATCTGACAGTTGTAAAGAAGGAGAGCGAAGGTGATGGAAGCTACCCATCAGTCAACACCTGTGTGCATTATCTCAAGCTCCCAGAATATTCATCCGAAGAGATCCTTAGAGAGAAACTTCTAGCTGCTACGAAAGAGAAAGGCTTCCATCTGAATTAGCTTATTGTGTTACAAAAGCACTTACGATTGAATACTTTCTTTGAATTGTAACATGAGAAACAAAAAATTATTAGGATAGAAATTATTAGTGTCTTGTTTAGACTAATTGTTTGTAAAAGTCTTTATGGCTTTACATTCATAAACGTTTCTGTTGATGATACTGGCTTTTGCTATCTTTACACGTCTCTACTTATGTAGGATTTTTCCAATTGAGTTTTAATTCTTTGCGTCACCATTTCTGTTGTTTTTGTAATAATATCATGTTATGAACACAAGTTTTTTGCAAAATATTTGACTACGCTCTTTTATAAGAACAGTTTGATAAAGTACCAGCCTGTAATTTGCTTCCACAAACAAATGGACAAAAAATGTCTTTTCCTTGTTAACCTGAGGAGAATTAACAGCCTTGTCACTTTGTCTATTAATAATTGCTTGTACACTTTTTTAAAACATTAATATGCAAGATAGATCGTCTTTGTTTTAACATTTGGCTCTCAATCAATCAAAACATCCAATGTTGCTTTGTATATTGTCTTTCTAAATGGCCTACACGCTACTACTTTAGGAACAAATTAAGAAAAATTTAGCCTCAAAACTTGGGGAAAATTATGAACATGTAGCCTGAACCTCAATGTTACTGGCTCTTATAGAAAAGAGTTTAAGTTCATATCTGGACGCCGAAAGCATAACGGACGTTTTTGTGCATAGTTTTCCAGCAAAGATGGTATTTATGTGAATACTTACAGCCAACGGCAAATTAAACCATCCATTTTTTATCTTTATCATCGCCCTCTACTGTCACCAGCAAGCACTATTAACTCTGATGTGAGAGGCCCTTTACCAACTCAGCTCTTGCCTCGTATTCTCTCTTTTCTAAGTTTGCTTATTCTGTAACTCTCATTGGGTCTTCGCCTCTTTTACTTACCATTCACTTTTTTCGCCATTGCTCTTGACTATTTCCTTTACTTTTTACACTCTAAAACATGCTCACTTGATTCTTTTTCCCCGTACCAGCATTACCTTTCCATGATTTGTATAAATCCTGTATCCACCCAAACCAATGACAGGTTCGGGGCCCAGAGCTGAGCAACATAGCCTCGTTTGCATTGCTCAACGGAGTACGAACGTCAAATAAAAGCTCTATTAATTGTCTCGAAAAGGGTAGTAAGAGCTAAAAAAAATGGACTTGTTTGTGAGTGATGATAATGACCCAGATTATTATGTGGAATATGAAAGTGGAGATGATGCACGGGATTGGAGGTATGCTCATAGAAATATACCTGGCAATATTGAAGACCCAAATATATAATGCAAGTTAGAGTAAACATCTAGTTATTTGGCATGAGACTTTCGTTGAAGTAAAATTAATTTCTCGATGCAAAGCGAGTTTCGATTAAGGACTTTTGATACTACTTACATGCACTAGAGAAATTGCAAGGCTTCCTTTTTTGTTTTACCATTTGAAATGCATCTTTGATTTCCACCTACAGCTCAGGGGATGAAGTTCAGTACAATCATGAGCTGGAAGATAGCACTGAGAGTTTTGAAAATGAGATGAACAAAATAAAAGAGACCTTTGAGAGAAGAAGTAAGGAAAGGCCTTAAACCTGAAATTTCTTCTTAAGTTCCAAGAAAATACATTTATTTACATTTTGTAGCATTTATGCTACTTATAAGTAGTTTACTTGAACAAATTGATAGTTAGGCACTTTGTTAATAGTAATTGTATCATTAGTTGCAGACATTCTGATGTAAGCAGTAAAAGACTATGAATGTTATTCAGTTGAGTTTTTGACATTCTCATTAACTGAAAATGTAACTGTTTTATTGATCATTGTCTTATGACAACTTATTATAATATTTTGAACTCTGCTAATGAAAACACCTTTTACTTACAACTGTATTTAATTAGGATCATTGAATAATGATGAAGACTTTGAAATGCAAGACAAGATGTATGTAGGACTAGAAGACGGCACTGTTAATAAAGAGCAAAATAGAACTGGACATGATGCACAAGAACCAAGTAATGATGACTTACTTTATGATCCAAGCGTGGATGATGATAATGAGAATTGGATGCAAAAAGAAAGAGACAAGTATATACCTAGTAAAAGTATGGACTGATTTGAGTTGTAGCAGCAATAAAATGCTTATTATTTTTTAAGGACTTACTTCTTCATTAGTGTATATTTAATGTTGTCATTTAAAGACCTCTACCTATTATTCTTATTTATGAGGAAAGTAACTGAAAGAAGAGTTAAAAATCAAACTCAAACTTGAATGGAATCTCAACAAGGGCCAAGTTCTTGCATTTAGTACATATCATGCCAAAGATGTCAAATAATTGAAAGGAAGTTTCTTGTGCTCATTTTAAATGTGTTGCTTACAAGGCTACAAAATAGTTTTCAAGGTGACTTTGTATCTTTTCTCATGTTGGATGGGACTGTAATCAACCTTATAGTTGGCTTTAATTGTTTTTCACTTGATACATAGTATTGGAAGGTAACTTTCTAGCATGATTTGTCCTGAAAGAGTTGGTTAATTACTTTTATAGCAAACAAATCTCAAGCTTCCAAAGAATTCAGTAGCAAAGAAAATACTCCAGGAGGTAGCAACATGCCTGATGGTAATATAAGGAGTGATGCAATATTGAACTGCCCTGCTTGCATGGTAACTGTATGCATTGACTGTCAAAGGTACATAACTTTGATTTTTTTGTTCTGTTTTTCATAAGTGGTGCCTGTTAGGATTTCTTTGGGGTTGGAGTGTGCATATAGTAGAACTGTACTTGGCAGTATAGCATATTGAGATGAGATGTCCTTCCTGGTGTCAGCATTGACTAGTGGTGGTTGAGTTTGCTCCCACACTGTCATGAATCTGAACTCCCTGTACTATCATTGGGTAAGGGATGTGCTACAGGTTTATACCTATTTATAGGTATACCTCAAAACTTACAAGCTTTGAGGATTATCAAAAGTTCCTTCAGTCTCCTCACATTTTTTGAAAATCAATATTTAGCAATGTCAAAGGTATTCCACCTTCTGGAATATTTATAAAAATGGCTATGCTGAATTAGATAATTATTTTTCAATGCATCAGCCCATTGAATATTGCTGTTGCATTTTTGTGGTGAGTTGCCCATGGCAAATGTTATAAAATTAGACAAACCTTCTCTTAATAAGGCATAGTTTGCTTCTTGTAAACCCAACCTTACGCATGCATTATTTTGAAGATGGCAGTGTATCTCTTCAGAATGGAATATTATTGCTGAATTGAAAAGTGAATTTTATTGTCAACCTTTGATATTGATTTATCTAGAACAGAATCTTGAGGGAAGTGTAATTATTTTTTGCAGACATGAAATATACAAGACGCAATACAGAGCAATGTTTGTAATGCACTGTAAAGTTGATAGAAGTGAATTGCTCCGTTATGAAAAGAAGCACAGGGGGAAAAAGAAGAAAATGCAAGATTGTGCAGGGAGACTGGTACCAGCAGAATGTGATGGTAATGGTGACACAGACATAGAGCTTTTTAATCCAGTAAAATGTACAGAATGTGGGACAGTGTTGGCAGTATATGACTCTGATGAAGTTTATCACTTTTTTAATATTCTTGCAAGCCAAGCATGATGTGAATATTGCAATTAAATAAATCAGTACTACTAGATGGCTAATGTGGGGATTGGCTTCAAGTTTCTGCTTGGATTGGCTTCAAGTTTCTGCTTCTGGCCACATTTTTTTGTTTTGGCCAAATTCAGCTGAATAGCTGCTGTAGCTTTGGCCAAATTTGACAGGAAATATAACTTACACTGCTATCTTCAGCCAAGTACTGTGCAGTAGTGTCTTTCATATGTTCATTTGAGCAAATCCAGATATCTTTTTAGTAGTAATTTTGACATATTATTCACTTTGCTTCTTCTCTTGTTTGTCATTTTGAATGCTATATTGAGCATTATTTCAAGGGACACTTGCACAAGAAAAGAGCATCTGAATGCACCAAAAATGTAATTTGTTCTCATACCATATATAGATCTTTTGTGGTGATGATGAATTGCTTTGCAAAGGACATATATTACCCCCCCCTTTGACCCCATTAGTAGAGGAAGGGGGCAAATCACCCCACAGTTCCTGTGCTACAGGCATCCATTATTGTTTCTCACATTATAATTTTCCAAAAGCCTTGTATCAAGCTCTGCATTGTGAAATTTGTTTGGACAATAAATTGACTTCTCCATAAGTAAACATAATGGGAAACTTGCATATTCCAATGATTTTTTCATATTTCTACATGCTGTGCAGTAGCATAGCCAGGGGGTAAGGGGGCCACCCTTCAATGATAAAAATGTTGGTGTTTGATAAGCTCTCAAATCTGAAATAAAATCCATACATTGGGAGGTAGCTTTCAAACAACAACTGCAAATGCCTATTTCTATCTAGAAAGGGGTGTAGTTACTCCCTAGTTACCCACAGGGACTACACCTTGTTTTACTCTCACCCCTTCCTAACCCAACTCTGTTTCACCCCCCCCAGAGATGTGATCCTGGCTACATCAGATTTAGATTTTAGATTTTATTAAATTATCAATCATTCTACATACAATTCTATACATCTATAATATAATACAATGCAATACATAACTACAAAACAATAGAATAGTGTACACGGCTGTACATAGAATAGATTGATTGAGCAGCAGCTATCTCAATAGATAGACTAATAAAGAGACAGCCCCCCTGCACACAAGCAAAAACCCAAACATACATCCTTAGTGCTGCCTAGGGTTGGCCAAGATAGGGTTGGTGCTAGGGGAGGGGCTAAGGGGCTATGGCAATTCAGCCCTCCAGTCTCCACAAGAGAGAATTTTTACCATGTCTCTAGCCACTGCAGAATAAATAAATTAGCTCCATATAATGTAGGTTCTGTCCCACATCAGACAAATTGCCATCAAAAATCCTCCCCAAGATAAAGCAGAGACAGCATCGTGTCTGAATGGAGACTTTTTCTAGGAGTGTTTTAGCAGTTATAGTCTGCTAATAACTGCATTCTTCAGACCTGCTAAGTTTGGTGGGCGCTGAAGCTTGGAATTTCTTAAAAATATCTTTAAAAACCTTGAGAAAAATCAAACCACTTACTGATTTTTAAAAACAAATATATCATAATAAGAATCCAGTTGTGTCATAAAGAATGTGCTCTCTGTTACTTCTCTACAAGAGAGCACGTGAGTACAAATCTGCAGAGGAGGTGGAGGTAAGAAAATATAGTCAAGCACTAAGGGTAGGGGAGGAAGTAGCATGGGGGGCTGCAGCCCCCTTAAGCAGAAATCTGCTACATTCGGGCAATTTTCTTGAAAGAATAAAGCGGAATTGGGGCAACTCTTCTAATCTCCTAACTCAGTTGGGCAGACACTTTACAGCCCCCCTGAATTTGAAGTCCCCCTACGCCTACGGTCATGCTTAGAAAA
Source organism: Cassiopea xamachana (assembly GCA_900291935.2). NCBI lineage: Eukaryota > Metazoa > Cnidaria > Scyphozoa > Rhizostomeae > Cassiopeidae > Cassiopea > Cassiopea xamachana. The sequence goes on from OLMO02000275.1 coordinate 7,060,858, forward strand.
ACTGCTTTGAAAAATCGGAATTCCGGATATCAGACCAGTTCTGTGAGTTAAATTAAAGATGCACTAGCATTTATTCGTCAAAGATGGCAGATTGGGAGGAGTTTTTGTACTTTTATTTATGAATCTACCGTGAGATCGTGGGGTTTCTTTTAACACCGTGAGTCCCACGGGAAAACTGTGGTACTTGACAGGTCTGTTTCTAGCTGGGTTGTCAGCAGAATCCCATGTGGCCACTGTTTAGAAATTTGACTGTCACCAGCTGCCTCGTTTTCGGAAAGGAAGTGACTCTTGGTTGTTGTATACACACAACTTCCTCAATCAAGTAGCTCATTAGAAGTGTGCAGATTGGTGAAATTTGAAAACTTTTCTGCCTACAATATCTATAGAAAGACTACTTAGCTCTTCAAAAAAGTAAGAATTTTTCTTAACACTGTTTTATATATTCGTGAATTTATCAGAGCGCGTGGTTCCACTACAACGAACAAAGCAAGAGAAGAATCCTTGCTGGAGTCCTTGACAAATTTTATCGTTTTGTGAAGGCCTTCCTTTCTCTCATGCAAAAGCTGGAGCGTTTTTCTCGTTTTTGTAATATTAGTATCAGTTAGGAACCCATTGTGAGAGCGATAGAATGACAATTTCGAATTTGAGTAGACCTATAGTACCACAGTAAATTTCAATTGCATGCCTGCCTTAAAGTTTATTACTCCTATTCCTAAGTGGAATCTTTACGTTACCTGCGCAGATAACCGTGTAGAAATGCACTCCTACAAGTACACTAGCATTCTTATTTATAGTTCACTGAAATTTCTTTCTTACTCCCTACCTTATTCCAAAACATTTATCTTGCAGATTTCCCTATATCTACCATAAATATGGTGAGTTTTCTAGCATCCTTATTTTCCTTTTTTAATTTTTGGAGTATTTTTTATTAAGAGAGCAGTCAAGTCTTATCTGGAAAGGTGTTGTACCTTGCAGTTGGAGCTTATTTTATAATCTTGGAAGAGGATCTTTCATTTTGGTACTTTTGAAGAGAAATATCCCATGGCTGATAAAGCGCCCTTACTTCATAGATCATGTGCATATATACATTATGTTTTCAGGAGCTTCACAGTATAGTCCATTGCCTTTAGGGCCTTCAATACTTATGCATTTTCTGAATACTACAAAATTTGAGAAAGTATATGCATTTTAATTTAGGAGGAGCTTTAGCTTGTAAAAGGAGCATTGAACAAGGATAACTGCAAAGAAATCCATGATTCATATTTCCAACCAATCCATTAATGGATGAATATTATGACTTATCCAATAGTTTTAATTACTCAAGTTTAAAGACAATACCAGTGTTATGACAATTCTAATATATGGAAAGGAGCTTCATGGTCAATTATCCAATATGAGAAAACCTGTATATTTTTTTAAGAAACTGTATTGATCTCCTATTATTTCCACTCAGTAATATTAATAGGTTTAGCTCATGCTTTTAACAGAACACTCTCTTTTTACCACATCTAGTCTGCTTCATTAAAGATATGTCAAATTGACCCAGAATTGAAGGCTAAAGCCAACAAATTTCGCTTTCGAAAGGAAAAGAATTCTGCAGCAATTGTTGGTATGCTCAATCACCGTCTTCATTCATATTTGTATCTAGAAATTAGTACTCAAGTTGAGACTTCAGAAATAGAAGTGCCATTATTCTTCATTTCCCTGTATCTGGAATGAGACCTGCATCTCAGATATTTTTGCCATTATTTCAAACAAATGGTGAAGAGGCTGGCAGTGATCTTAGTTTAGGAAATAGTTCTTTGCTGTAAGGGGCATTTGTTGCTTGGAGATTAATACCTCCTTGTATATCAGGTGTCATAGACATGTGAGCTTTCAACCAGATTCATCCCATTAAGGGCTGCAATGTAGCTCTTGAAACAATTTTGAAAAAACTCAAACCCAGCTATGTTTTTCTTGCCTGCTTAGATTATATTTAAGAGGCCAGCCCCCAGTTAATTTGCATTTTCTAATTTTTCCAAACATGAATCATCCAGTGACTTACATGTACATTGCCAAGTTCCTAATGCCTGACATTGACACTCTCATCAACACCCATAAACTTATCTGACCTGCTTTATTACAAATTTTGCTTATATTAACCCTGTACCAAAAGGAGTTTAAGCATAGCTATGATTATGGTTTGATACTCCAGGTATAGATAATAATCTTGTATAAATGACCCTTAACTTAAAATCCATACTACAATGTTTGCTGACATTCCTCTTCAGCTGTTATTGATCCAGAAAAACACTTGGTGACAGAAGATACTGCTATTGCAGAAGAATTGAAGGTAAGGCTTAATCATATTACATTAACTTAGTATTAAGGAGTTGCTTGTGATGTTACCTGCAATCTTGTGGGAAACCAAGAAGATACAACAGTATGGTGCAAGTCAATAGAAGGAGGAAAGTTTGAGAGAAAACAAGTTTTGAATACATGAAAATGGAAACTATCATTTTTCAATAATGGTGTTTTGTTGCTACATGAGATGATTGTTGGACCTTCTTATTGCAAAGCATTGCTCCAAATTTCTCTTATATTTTCTGCAGTATTCCTCTTCTGTATCCTAGTCATTTTACATAGTTAATATGTTTAGCCTTTGTGATCAGTACCTAAGGTTATTTAGCAATATCATATGATTCAATTTTTGAAGCTGTTAAGTATCATACTCAGCACCTTTCTAGCCTTTCCTTTCCCCTTTATCGAGTGTAAGCTCACTCAGTTAAGCTCTTGAAGAATGATTTAGTATTTCTTTTCATGCAGAAGAAATGTAGTTGATAATTATGTTGAAAGACATTATTGTGATAGTAGTATTTTTTCATACAAAGCTTGTGGATTTATTGCCACTAAATGATTATATATTAAATTGATTTTAAAGTATAGCTACATTTTTTCCCTATAGAGTATCTCTTCTTCTGGTATTGTTTACTTAAGTTTTTCTTTAACCAGGACTATGACAGCCCAACAATTGAAGAGGTTGCTGCCTTACTACCTGCACACCTTCCAAGGTATTATACATGGTATATGCTAGTTATGACTTGCACTCTTCCTCTCCTATTATTAATTTCATTTCACAGGAATATTGGACTAGTTCTTACAGATATCAGCATGGAGAAACTTTCATTTTATCTAAACACAAAAATTTTTCTATCAAATGTAAAGTGAAATGAAGTTCTGCCCAAGAGTAAACAAATTGTTGCTATCTAGAGGTTTTGAAACCTTTGACAGGGACACTAGAGAGGGGACAGAGGGGAGCAAATACCCCTCCAGCCTTTTATATGGGAGAGCAGGGAGAGGAAAGTGCTCCTTTTGAAATGCAAAAGCTTGCTTTCCAAATGTTAGCATGATATAACAGAAATCAAAAAAGCTATGTATATAAGCAATATTTGATTTGAAATGAGAGCTACTCGTATCATTATAAGAAATACAGCCCCTGGTAAAAGATGGTGCAAGAATATCATTTGGTGCCTTTTTGGCCTCTGTTGCCCCTTGCCCTACCATCATTCCAGCATCCCTGACCATTGATCAGTTTAATGTGGTTTATTATTACCTCATAGGATGAAAGGTAGAGAATGTAAGGCATGCTACAATATTTAATGCTATCTAGCAGTGATCCCTAGTCAGTAGGGGAAGAAAACTTGTCTTTTTTGAAGTGGACTTAAAATCACATTTTGACATTAGTAGAGCCATCTGATATGTTTGATTTGAAAATGCAGGATGACTTGCATAATTTATTACCTAGATTAGTGGTTTTCAAACTTTGTGCAGGAGTAGAACCCCAGGGAAATATTCCAGTGGCTCAAGGAACCCTTGCTCACATAGCTGCAGAGGAGAATTATAAGTTTATTGTCAGTTGTGGCACTTGCAACTTCTGGCAGAACCCTTGTTCTATACTAGTGGAGCCTTGCGGTTCTACAGAACCCTGGTTGAGAACCACTGATCTAGATGCCATTGGAACACAGCATATTATGGGCTTTCAGATATATAAGGATGTAGGAACACATTTGATGTAGTGATTTTAATTGAACTGGAAAAATTATTACTATGGAATATCTATATATTTCATTATTGCAATTCCTTATATTTTAGATACATTTTATATAGTTGTCCTTTGAATCATGATGATGGAAGAGTATCATATCCATTGTGTTTCATATTTTTGTCTCCTATAGGTAAGTGGATTATTTGATATTTTGATATGTCATTTGATGACAGATTCTTCAATATGTAGAAGCAAGAGGCATGTCACTTGGAAAGTTCTAGTACACTTTGTAAATAAATGACAGAAAATTTTTCAAAAATTGCCAAAATTTTCTGAAAAATAGTAGAAGAAAATGACAAAACATCATGAAATCACAAAAATGAAAAAATATTGCACACTTGTTATTTTTGATCAGTCCCTTGCTAGAAAGAACATATGCTGAATATAAAAAAGACTTAATAATGCACAAGGAGTGCCCATATCTTCTAAGCACAAAAACAGATATCTGACTGCAATTCATCATTGTACTCTTTTGGCTTTTAACTCATCATATAATGCCCATGTAACTCTATTCTAGAGTACCAAATAATCATCCCTCCCAATTATTACTTTATTAAGCTTTTTCCAATCCCCCTTTCATTAAACTCGAGACAATTTGAAATCAGTTCTCAGAAAGTCAATTCACTTGAGTGTGCAAAAGAATGGAAACCACATACAGAAGTACAAGGAACAGTTTAGAAAAATGACTTGCATGTAAATAGATGTGTTCTTTTGAAATATCTACTTCAACAGTTTATGTTTTCTATTATCCATCCCATCCATTTCCACCCCCTTTTATTCCAACTACCCTTTTATTAGTTTTTCCAAAAATTTTCCATCCCCCCAATTATTACCACCCCCCTGTTTTTTCAATACTCTAGGGTACTTGGTTATGGGTAACTGAACTGTGCAATGAGTAATTTTGACTCATGAATTTTGATAAGTTTTTAAATGATCTTGTATGGTAGCAATCTTCCATAAGTTTACAGCAATTACCTTCTCAGCCCTTCAGACATGTCATTAAGTAGGGAGCAGAAGGGAGAGAAATTGATTCAAGAGGGTTGCCAAAGTTTCTGAGGAGAAAATGTTAGGATAACAAATGGTTGCTACTTTAACGAGGATGCATTGAGGTACTCTATTTTGTGCTTGCTAATTTGTTTCTATTTTAGGTAGTAAACCGGAGCTCCATATGCTGTATGCTGGCTCAAAGCTTCATTTCATTGGTGACTTAAAAATTCCCAAGGTATGTTGAGAGACGGAACATACTAATTTCATTTAGTGCTTAACATTTGAATCTGCAACTTTTTGACTTAACTTTTAGATTCAGGTAGAGGTAGTGTTCTTTTTGTGACACTAGAAAGAAGTGACTTTTTATTAGGTGGAAATTAGCGGAATTTTAATTTGTCTAAGTAAGGAGCTAAAGAAATATTTGGCTAATGCACTGTTATGCAGGCTTTTATGAGAACTTTTGAGCACTATTTTTATCCGGGAGTGGCGCTAGGGGGAGGCTATGGGACCTATAGTCCCTGTTAGAACATAGTAGCCCCGTTGGAAGGTGAAAAACTATAGATCTTTGGCATTTGTAGCCCCATGCTAGTCGTATTTTAGCCTCATCAACGGAAGAGTCAGCCCCCAGTCGGACAGTTCCTTGCACCATCCCTCTTTGTATCCGGCGCCCAGTTAGTTTGCTGTTGCAGTGCACCCATCCTCTTATTACTCATTGCGTTGAAAATATCAAGTTAGTTTGTATGATATAAAGTCAATTTTACATTTTTTGAAAAAATGTTTTTTCACTTTTAATTCTGTAAGCAGGGTAAAGGTTATGTGTCTAAAAACTTATAATTATTATACTGCCCTGCAAAATACCACGAAACTAAATAATCTAATTATCGTAATATAAAAAAGAATTCCAATAAGAACTACATACAATAATAGAGGTAAGAAAAGAAAATTAAAAATAATTGGAGTTAACGACAGAAATCCTTACTGATTTTGTATGCATTTGTGAGTTGATTGTTAGTTTGTGCATTTTTGGTATCACCACTTAGACAGTTCCAGAGTCGTGCTCCTCTATAAGAGAAGCATTTCTGACCACTGGGAGTTTTGAAAGAGGCAATTTAAGATCAGTTTATTATTGCGAAGCTCCCAATAGCATTTTGAGACAACCTCTCGAACAAACTCGTAAGGTAATTGGGTGCTTCATTATTTATTGACCAATTTACCATCATTGCAGTATCCACAAGCTCCCTTATTGTTTGCCATCCTAGTTTTTCCAGAATAATTATTTCCTTTTTGACAAGGTCGAAGCTGTTCTTTATTGACATTTCACTGCATGCTTCCTTAGGTTTATGAAGTTCGTGATTTGGACGAGCTGACTGATGAATGGCTGAATGCAAAGTTGACCTCAGTTTAGATTAGTAATTGAATTTCTTTATTAATGAGAATATATTCTACCGGAATCGTTGTTGAACGCATTTAGATGATTATTATATTACCTATATATTCTATCAGCTCTGTAATATTTGGAGCTATTCAGTCTTAAAATTTACTTTTATGATTTTTGGAGTTACTTTTGTAGCAAAAATTTATATCTTATGATGCGTGCTAATTATTTATCTTTATCTATTAAATTCCCCTCATATTAATTCTGACCTTCTAAATTCATGCAATCAAGAAAGAGGACATGTATTTGCATAAATTTTCGACTACGGCACAGATGTCTGATATTTAAAAGTAATTGGAATGCTAATTTTTATATTAGGAAAGATTTTACCAAGATTGTAAAAACGAGAGAGAGTCAATCTATGATCCTTCACTCTTTGTTTTATGGATGTCAGTTCTTGCACTTTTTTCGTTCACTCATTTGTCATCATCCTTGAACTCAAGGTAAACATCCTTGAGATTTTTACTCGTGGGAACTATGAAGGTACAGAAGTAGAATTCTCAATGTTTTACGTGACTTGTCAAATATAGGTTAATTGGTTATAAGTTGCTTCCAGAAGCCTGCGTTTAAAGATTGCCAAATAATTTACCGCAATGGCTACGTCAAGATAGCCATGAGTTGAGTTTTAGCAGAATATCATCACCAACACCTCCATTATCATTAATCATCATTATCATCATCAATCATTATTATAATCACCATCGTCATCATCGTCATCATCATCATCGTCATCACCACCACGGCCACCAACCTTAGATGCATTTTAACCCTGAAAATTTACACGTTTCTGTAAATATCGAAACATCTTGGGAAAATTGACTGTTTTTGATAAAAGCAAGCAGTAAGTCAGTCAGTTGGGCTAATTTCCTAAAGAATATTGAAGATGATCAGAAGTTGATTCACTTTCACCCAGCAAAGTCCAAGAGCCTCGGATATGCAGCATTGTATTGCATAAAATCATACCAGGCTGGTATTTATTGTGATAGCTAAAAGTCAAGCAGTGGTGTAGTCGTAGAAAATTTAGGAAATACTGAAGTTTCAAACAAACAGCGTTTCATGGCTTTACTTTTACTGCAAAGCTATATGCGAATCGTCAATATTTTGCTTCACTAGCTAGCATTACCTTGTAGGCAGGGACGTGCCAAAGTAGGGGGTGTGAAATGTGTTACAACCCCACTTTAGCCGAAACCGTCGGTAAGTCTATAGCTTGTCGTTAAATACTTGCTTTGCTATCATCGCTTGTCGGTAATCGATTGTCCTTTGTTGTAAATTCAGGGACATTCAGAAAATTGGGGCTACATGCATTCCGGAGCTCCCTCTCTAACAAAAGAGGCCATCTTCGAAAGCTGAACAGGGGAACTTTACATTAACATTTGTGTAAAGTAGGGGAACAAACTGCAGGGGTCACAGGGACACCGCACCCCCAAATAATAGGTTTTAGGGGCAGGGGGCAGTCATACAGGACTTGCAACAACCACAACAGAGTTGCATAATCTGTAAACGAGGTCACTGGCCTAGCCCTGTCGTAATGGCGGGAGACTCAGTGGCAGCCGGTGAGCTAGAATAATTTTGATTAGCTCATACATGGAACAACGTAAAGAGAGTTAGTTAGTTTGGATTATAGTGTACGATTGCTCTAATTGTTGTAAAACCTCGGTATTGAGCTGCTTCCGAACTTGAAATGATTGCTGAGATTCTAAGAGAAGCAAAGTGCTGTTTGAGATGCTGTCTGAGGATATCAGGAGAGCACAGTCGAGCCGCTTTTGCACTAGATAGCAACAGAGAGGTGATATTTAGATGGACTTTCTAAGTACCATTCTTTTGCCGATGAATTAATTTAATATGCTTCGATTTTTCTCTGTTATTTTTTCATTTCATTGTAGTGCAACCCACTTATTGCCTTAATCCTTTCTTGCTTTTAGGATCTTCTTCACACACTAGAACTTAAATGGAACTCAGTTGGAAAGTCAATTAAAGACATTTCTCAGCACCTGTCTAATGATAATACTAATGAATATTATTGTTCTACATGCCTTGGTGCACTTCAAGATTCCTTTTTGAAAAACTGTGCTGACAAGGTATACATATTTTTTTATCCTCAAGAAATAGTTCAGCTCATTTAATATATCAGTGTAGAAAAATAATTTTAAAGGAAGGAATTCCAAGCTACCACCAGCAATCACAAAATATTGAAGAGAGTATTATTGTATTGAATAATAAATTTTGTGTTTACTCAATTTGGTGAAGGAGGGTCACTTTTATTACAGCCAAAGGGGACCTGCAAGAAAAAGATTGGGAAACAGAGTAATATAATGAAAGAATTTTTTTCCATAGTTGTTGTTCAAAGCAATGTTTATGTATTCAGTTATCAAGTATTATTCAGTTTTACAAATATCAAGACCTGTTGTAGCACTCTCCATGTTCACTGAACATCATTCTACATTTGTGAAGTGCAAGTGCTGAGAGAATTGCTCAGTGATGTTAAGTGATATTGAGCAATACTCAGCAACGAAGAGAAGAGTGGATTTAAAAGCATTCAAAAATTTTTGCTGGCTGACTATAGATTTCTATTACTCTGTGTTTTGTTGAGTTATGTTGAGAGCATTTTACTACCCCTTACAAAAATTGTCAGTCGTCTCAATGACACTAGCTGCAGCTTTTTGGATCACAGAAGAACCAAGCCAAAAGACTTCCAATACATAGCCTTTGTTGAGTAAAATGTTGAGAGAATGTTGAAACACCTTCTGAAGATGGCTCAACAGTACTGTAAAAATATAGAATAGTGTTCAGTGTAATATTAAGAATATTTTAACTGAGATTTAGCTTTCAAAAAGGACCCTTGAATGTGTTTGAAATAGCGACTTGAAATCACTCATCAAACCATAAAATACAAGAAATTTCAGTGATATATTGCAGTAAATCCTTGAATTAGCCCCCTGGGAGCTTATTTATTTGTTGAGTTTTTGTGTGGGAGCTTTTGAGAGGGAAGGCTTAAAACATTTTCCTGGTATTTGGTCATATTACAGTTGGTAGGTTAATAAATTTTTCAGGTAGTTGGTCATGCAAGCAATAGGTCATTTCTTAAAGAACAGGCAAATTTTTGTTAACTAATAGCAGCTTTTCCTTTCATATGGCACTGACAGACTCTCAAATAGGCACAGTCATATGCTTGGGTGGGGGGGCTTATTAAGAATTTGTAGCTCTAGGGTGAGGGCGTATTCAAAGGGGACCCATTTGAGGATTTGTAGTACATAACAGTTTGTCTGATAGTAGAACTTGAAAGAAAACTTGTATACTTCTAGGTGGCTAAAGCATTGCTGAATGAGGAATATGATAGTGATTCCTTTTCCATGAATGCTATAGTACCAAATTGCCTTGGCATTCGACAGGTATTCATGTATAAAATAATTGAGTTCCTCCTTATCTCAGTTACTGTAGATAGCCAAATAATCTATCACCTTAGTGTCTATTTTCTTTTAGCGAGAATTCAAGAAACTTGTTTGAAACAAGCACTTCATGGTGTATCACATTTTGCTTATTAAAACCAACTACTTTTTCATGCTAGTGGAATATTGTCAATTTGTTAAATATTTTTTTCAATCTTTTTTCAATGTAAATCTAAGTATAGGCTAATGGAAATATCGCATTTTCATTATATCATGGAGTTTTCACTTGCATTCCTGTCTTTACGCAAGGAAGCAGTGAAAACTAGAAGAACTGCAAATCTTGCTTACTTTTGGAATTGTTTCTAATTTTTGTAATAGTGGGCCTTTTGTAGAACTCTTTCCTCCATTTCTCTTAGTTATGGTATTATCTGATTATTTTCGTTTTTACTTTTAGCATTCATTATACCTCCATTTCAAGGAACAGCTTAGGTATTGCATTTCAAAATGCATTTTGTAAAATGAATTTAATGCAATGTTTATTTGTCTATTTTCAGTAAAGGAAATAAGTAATGGAACTAGCTGTCCTACCTCTCATTTTACCCTCATTTCCCTTATGTATTGATGTATACAAGAGTCTACTTTTATCTTCATCGCCAAATAGTGTTATTTTGTATTCCAATATAGGATCTATTAAAATATGCTCAGTGCTTTAGGTAGAAAATGAATTAATAACAAAAACATAATTGCATACTTTTTCTTTTTAAGAGATGATGTCTGGAAACCTGGGGGCATCATCACAGTAAAAGATGCTTTAAAGAATAGTCTTATTGAAAAGATAGAAAATGAGATTGGAAAAGTTTGTCATTCCAAGGTATTTATGCACTTTGCATACTAATTTTCATATTATTTTGTAGTTTATTGTTTTGCAATTAGCACACTTTGTGCATCAATGAGAAACATAGCAAATTTACAATTCTGATTATCATTTCTATCTGGTTTATCAACTTCAATTTTATGGATTTAACTTTAAGTGGATTTCCAAAGACCATAAAGGGCTTTAGAAATAAGTTATAGAATGATAGTTTTTTAGATTTCTCTTCTTGGTGTGTTACATTTGTGTATCTTTCCTTTGCTATGCTAAATTTTTATCATTTGTTTCTTGGTGTTGCAAATTTCTCTCACTGAAATTGATACCTGTTTTTCATAACTATGATGCAGGATTTTTTTGTAGAGTCAATTAAGGATTACAATTGTGCTGGATTATGAAGATGATGCATCTGAAACTGCAAAGCTGTAAATAGAATGTATATTTGATTTCTTTGCTTCTCTTAAAAGCAATAATCTTTAAATTTAGAAATTCTTGCCTTTCAATTTCTGTAGAATCTTGAATATTTCCTATAATCAAGGACTTTAACTGTCAAAAAGTCATTGAAGTTGGCAAAACTTGATGAAGTTATCTACCATAAAATGCACTTGGAAGTAAAGGTAGTCTCATATACTTTCATGTGTAGGGAAGTGCCTGTTAGAGAGGAAACTTATCCTGAGCCATCGGCATGGGAGGTAGGGTGGCCAATTCCTTTCCTCGCCACCTTTATCTCCCCAGTGTTGCCACCAGGTACCCATTTGCTGCTGGGTGAACATAGAGCAAGCATTCAGTCAGGACATCGATTCAGGCTCGAACCGTAGACCTTTTGCATGGGAGGCATGCATTCTAACCACTATGCTACCTCACCCTACAAGATGCACATAACCTCAAGGAATTATAGGAGACAGGTGCAGACTGGCCAGTTGGGTCATTAGGGCAAATACCTGAAAGGCTGGATACATGAAGTGGAGAAAACACTATATTCTTGAACATGGAGAACTTTGCAATCTATATATGAAAGAATTGCTATCAAAGCCATAGATTTATCAAACTTTGCAACCTTTTTATTATCTCTGTCCACCAATTTACACTTTCTAGAGTTTATGGGCCAGTTTAGTCAAACTGTGCCCAGGCTGAAAAATTAGCCAGCCTGCCCCTAATAGTAGATGCTGAAACCCCCACCTTGCTATTTGTGTGCACACTTGAAAAAAGTAACTTGTGGTTCACCTGTCCCTCTCTATTGCATTTTTATCATTCAAGGTTCTTTGTATCCTGTTAATCTTTAATTAACAGGAAGCATGATCTCTGATTAACTTTGGTAGGCTTTGGTTATGCTTTAGAAGCACAATGTCATAGGAAATTTGTTGATCATGCTCCATGAAAATTTATCTATAACTTCATTATAATGTTCAAGTGCCAGCAGTATTTTGCAGAGCTGTTGTCATGAAGGCAGCCTTGTTATTTTTTTACTATTTAGTGCAAGCTTTTTAAAAATATTTAAGTCTTATCTATAACAGCAGTACTTGAGGGACTGACTTGCAGATACTGTTTAATTTTTATGAGTGACAGGAAAGAGCAGAGAATTTATGACAGTATGGTATCGTGGCATTTATAACTTTCTCAAAATATTCTGTTGCCAAGGATTTTATTTCACGAGCCTTTATGTCATTAGACGTTGTGTAAGTACACAGCAAGTTAAGCAAAAAGTATTTTTACCTTGACTATTTTGTTATTTCTGTTGTACTGTCCAGTCATTGTGAGTTTGAAAAGGTAGTCCCTTCAATTTGTTTAAAAGTTTGCTTCTTTCTCAGTATGAAAGTCAATCATTTTTTTAATTAGTTGCAGGGTGAATAATCGTCTTACTGAATCATAGTATTAGAGATGCATTTACCCTCCTTCATAACATTTGCTAAGTCTCCATCTCTAGAGACTTTCAAAAAAGTCATGCAAAAACTTTCTTCTCAACATGATTAGCAAGAGCACTTTAAAGTATGGATGATCTTTTAAATTGCTCATTTCTTCTTTTGCGCAATAGGGATTTAATTTATACTGATTTAGCTATTTCCTATTACATATTTATTCACCTTTGCTTTGTACACCAAGCTTAAAACAAGTATTGTACTTAGTTCTACCATGAACTTTAAAGATATTATTGCATACATGCATAAATGCATACACTTCTGATTATAAGGTGCGGCTCTTTTAATATGTTTTGTAAGAGCTGGACTTCATAATTTGTTGGTTTCTTTCTTCAGACCAAATGTTGGGGCGAAAGAAAATCGACGAAAAAGAAAGGTTCTATTCTTTTGTTGATATGATAAAATAAATTTTCTTTACTTTTAAAGTTTATGGACAAATCCAGCCATAGTTCATTTTTTTCAATCGAACAACTACGCGCTCAAGCGCCTTTTCTAAGTTACAGTCCATACCCGGAGATATTTTGGTGTGTCCACACACGTGCAAAATCCCCGGCGCGAGCAAAAATCTTCCCGTGCCAATATCATTGTCAACCGTGAAATGGCACATGTCAAATTGGAACTTCATTCGCAACTGAAATACTAGTGACTGTTACCTTTTACTTTCATAGCTCTTTTTATCCTTTTTTATCCTAAATGAGATATTTGACATTCTTCAGCAACAAGAAACTATGTATTTCGGACACAAATCTTGGATCGCATGTGCCACTCCAAATAATTACGAGCAATCGCTCGTACAGACAAGGGCGCACATGCAAATCGACACTCTTGTACCATTTTCTTCCGCGCATGGACTGAAGTTAAAAGGTTCTTCAATACCTTTTGGATTTTACTGTTGAAATCTAAGTGATATTGGACACTTAGTTACAGTCTTGCTCTTTTCCTACATTTTAAAGCCCACTATGTCTAGGATTATGAGAATATTTCATGACTATTGCATATTTAATTTTATTGCCCATGACAGTATGATCATGTTCTGTTTACATTTAGGCCACTTCTCTTCGAATTTTATCGGATGGAAGTCCGTTTAGCTATTGATATTACTCAATTATATTTGTTTATTTGGATTTTTTCTCGAAACAAACGTGCCTCTAAAGTTACCAGTTTGCTGCAAGTTCTCACTTATTATTGCCCAACTTATAAAATTCCATCTTGTTACCATTAGAATATTGGCTCACCAGCCTCCCAAACGATTGGTAGTGTTCAGAGTACATTGGATGCTGTACAAAGCATGCAGTCTATGTTAATGTGAGCTCGTTGATTATGCTTGTAGATGTTTTTTAGATTATTCTTCGTATTTAGGCCAATCTTGTTTTAGCAGTTAAGCTGTACAACGTGCAACAGCTTCTACCTTGTATTGGCAATACCAGCAATTTAATTTTTGCTGATTCTTATTTCCCTTTTACTAATTTGTTGTTAGGTATTTGTTTTGGTGTGGTTTTATAGATGTTATTGTTCTATAGGCCTCCATGTAGTTGTGGAAGAATGTTGCCTCCAAGAATTGAGGTTATGGCTTCATGAGAAGCCTTAGAACTTAGTCTTGACCAGAGGTTCGCCTAGAAACTTTCTTTGAAGTAGGGGGGGTGCTTTTTGGAGGAAGTTGGCCACGATGAATAGGAAAAGGTCACAGAAAACAATACGATCAATCAGATGCTAAATCTTTTGCAGCATGGCCAACTTTGTTGCAATTTCGTGCATTTTGAAGGGCATAACTTTCCCCCCATGCCCCCAATCATAACTGGTCTTGAGGTTTGATGGCAAATCTCGCTTCAGTCTACTAGTGAAGAGAAAATGCATTGTTGTTGGAGAGGATTGGAGCTTTAGAAGAATGTTTTTTTGAGATTTCATTAAGTTTGAGCTAGCAATTTCTTAGGATGCTGCTCTTTTGAGTGTTTTCCCCAGAATTTGTCAAATTTTATCATTGCAGGTATTCCCCATGCCCACCAAAGCCATCCAATAAATGTTGCTATCTTAGAGAAGTGACTTGTTTTCATGAATCTATAATAGTGGCTGGTGAGTAGATTTAGTATTCACTATAATACATCATGCATTCTCAAGGAGAAGAAATATAGGATAGTTTTGAAAACTATTAGGAGTTTAATTGTAATGTTTAAGTTACTGGTTCTCTGCCTTTGTTTCAAAATATTTCAAAGACTATTTACGTACTGATTGCCGCGAAACCTGTTGTATTTACAACATAAAGAATGTTTTCCGAAAGAAATTGTTAACTCCAATCATCTTTCTTAGGCAAAGTCATGAAGACTGAACAGGTTTCATGTTACTTCTGAAACTCCTTAAAAACCTCTTAGAATTTAATTGTTTTTAGGGCGCTTAGAACTCCATAAATTCATGCATTTTAGAGAAAACTCCTGAATAACTCCCTATTTGTGATCAATTCTTAGGGGAGAGGATTTTCAGTACGAGATTTCTTTAGGAAACAATTTGCTTTTGTCAAGGAAGCACACGAGCTACTTCTTAAAATTATTCAATTTGTCCTTACAAATTTTATCTGCTCACCAGAATACGAACCCTGTTGAAGCAGCATGCAATATAGTTCAAGATCATATTGAATTCGTTGTGCTTTAAGCAGTAACAGCTTTCTAGAGCCTGCATCATTATGATGCCCAATAAATTTTGTTATTTGCGTTCATGGATTATTCAACAGCAGATGCAGATTTTAGGTTTTCTGCATTCTCCAAGTTATGCTATTGTAGTTGTCTTTGAAGAAAAGCCTAAGTTGTCTGTGTGAAAGCCATATCTGTTTCATATACTGTAGTTCTTAACTCTCGAAGCACTCTTTTTTATCATTGACGCTATTTGTCCACGTTGCTAGGTCGCTATAACAAATTCTCACGAGAGTTGAGCCAAACTCCTTGGTTTATTGACGGTGTTAGGAAAACAGAAACATCAGTTCAGGTAGGTTTGTATTAGTTCATGCTTGAATAAAGCTAGATGGAGTGGATACGTTATTCTTAAAGCTTTGTGCTTGAGTTTTTATGAATTTTTCATAGTTAGGTATTTTAGAGCAGTGATCCAAAACCCCGCGCTACTTGTGACATAGACTCTTTCAAATTTACTCGGAGGAGTGAACTTTCTACGCTTTCCTCCCAGGCCGTGGTCATCATATTATCATGTATTAAACCGTCTGAGGCGATAAAAAAGTTAGGGACAACTGTTTTAAAGTATATATGTTAATCAATTATTTTTGCTTTGGATTGGTATTCATAGTGAAATTTTGAATGATATTTCAAGCATTCATTTCGCGTAGGAACTTGCTTGCGAGAAAATAGCTGCATTTTTTCGTGCCAACGGTATGCCATATTTTGCTTTTCATTTAAGTATTTTTGTACCGATGATTTTATGAGAGAAATAATAATAATAATATAATAATACGAATATTTCAACAGGATAAAAGCTTCAACAAAAATATTGCTGGTTTCAATGCCTGTCCTGTTAGAAACATATGTAGATTTTGTAATAGAAACATATCTAGAGGGAGCCTCAGAGCTTAAGCTCTAGTGGATTATGCACTATTGCGATTTTGAAGTGTTTCACAACGATAAATTGTAGCTTCTTCAGCTAAACTACCACTTGGTTTTGTCTACGTTATGGTATGTGTACGTAGCACTTGTTTCTCTTCAAATCAATCCCTTATCAGATGCAGGATATACAATTTTGTTAGGCACACAATTGGTGCTATTAGATTGAGCTGTGTATCTCTTGCATTCTTCATCATTTAGATGTGAAATTCATTTCCGCCGGCAGAGAAGATGTGGATGTCAGAATGCTTGGATCAGGTTTCAGCATTATTTTATATTTAACGCCTTGGTTTTTCATATACCATTAGTTTCAGCCCACAACCGCTAAAATGCGAAGTCGATTTCTGTTCATTATTTGTAAGCATGGCAGTGTATATAGAAGGGTGCTTATCGTGAGCAATATGACTTTTTAAGTAAGGCTCCTAGCTCATGGCTGCGCCTTCTTCATCTTCCCAGTGCTCCGACAATGTTCCCATTTACTGGTGTGTGTACAGTTAGTGAGCATTGAGCAAACGTTTGAAGTGAGGCATGTTCATAGAATATTCTAATTACAAGGCTCGTAAGGGTTTTGGAAAGTTCTGGGAAGCTGATAATGCCATTTCCCAGGACCTAGAAAATTTTGGAAAAGAGAAATTTTTCAAAATGGCTATGGGAAAGTTGGATTTTTGTTTAGGAAAATTCTACAGTATCCTAAAATGGATATAATTTAAGGACCTTTCTAAATACCGTATATATTATGTTTGTTCATTTCAATATAAAATAGAACATAATCCACTGCAAACATCATAAAACGTAGCATTGAAAATAGCGTTTTTCTAATTTTATGAGGTTCAACATTTGAACGAAAATGTGGTCCATGGTTTTGGAAATTTTGAATTTGGCTTTGGAAAAGTTTAAGAAGTTTTTTAAAATCATTTTGTACGAACTCTGTACTCAATTCTCGATTTTACCTCCGTTTCCCCCAATTCCTTGGGTATTGGAGGATGCCTCTGTCAGGAGCTTCGTTCTGGCACGAGCATTTAGGACCGGGTACCCTTCCTGACGTCACCAGTGGTCTGCGGTTGGCCTCGCACCCAGGACCACGTTGGTCTGAGTGGAATGCATTACCGCTAGGCCACGGCTGCTCGTACAAAATCTGTACTAAGTAGATTAATATGTCTATGGCTGGGCTTCTGTCTTGTCTAGAACAGTACACGTTATATATGATATAGAGTTTGCTTGCTGCCCAAGCTCAAAGCAGCCAGAGTAAAGAAGGTTCAGAAAGATCAAAGTAGAATTTTAGGCTTACCACAAGCTTGACTAGTTTTTGAGACCATCGCATGTATTCGTGAGTCATATTCAATATTTTTTTCTATCTTAGCAATACTTTATCTGGTCATGCTCACGACTTATCGCAGTGGTTGAACTAATTTTACTTGAAAATACAAAGACAGCTAATATTTTCATGATAGAGAATAAGATTACATCTGAAATATGATTCATCGTATGTTGAAACAGTTAGTGATATTTTTGTCAGGTCGACCTTTTGCAGTGGAGCTGATCAACCCTAGAAGAACCAAAGCAGTTGAAGCTGATATGAAAAATCTAGAGATGGAGATAAATCAATCAACCGATTTGATAGCTGTGAACCGGCTTGGCATCATCGCAAAGTACATGTCTTTTCTATTTATATCACAAGCTATTGGCTATTCCCAAGGGACAGTCATTTGCATGATCTAAATGTCTTGTTGGGAGGCGCATTGATTTCTTCATTGGACCTATTTTAATTTGAATTCTTGCAGTATCAAACATGATTTACTAGCATAGGTGGGACTAGGAGCTCTAGCCACTATTTAGGTAGAGGGGTATTTCATTCGGAAAACTTTTTCTTTAAGAGCAATGGCAAAGTTTTAAAATTCTCTACGAATCTCCTTGTTCTTTTGAGCAAAACATTTGCAGCTCCGCAAAGCTCTAAGTCCTATTGCACGTATTTTGAATCTATTATTTTCGTGTGAAGAATCTTAACTGTTCGTAATTAACAAAATTGAGAACATTGAGAATCAGCAGGGTGGCCAGCAAACCCTGGAAACCTGGAAGACCCTGAAAAACTCTGGATTTTGTTTGACCCTGGAGAAATACCCTGGAAAACTCTGAAATTATAACCCACCCCTGAAAAATTATGCTCTGAAGCAGATTTCGACGCATCAATTTTTAGCCTTGCGGTGCTGTTGCATTTTTTATTCCTGTAGCGTAGGGGAGGAGGATCTATGAGGCTATTGGGGGTAAAAACAGCATATTATTTGTCGTGCGGTAAGCAGCCTCTTTCCAACAACGGGGATAAAATTTCCAGTAAAGCGCAGAATGAAAAGTGGATGGGTATAGGAAGAAGATCTATATGTGATAATCATATTTTTCGAAAGCGTAGTCAAAAATACCCTGGAAAACCCCTTAAATTTGGCAGAAAATCCCCTGGAAAACCCTGGAAAAGAATTTCATTTCACTGTTGGCCACCCTCATCAGGCAGAATAGTGGTTTTATTATGTAAAAAAACGTATACTTAGTTTCTGGTCTATTACTTTTGCCGAGAATTGGCCGACTCGATGGCACCCTTAATATTCGCTACTGAAGATGAGAAAACAAACTTGATTTCATTTTCCTCAGCATTCTTTCACAGTTGCTTTCAGATACAGCAAGTCTTTATTTTCTATTCACTATGATAATTACTACGATTACTTATTACATACTACTTACTATACTACATACAATTAAGTTATCACTACTACAAGAACACTACCAGGGTGTAAGATGTCATGACAACTCCGTGTTCATTAAAATGAATAACACGTAGTCAGTCAACAGTCACAGTCTTTTCCCACGCCCAATGGTGCATAGGGCGGCGCCTATCTATGTTTCTATAGCCCTAGGCCACGCGTCTGCGAATGCAGTGAAAGCTACAGCGAGGGGCTGGTCCACTCGTAGCTCCACGAGTTTGACTTTCCCACTCCATTCTCATATGTCGAGCGCCAGACGACTATACTACATACTACTTACTATAACACATACAATTAACTTAACACTACTACTACAAGAACAATACCAGCGTGCAAGAAGTCATAACAACTCCGTGGTCATTAACATGAATAACACGTAACATGACAAAAATTAGAACACAACTACAAAATACATGTAAGTACAAATGAATAACTTTTAGCAATAAATATTTAGGTTTATTTCATATTGTATGCTGGGCTAGCCTAGAACAATCAGATCAATTTTGTTTTTGATCAATTTTGATTATCGAACGAAGGGCAAAGCAGCAAAAACTGCTCCTTGTCCTCGATAGCATAATTTGTGGGAAACCCAGCGAGTCTTCTGTTGCAACAAGCAATTATAGCAGAGGAAAGAAGAGTGTATTTGCAGTTTTTTATTTCAACCCAACCTATGCTCATGTTTGCTCTTTGAACAGTGTATTTTGGGTCATTACTCATCATATGACGAAATACGTCCACGATGTTTACTGTTGACGATGTATATACTAGGATTTATGCACCTAGAGTTATCACAAGAAGAGATCGAAGAATCAGATATTAGGAAATGGCAAAATCGGTACTGATACAGTGGATTAATATGAGTGGGAAGGGAAAAACCATGACAAAAGTATTAAAAGCAGAGACTTTCCCAGGTCTATGCTTGAATGTGCTGATTTAGAGAGCTAGTCTAAATTGATACTGTTTGCAGTTGTACTGTTTCTTTGTTTGATAAAAGATATTCATAGCGTTTCATTCTTAATTAGTTATGAACCAAACGGATTCCCTGACCCAACATCTCAGACTAATGCAATGTTGATAGCATATTTTTGAAATTCTCATTAAGCCTACCATTTGCTTAAGCTGCTATATTATTTCGACCAATGACCTTGTGTTTCTTCCTTCCATAGAAAAGATCTGAATCTTCTGAAAGAGGGCGAAGAGCAGAAGATTAAGTTATACAGGTATTCAAATTAATGTTTTCATTCCTATATTGAGTCGATATCCGTGTGACAATGTTGAGAGACTTATGGCATTAGGCGTTCGACTCCTTCTGATGTCAATATTTGAGTGGATACCATTTACCAGGCGTGAGAAAGCGAAAGGCAGGATTTTAGCGCTATTACTATATATATATATATATATATATATATATATATATATATATATATATATATATATATATATATATATATATATATATATATATATATATATATATATATATATATATATATATATATATATATATATATATATCGCCTTAGCGGCCATCTCTAAAGAACGCCCACTTCTATAGAACGACCGGCTATTTATAACAATCATCGATTATCTTGCGAGTGCAAGTTACATAATCACTTACCTCTTACCTTAATAAAACGGCCCCACTTTATAGAAGGACTGAGTTAAGCAACAAATCTACCCTTCGCAACTTCAGAATGCTTCTAAATTAGTTGCAGAAGACTGGTCTATTCTCGAAGGCGAACACGTGGAATTTGACGCCATGCAATTAATTGACACCATATATTGACAAGCGTGTTGTTAGTAAAAGACAGGCTTTGAGGCAGATAAATATAACTGACTATTTTTACCATTGAAAATTTGCCCTTGAAGGTATTGGCATGATACGCCTTATTCTTTTACTTATCCGATAAACATATGACATGGGCTGTACGGGGCGACACCCTCTATAATGACCAAAATTGTTTTGTCCATTGGGTGTTGGCTATAAAAAGTATTTATTTACTGTAAGCGACTATTGGTCGCATTTTTCCTGCAGTACAATATTGTTATCAGCTTAGGTCTTCTAAGACAGAGCAACAACGAATTTGTTGCGTAAACTGGCTGTCAATATCAGTGAAAGATGCTTTTGCAACGAATGCAATACGGCATCTCTCAGTCTAATTTGCTCTACACTTTAAGGGAAGTGCTGTACTAGTAACATAGTGTTCAAGAGGTTTCCCTTCTGAAATACTGACATATGTAAATGGAAAGTATGTGATGACGGGTGTTGTCTCGCATCTGAGAGACCAGGAAAGCGTTTTCCATTTTTTAAAAGAATCGCTCTGTTGGCCGTTGGCAGAATGTTTGACTGTAACTTGAATTTTGTGTTTGAAGTTTCGTAGTTATTGATAAAATTATTGAATTATTGATATTGTTACGCAAGTGGAGGACTAGGCAGCTATATCTTTCTCGCCGGAACATGCTCTTCCCCCCCCCCCATCAGAAGATTGTGAACTCTTTGCTACCCGTCAGAATAACCACCCCTAGCTGGAAGGTCCTGGTGTAACCCCTGAATTGAATCTTTTTCTTCTGTGTAAATCATTAGGGAATCATGATTAACAAGGGAAAAGTTCAATTGAACTATTCGACATTGCGCGTAATTTCCCAACCATGATAATTTGGCAAAGCTTTTGTCTTCGTAGTGACTATTGTAAAAAGATAGCGCCCAGGGGCATGTATCTGGGTTAACATCACAATTCAGCTTCCTAACTACGCTATCTTTTGTGTGACTTCAGAAAATACCTGCATATCCAATACCTTTCTAGTCTAGTTTACCAAATTCTTGTGGCGACGTTGATGGGAAACTTTTCAGAAATTAGGTAGCTTGACAACACATGTTTGATTATTATTTGAAAAATCTTCATGGCCTTAATTCTAACAGGGTGTTCATAAAAGTTGATTACTGATTTCCAATTAACTGCAATTACATCTGGCGCTGAAAAGGCCATGTTCTACAGTCAATTCAATGCAATATTTGCTTATTTGTCTGCAGGCTTTGATTCACCCCTTTTCATTTGTTAATGAAAGAGATTAAGTATACTATGCTCTCAAATTGATGTGCCCAATTTGGAATATGAACAGTTTTCATGTACAAACAAATATAGCCTGTATTAGCTCTCGGAGTATCGGTTTCCTGATGTCCGCCGGGTTGGTGATCTGAGACGAGCCTCGCGGATAGAATCCCATACCCATCTCTAAACAGAGATCTAACTTGAAAACCATTTCTTCATAATGCGCAAATCCTATTCAAACTTAGGCTGCATTTTTCGACTAATCTCAGAATCTTGACGCTCTTCAACTGATACATGTGTTTGTACAGTTAATCAAATCATATAGGACTAATACAAATAGTGTATGCTTGTGTAATCCATCCTTTTCATTCTTTAATCCATTTTCATAAATCGTAGGCTTGATCCTCTAAAGCTACTTCGCATTTCTGCTTCCCAAATGATCATGCTCTTAACTCTTTGTTTGAGCATCTGTTACGTCATTCGTGTATGAATCCTACGCAGGGTGACACGAAGCATGTGGATGATAATTAATTTTAGCACGTGGAAAGGAGTCTTGTTATTTATAGATGAATATTACTTTATACTTTTTTTTGATTGCATAACTCATAGGCTTGATCATTTAACTGTTCCTTATTTTCCTCGAGGCCTGAGTGGGAAGATTTGGACTGGGGCTCTATCTATTCTCGCAATGCCTGGAGTTTAGAACAAAAATTGAAACTGTACAGATTGGATGCAATTATTGAACACCCTATTATCAGTTTGAGCATTTTAGGCGGCATGACCACAGGACGGTTCCATTTTGGAATCGCAGCAATTTAGTATGAACAGGCCTTGTGTTTCCACGAGACTGGTTCCATTTTGAACTAATGCTAGCAAACTGCGCAGAAGACAATTGTCAATTAGATGTGCAAAACACAAACGAAAAGCAGAAGAAGTGCACCAATCACTTTTCTTCGAGCTTCGTTTACTTCCTATCCGGGCCCAATTAGAGCTTTTCCACCCGTTTCCATGATTTCGGTTCCAATTGGGACCTAATTCGAAAGCAGACCAATTTGGAACCGATTAACTCTTCCAAAAGGAGCCGTTACAAACAGTCCTGTGGAAACGTGAGGCCTTTCCGTACCCAGAATGCTACAGTTCCAATCGGAGAGGGTCACGTAGAAGCGCAGTGTTGGTGCTTAGTAACACTTGATCTTCTTGAAGCTAATAATTTACTAACTCGAATGCATCTGCTACACAGGAGGAAGCAGTCAGTA
Organism: Cassiopea xamachana; assembly: GCA_900291935.2. NCBI lineage: Eukaryota > Metazoa > Cnidaria > Scyphozoa > Rhizostomeae > Cassiopeidae > Cassiopea > Cassiopea xamachana. Next base: position 7,084,186 of record OLMO02000275.1, read on the forward strand.
CAAACAGTCGCAAATTTAACGAGTTGAGTAAGACATATTGTTCAAGGTGAACAGTTAGATATTGTAGAAAATGCCACCTTTCAACCAAGTTATTGAGCACATTGTTGATTTGCAAGTAGAGATAATTAATGTCTGCCAAAATCAATGGAAATGGTGAGCATTAATTGTATCTAACAAATATAACTGAAAGCCCTACACGATCTGACACGTGACTTTCTATGAATATCAGCTTCTGTGTGCTTATTTAACTTGGTTTTCAAACGTGCCAAAGCAAGTACTTGTAGAACTTGCAAATGTTTGAATCGTTTCAAGTTTGCCTCATTGTAAGTTGGCCTCGTTGTAAGAGCCATCGGCATGATGGAGCCACTGATTATGGAAAGTCACAACCAACCAGCAGCTCTTGCGGCATAAGTAATGTACATTAGGCGTTGGAAGATCACTTGCAAAGGTGTTGACGTGGGGGGTACAGAGCTCTCATTTCCTAACTCATGCTCAAGCCTGTTTGCATTGAGCTTCAATGAGCTCTTTCCTTACGCAAGAATATTAAAGCTCAGGTCATCCGGTACATCCTTCTGTTCTTATATGAGTTCAAGGATTTAACCCTTTTATCAGTGACTGTCTGAAATTTGTCCTGTGCTATTTTTAGCATTTATAGATATCCGAGTTCAAACTTGCATTCAAACGCCATTGCATAGTCTCCAACTCTTGCATTTGCTCAGACCAGGAGCGGATCCAATTAGGGGGGGGGGCGGAAGGACATGCCAGCAAACGGTAGCATTTCCTATAGCAAACAATTATGTTAAGAAACTTCTTGCATTAAAAGGACAATAAAAGGAATCAGATGCCCCCATAGTCCAGCTCTGGATTGGCCCCTGACTCAGACTATTATGTTTTACCCTAGAGCCAGAATTTATGCGAAGAACGGAGTATCAGATGAACAGTTGGAGAGATTAAAACCATTAGAAGTGAGTGCATCCGTTTGCTCTTCGTCGCAACACTGCCCTGATTCTGTAGCATTAGCTTTGGTATTTTGCTTTCGTCTTTCCTCAAGGGAGGAGAGAGAGAGCTGTGGTAAGTTGCATTTGTAAGCTTTGCGCATTCATATATGCTACACTACCCAGACGCTGAGGTGGAGCGATTGTTAGTAGCTTTGTCAAGTATTGCTATCTCTCGGTCACAGATGAAAGAATCTCAGGTCAGCGACAGAAAATTCCAAGAAGTAAATGTCAAATCTGTTTGTAGAGATATGATATCATAAATCCACCTTTCTGTGATGTAGTAGTCAGGTTTCATGCTTATGTAATGACCAAACAATTTTTTCAGCTTTGTGTAGCACTTTCTCAAACAAGGCTCATTGAATGCCATCATTCAAAATCCCAAGCTATTCTCAGGAAAAGTATTGAGTAGGTTCACGGGTGGCGTTCAGGGGGACTATAGCTCCCTCGTTAGAACATCCTAACCCCCTTCGGAAGGTGAGTAACTTTTCGGAGGATTTTTAGCAGTTGTAGTACCCTGCTAACCGTATTTTACCCCCTTTTCAGAGGAAAATCTCACCCACCCGTTGGAAAATCTTGGCTTCACCCCCGAATAATTTGGGATTTTTTGGTTTGTTACAAACCTTAAATGGTGCATCTAGAAGCTGTAAGTCTCGCACATCATTAAATGTAGGTGAATACATACCATGTACATTATGTTTGAGTACAGACGTTTTTTTATAAGAATACCTAATTTGCATTTGCAGCCACACCCATATTTTTGAAGATGGAGACATGATAATTTAGTCCAATTGTGATATAGTGTATAGCCAACATCTACAAAGATCTCAATAGCCATATAGTAGTGAGGAAATCCATCTTAGCAATACCATACAAAACATTGGAAGCAAGGTCAATGCGCTTTGAAAAGCAAGATTGATACAATAATTTAGGGGGCTACGCCCCCAACATGAAAAATAGTTTTATAAAGGGGACTACGCCCCCTGAGCCTCAATATTCTTCAACTTTTTTATGCTTTAAACCTTGTATTATTCTTACATTATTCTTAAATATTTATTTGTTTTATTTACAATGTCTTTAATGTTGGCAAACTAATACAATACAGCTAAATAGCTAATTAATGCCAACATCGAAGGTGTAACTGCGAAGGAGAAAGTATTGCAAATATCGAAGGTGTAACTACGTATGATAATCAAAGGATTATATTCAAATCTTCATTGATGTCTTACTTCATCATAAAGCAAAATAAAAGTGGATCAGAACAGGAAATATTGTATCGATAGTGAAAAGTTGATCTATAAACAGTACTGTAACTTGAATACACAAAAATTCTAAATCTTGATAAAACTTGAGCCTTGCATTACTCTTATATTATTCTTGAATTTCAGCGATTCTGAGCCTGAATATTCTTATAAATTTTATTCTTATGAGCAATTTTGTGGAGCAGATCCAGACTTTTGGCCAGCTATTTAGCTGTTCTTCTTTGAGTGAGATTTGTCATTTTTATTCTCCGTCATGTTTTCAGGCTTAGCTAAGGTTGTAGAATAAGTTACTGTACCAGAGCATCTTTTTTCATTGTTTTACCCAATGAATTGATTGCTGCTTCGTGGTAGTTATTTCTGATATCCATGTTAAACATAGATGGCCCCTGAGAAGAGTTTTAGGGGGGGGCTAGCACTGACTGTGAGCAGAGCGATAAAATTCTAGTGGGCCACGCCCTTGAAATTCTCTGAAAAAAAGAAGAACATAATATGACAGTGCAGACAGTGTGTAGAAATATTCAAATATTTAGGTGCCGATGGGGGAGCTTGGTAAAATTTGGGGGCTCCAGCCACCAGAAGCACTCCCAGCAGTGCCATCTTTGGTTTTAAACTAATATGGTGAATACAGAGATCAGCATTCTTCTAACGCTCCACTTCTTTTTCAGTTGTTGAATCCTGTTGCTTGGCGATAATGATGCGCTGCAAGAATATTTACTCTTAGGTCTCCTCGAATATTTACTCTTAGCATTTTCTTCGAAAAAATTNTGTGATTGTATAGTTCCGGCAATTAGAACGCTGGTTCTTAACACATGGGTCAAAGACATGACAGGAGAGAGGAAAAAGGATAGCTGACAGTATAGTATCGAAATACTGTGACAGCATAGTTAACAACCTAATGGCTTGTGGTTAAAAACATAGGTGTGAACCTGCCTATCACAAATATTGTATTTTAAAAGTATCCATGGCAGCATTGATTGGCAAAGGCTGAGCTTATTTCCCAGTGGGCCAAAAAAGAACGATTGATCAGAGGCTAGCTAGAATATGAGGCTGAGAAGGGTTCTATTATGTGACATCAAAATAGAAAATGTCAAACTGTAGGTTCTAAATAAATGCTCTGATATGCAGGTTTCACTTTATATTCTGCTACGCGTTCTTCAGAGTTTCGTTTTGAAATAAAGTTTCATAGGTGGCACTAGGGAAGAAATTGTGAGAACCTAATGGTGTCAAAGTGAACGAAGCGAGAAAACTTTAAAAGACTACGTACTTCAAGTTAGCTTAAAATACTGAAGAGCAGGACTGAAAGGCTGATAGAGCATAGAAATCTTCAAATATTTACAAGCCGAAGGGGGGAGGTCCGTGAAATTGTAGAGGGGGTCTTATCCCCCTAAGCACCGCCGATAGTGCTTTCTCTCACAAGATGCATGCATAATGAAATCGATCTAAACTATGAATCTATTTCAGTTAAATAAACTATTATAGTTCTGTGTGAGCAATCATATAGAGCTGATCTTGGCGGCCTAAAAATCAACATGAACCCTTTTCCACACCCAACAACGCCAAACTCTTCGGAAACATTTGGCAGTTCTAGAAACGGGTCAAGTAGCAATTGAAACAATTGCGGCTTCTGAGCTACGTAGGCTGTCTAGCTTGACTTGACTACAGGCGAACGGATTAAAACGAGCTACTTCTGAATAAAATTAGACATTCAGTCACGCAAAACTGCTAATCTGGCAAAAAAACTTCACCTGCTCTAGTTTGCTAAGTGGTTCTGTAAAGAATAAGTTTCTAACAGATCAAAAACTACCACTTCCCCCGTTTACTCCAATCTTTTGGCTGCCAGTGGAGGCACTTGGGATCAATTCGAATTCTTCTTTTTTTCATAGCAGTCACTTGAGCATCTAGCACTTCTTTTGATATACATATTATGTATTGTCCCTTATAATACTGGAGCAAGTTCAGATGTTGTAAAGTTGATATTACGTCCTCTTTTCTGATGCTAGTCATTTCACAAATCTCTCTGCAAGAAAAAATGCAAATACACCTTAATGGATTGTACGAACTACATTCATTTGAGAATTTAGGCGAAATGTGATGGATGCAAGTGCTAAAATGACTACTACAAAGAAAGAGAACTGTCGAATAAACTACGGTAGCTGCGTCAATCCAATTCTTGTGCTGCATCTGAGTCAGACTACATTTGTAGAGAGCGGGGAATATATTCCTCGCGCCATTTTCACTGTTTGCACCCGACAACGCACCAAAATTTGTGGAAAGTCCTATTTATGGCACCAATTCAACTGGTTTCACCTACACATAGAGACGCACACAGGGACAGTCAGGCAGACACACGTACGCACGCACACACACACACACGCACACACACACGCACACACACACGCACAC
>OLMO02000275.1:7105778-7123969 GCA_900291935.2 Cassiopea xamachana
TAGCTTTGCATGTATTTTCGCTTGAACGGCCACGGCTCTCCAAATATTGATATATTTTCGAAGTAATGAATGAAAAACTAATTGGATAACTTAGACCTTTGATTGCATAGACACCGGTCCAGGCATTTCCTCTTTTCATAGTGGCGCTTACAGTAATTCTTCGATAGCCATGAGGTGCAATGAAAAACCAATAGACTGGTGCTAGTACCGGCTTAAAGCAAACTTTCCTTAGATCATTTCTGTGGGTACCGGTTGTTTTTACCGTAAACTTTCATTCACTGAGTGCTGTTAGTCCATATTTTATTCATGTACACCTTCTTTTGGATGAAAATTAACATTCCACTAATTACTTTATTTCTTTTTGCTGATGAATATGGAGTATTTTAGTTGCATTCATTGCGATTTTCTCGAGACTGTGTTTATTTTGCAACTATGAGTTAAAATTAGGCGTTGCGATTAAGAGGAGCTGCTTAATTAATAAAGCTATTCTCTCCATCTAATTCAGCTCTTGAATAGGTAAAACAGTACATACACATTTTGTCTTTTATAAGAAACCTGACTGAATGTCTAGTACACGATTTTTTTCCTAAGATACAACGTTATAAGCAGCCTTGTACTAGACAGCCTAAAAGTTAAGAAACTTTTAGAACTACAAGGAAAGAGCTAAGAAACTTTAGAAAAATGGCACATTGTAATCGCTAACTGGTTCAACGTAAAGCTACACCAAAACAACGTCAATATGACATTGCTTCAGAATTTAGCTCGTTCTGAAGCATTTTGTTTGTTATAGGACAAATAGTTTGCTGCATTCAACTTCTGCGTACGCTTTCACAGCAATTTAGTTCACTAGATTATGAAACTTTTAAGAAACTTTTAGAACTAAATATGGCCAAAAATTAAGAAAATTTTAGTACTAGGCCTTGAGCTAGGTTTCTTATAAAGAAAGCGTGTAGTAAAGTTGCTAAGGAAGTCTTTAAAAAGTTTAGGAACTGGAACCGTAAAAAGGTTAAGATATTTGCAGTACCAGGCCAAAACAACTTTCTTATAAAATAAACAAAATGTATTTGTCTAATGCTTCTTAGCTCTTTCCTTGTAGTTCCTAACTTCTTCTAAATTTTAGTGTGTGTATTCCTACAAGGGTTGCACCATAGGGGGGCCGGAGGCCATGGTCCCCACTTTTTCAGAAATAAATTGTTTTAGTATGCAGGGTATATACCCTAAACCCAAGAACTGATGCAACTTTGGTGTGACCTCCCCTCCCCCCACTTTCAAAGTCAATGTGCGACCCCTGTGCTAGGTTGTTTATAGATTGGTTTCTCACTTAAAAAATCGTTTAAGGAGCCAAATTCCGCAGCAGATCATTGTCAAGTGTGTTCTTACGACTTGGGAAGGGCATGGTTGAGTGGTAAACAGAGGGAGAAAAATCAATTTCTTGATAGTCCAGCTGTGGCCCCTAACAATCACATACTCCAAAAGACACTCGTCACGATCTCAGTAATGTGCCACTTTTGTTTTTGTTTTCAGCCTGAAGAAATAAGGCGTTGCAAGAGATCTTGTCTCCCAACATAGCCAGTTGGTAAAGCTACCATTCATTGTGTAAAGTTGCTTTTTAGGATGCCACTCTGAAGATAGAGCCAGCTCTCAAAGACTCATTTTGTGCTATTTCTTGCTCTCGAGAGCTCTAATATTACCCCCAAGATTCTCCAAACAGTAGCGGCAGCACGTGGGGACTGGGGGCATGCCCCCACTTCTCGCCAAGATCAATTTTCTAATTCATCCAAATTCGATGAGTAGATGTTGGGGTTGGGGTGAGGAATCCTTAGTAAGATTTTGAAAAGGGTATGGCAAAAAGATTGCTTTGCCATTTAAGTCATGATTCCCAAAATCTCCACCCCCCCCCAACACCCTCCCAGTCGGCGATCTTCAAATGCAAGTATGAGTAATAGTAAGATCAGGGACTCTGCTGAATTCCGCAGCGTTTGCATAAAGAACACCTTTGATACAAGTTTTTTTATAAGAAACTTTTTGCGCCCAGTGCTGGAACGTTCTTAACTTTTCACAATTCCAGTATCAAAACTTTCGTAATACTTTCTTAGCAAAAATTTTTGAGTTCCAACTTTTTGCGCTTGCACATTGATGGAAAATGAAAAATCTCAACGTACACGTGAAATTATGATAAATCTTAGTACAAAACAAAAGTTAAGCTGTTGGAGGGTAGCCAACATCACATATATGACATTTTGTGCACAGATAAATCGAGTTTTAAATACATAAACACTAAAAGACTTTCTTTAGTCTCAAAAATCCAGTACTGAACTTTCTTAACTTCTTGAGCAGCTGAGTACTACTGTCTTATGAACAACTTTTGTATAATAAAAACGTATACTAGTACCATTTGTGGATATCTATGAACCGTGTCTCCGGCCAACAGCTGGGTTTGTTTTGTGACGTGTTGTGTTGTGATTTCTCCTCTTTTCTTGTCCTTTCCATTCATCTATTACTCCATATTGTATCTAGTACTTTCTACTTCTCACTCTTTGTTGTTTTTATTCTTCTTTTGATACTGCTTTTTAGATTGGACTTTGCATTATCAATGCAATATTCAGCTCTTTCATTGACTTATTGTGAAGTATAACATCGCAAAAGATTTAAATATATTCCTTTGATGTTCAACTGATGTTGCATCTTTGGTACTTAAGAGAATACTTCTAGGATCAATATCAGAAATATTTTGGAGCATTGTGGCTCAAAAAAAATTAGGTATTCTTACAGTAAAGGATGTAGCATGAAAGGAGGTTTGGTAGCTTCCGGCGACCACGATAAAAATCATAGTCAAAATTTCAGGATCATTTCATCTCATTTATGAATTCAATACTGTAGAGAACACCGTTGCCATTGAATTAGATCAACACTAACGTTCTTGGCACTACTATTGACTTGACACTACCATTGAGTTAATCGACGCTACCAATTTCGGGGAGAGCTTGTTCCATCCTCAGCTAAATTGCAGGAGATAAAGGGGATTTTACAGCTAAAGTGGGATTTTTTTTCTAATTTTGCCACACTTTCATAAGAGATGCGCACAAATGGGTGGGACGAAGACATGTTTAACTAGGAAATATGTTTGCCACGCCCTGAGTAAGGCGCTGTTATTGCAAGCTCAATTTGCGTAGTTGAGTAATAGGTGATGGACATTGCCGGTTACTTTTGTCCCATATTTAAGATTATATTTAGTTTGTTGTTTGCAAAACTCATCAAAGTTCTTTATTTTAAGAAAATAAATCAATCAAGTGACCAGACCATTTGGATGAAAAAGAATCGTTTTGCTTTCAGCTTTGTTATTTCCATGTGACTATTTACCATACATGAACGCTTGTTGCAAATTAAAGTACCCACATTGATTCTCTAATCTTTCTATTTAAATAAGAAAAAGCCCTCTTGTTTTTGAATACACGACTCATAAGTGCTTAAAGTCATCTTTGATAGGACAATGGCTGGAATGCAAACATGGCATTTCACTGTAAACTAGATCGAGATTGCTGCTTGTCTGTGATTCGCCCACACAAGTGGAGTTGTCCCAATTTGTTTTCATAGTTTTGTCTATTTGCATATACTTTGGCTTCTTTGATCACATTTCTAGCTGGTCAAATAGGAAATTTGAACTGCTACGTACCACTCTAGCTATTAGTCAAGTCACACGACTTCACAGCTGTTCTTTGCATCTCCATTATCCCTCGGTGTACTTATGGACTTACAATAAGTTCTGCTGTACATCTGATGTACAGGCCTGTGGCTATGGGGTGGCAATTGCCACTCCTGGGAAACAGGATGCCTGATTTTTGGCACCACTTAGAATTTCTTGCAATTTTTTATTGTTGCTTTATCTTTGTAGCTAATAACAGATCTAAAATTTTAGTGGAAATTTGGTGGGAAATTAAGAACAAATTAAGAACAAGCCCGAAGCCTTGTCGTAAAATGTATTTTTGGAAAACGATGCAGAAGCTTTCCACTAAGAAATGGATACGAAATGTCCTTTTCTTGTCAACCTGAAGAGAATTGACAGTTGCTCCTAGCGAAACTAGGTACTGTACTAATATTTTCTGATTATAACTGTTTGTAAACTTTTTAAATAAGAAACATTAATATTCAAGAGAGACCGTCTTGGTTGTAACATTTTGCTCTCAATCAATCAGAACATCCAATGTTGTCTTGTATATTGTCTTGCTATGTATTTCTTAACGGCCTACATGCTACTAATTTAAGAACACATTGAGAAAAATTCTGTCTGAACCTCAATTTTACTGGTTCTTATAAAAAAAGAACAGAGTAAATGTGACATACCAGAAAGTTCAATCTTTTCCTGCACACATTATTCATTTGATTGTAATAACATAAAGTATGAAATAAACTCTTAGACTTTGTACCACGCCAGGGGTGGTGTAAGGAAAAAATGCTGGGGGGGCTAGTGCTGTCAAACTGTCAAAGTACCGACAGTAAGCAGTGTCAAAGAATTTTAACGGAGAACTCCTTTCGTATTCGCAAAAAGGACTAAATAAAAGGCCATGGGTATTATTAAAGTTCTGACAGTGCATAGAAATTTTTTCCCAACGGGGGGCTCGCTAAAATCTTGGGGGCTACAGCCCCCAAGCCATCCCACTAGCGCCATCCCTGTACCACGCGATTCCTCCAGGACATTTTTGCCACCCCTCAAGCACAGAACACACCTTTTTTCATAAAAATGCTCAACTCATTGCTGAGCCTCAATACTCTTTTAAATTTTTCTGGCTTTGAGCTTGCGATTAGTCTTAAATTTTTCCTAATCGCCAAAGGTGTAGCTTCGTCTGAAAATCAAAGGAATATATTCATATCTTTGTTGATGTCTTATTTCGTCATAAAGCAGATCAAATTTGAAACAGAGTAATAAGTATTGTATCGATAATGTAAAAGTTAATCTACAAACAAAGCTAACTTGAATACACAACAATTCTAAATGTTGATAAAACTTGAGCTTCGCATTATTCTTTTCAATTTCAGAGGTTCTAAAGCTTAGCGTAAACAGCGCGATTTTTGGTCGTTGGCAACAGAGACCTTGTCTTCCGTCGTCAGCGACGAAAAAGAATTTCTAGCATGTTTGCTATTGAAAATCGTCGAGGTTAAGGTTAGGTACTCTTACAAAGTGTGTTGTGCTTTAAAATGGCTGGTAAACTGTACAAAGGGTTGATCTAGAAGCATCGTATGTCAAAATATATTATGTATTCCCTACAATGACTTTCAGTACTGCAATGAATGCAAGTGCGCATTTTTGAAAAGAAAGTAGTTTGTAGTAAAAAGGGCCCTTCATATATTATGTCACGCAAGAGGGGTGGGGATCTTTTGATTTTTGTGACAAAGTGTGACAAGGGGTGCGTAGGTGGGTTGTTTTCGGGGTGTGATGTCACATTTTTAAACAACTTAATATTTAGCACATTTAGCGTCAAAGTAGCAAGTCTGGCCACATGTTTAGAATAAATTTGGCTCCATGTCTAAGAATAATTTGGTAATCCTTTTTTTGATACCATTTTGGCAATGTTCACTTTGTCATTTCCCCATATTCAAGAAAAAAGATGAAATTATCACATAATTACGAAAGCAGAAACATTTCCTATTGAAATTCATTATGTGATGTTACACATTGGGAGTAGGTGGGTAGTCTGGACTTTGTGACAAAGTGTGACTGGGGGTAGCTGGGTTGGTGTTTAAAAATGTCAACATTAGTAATATTTGAAATGGCCCCTTAGTACTCAATTGCTAAAAAAGTTAGAAAAAGTTCAGTACTACATTTTTAAGAAAATTAATAATTGTGTGCTTAAAATTCGATTTTTCTATGCTAGAAATATTAAAATATGTTATTTTGGCTTTTCTTTACCAATAGAACAAGGGACGATACTCAGGTGCAAGACTCTCTCTAAAACCGAATCAAGTAGCAAGGCAAACCTAGAGTAAAACAGTAGATACACGTTTCTTTTTATAAGAAACATAAGGCTGAAATTAGGCCAAAATTAAGAAACATTTAAGAAACATAAGCCAGCTGAGTTTCAAGTAATAACTTGTAAAAACTATTTTTACTAAAAACTTTTTGATCAAACTAGCAAGAGAATAGAATGAACATCTATTACATGCCACACAAAACCTGAGCATTCTTTCTCTTGCATCACAAATGCCTAATCTGGGTTGTAAAGTCTTTAAATTTAGGAAAAATTTAGGACTGGATTTAACGAAATAGTAAGGAAACCTCCAGGCTGTAGCCACAGAGTGTGTTTCTTATAAAAGAAAGACGTATATACACTCCTTTTTATAAGAACATGTAAGAATAGACAAGCTCAGAATCACTGAAACTTAAGACTAATTGAAGGATAATGCGAGAATCAAGCTTCATCAAGACTTAGAATTTGTGCATTCAAGATGGTTGACTCATTTTAAAGGAAAGTGAAATTTAGTGATAAAACCATAGAGACAAAACGTAGAATGTGGAAGACGAGAAGTAAACTCATGATTCGAATTTTTTCCAATCCTTTTCGAGTATTCCAGGATTCAGCCTTCAGCCTTCAGCTTACTGAGATGTGTAAGTCTTCAATCCCAGTGACTGCTAAGCTCTAGTTGTCTTCTCGAAAATTCGTATTGCACATCAAAATAACATCTTCTGCATTAAATGACCCATGTGTTTATCATGGCGAGAGGCAAAGTAGCCATCACAGCCAAAAATACAGCCTGTCATTCATGAATGGGGATGTAGCAAATTTTAGTAGCTAGCTGTGATGTCACTGTTTCAATAAGTAGTCACATGAAAATTGGCTATCCTTAGTGTAAGTGTTCATGTGCTCAATAACAACAACATGTTAGGCATGTGATAATCAATCACCCATTACGCTCGAGAGGCGACTGAAATTAGGTAGTCATTATGGACTTTATTGTGATAATGTCACAAAAACGACCTACACTTTGCTATGGTGCTTGTTGCAGTATCCAGGCATTTCTCAAGACTCTTTCAAGACACTTTTTGGGTCAGCTTGGCGTCTGGAAATTTGACGTAATTTGTGCCTCTGGTGCTTCTTTCCATCCTAATTTGGTGTCATATCCCCTGCCTGGTAAGCTTTTGCTGTACCGTATCATCAACATAAAAGTGCTATAGCCATGTAAGATAATAGCAGAGTAATTGTGTGTTACAGTAGAAACTTGGATAAAAGAACTTGGACTTTTCCTGGACAGCTTGGCTATGTTCTTGATAAAAGGGTTAGTATTCTTAATTCCAGCCTGTAAGACTCTTAACAAGGTTCCTATATTCAGTACATGTCTTGCAAACATTAAGACTGTTTTCATCACAAGAATTCTTGACAATTTTTGAAAATGCCTTAGGTCATAATTCCTGTTTAACAGTGGGTTTATAAACAGACTAGTCAGCACACTAACAGTCTATGAATGTTTGTAGGCTTGAATATCCAGGTCAAATAAAATATAAGAACCATTCCCATTTTCAACATCTCTAGTGTTCTTATTTTACAGGATTCAATCTATGACTTTCTACCATGTAAGAGTAAGATGGTTGCAATATTAGAGCTTGGTATCAACGAAAAACCTACTAGATGATTTATGCTAACAACTAAGAAGTCAAAACAGACTATTTGCTTTACACTTACACTATGTTAACAACTAATTGCAATAAATTTGAAATATTTACGTCCTCATACTGTCTATTGAGCATTGACCCCCAACTATTAACAACCCCCTATTTAACGCATTTGGCAAAATTACCAACCCCCTCCGTATTGTACTCTCTTCTATTTGGTGCCAAAGAGTACCTAATATAGGCCCAAGACTTTGATGTAAACAGTGTTACTCCCTTACTAACCAAGATCTATCAGATACTAATAGCTCTATTCATTTCATTTGAGTTCAATTCTCAATGTTTTAAAATCCTACTACTGACGAACAAATTAAAAATAACTAAATAACTCTGTACAGAAAATGTGAAAATAACTCAAATATAAGCACATAAATAACAATTCTGAGCAAAGTTATATGCAGGGAATCTCTTAAGGAGGGGGTTTTCTCTTCTGACGTCAATATATAAGCTATGACCTCAGGAGAGGGCACCCCCATCAACTGGAAGTCTCCACTTTATAGGCAGATCTTGAATTTTGTAAAAACTATGGAAGTTCTGTACAAAGGTGTTGTTGATTCCTAGGCCCTCCATTTAATTCATTTTCCGGCTATGAGAACTATGTTGCAAATTCTTTAACTCATTTAAGTATATACGTAATCAGTAGCGGATATTAAGGGGGCCAAGGGAGCAAAGTGCCCCCAGGTGCCATCGAGTCGGCAAATTCTCGGCAGAAGTAGTGGACCAAAGACTAAATACACGATTTTTTTAATAAGAAAATCACTTTTGCTTGAACCTCAATTTTCTTATGCATTTTGACTTATGGAAAGCACATTTAATGGAAGAATATTCCCAAGTATTTGTCGAAAACACGTGTTTCTTCTAAACTGCTCTGAAAATTCAGCCTTTTGCCCCCCTGAAAATTTTTTAAAAACCGCCACTGTACGTCATAGCAGTTGCTAAATGGCTTGTGCTAAAAGTCTTTAGCCAATGCGCACTAACTAAGTTCCAAATCAGTTATTAAATACTATTTTTAATTGATTGGATGTTATTTTCTTGTCGTTCTAGATCTTTTAATGCCCTAAAATGTAAGATTTTGGGCTAACAGGTGCAGCACAGCTGTTATACAATGCAACTACCTACAGCTAGCAATACACATGATACAGTTATTACGTTTGTTAGNGCTTTGCAACCCGATTGTATCTCAAATACGGGTATATTTCCCCTTTTCATGACTCTAATCATTTACAGTTCACTATGAATTGACTTTGCATATGTGCACTAATTTACTGGTGTGATTTCCAATTAGCACTGACTTAGATGCTAACGCTGGGAAATCAAAAAACATCTTACTACTTGTCATACACATATAACTGGCTATCCAATGGTTCTCCCCAACTGCAACTTCTGAGGGCAGTGGCCCAATCCACAAAAAAGGGCACACCAAAATTTTTAAAAATAAGATACGGCTTGTGAATATTGTTTTTCAGATTCAGAAGTGGAGAAAATACTGTAGGAGGTTTGCTGATATCGTTGCTCTGAAGATCAGTGATTCCTATTGCTATTTCTTATCACGACAAGGAAGGAAAGAAAACTTCTGGAATCACACCTTTTTCATCTTAGAGAAACGGCCTTTTTGATACAGAGGGCACTACCAAAGGATACTTTTTCTCATGTGTTGAAAAGGGTAGAGGACCCACCCCTAGTTACCCGCCTGCTCCCCTATAAAATTGATGCAATGGGGATTGTGGAATATCTTAAATTTCACAAGATGCGCACTTTGGGGTCTGACTCCCCATGCCAAGAGAATTCAGAACCCAAAATGCACACCTTGGGAGGCTCAAGAAATCCAAAGTATATTGCTAAATCAGCTAAAAAGAAAGATAACCCCTTTGTAGATAAGGGAGTTATCTTTTCGTCAATTTCTGTTTGTATCAAGCAGATTTAAAGGGAGCTATAACTTGCCGTCAGTTTACCTTCGGAATCATGTAGAGGTTGAACTGCGAAAGAGACCATCTTTCATTGTACTACAGTGCCTTGCCCTGGGTTATCAGTTAAGTTACTATTATAAATGTGTTTCGATGAACAAGGAGATTCTGATTGACTTCTAACAAACATTTTTAGTTGAATTGCAACTCAGAAATTCAGCGCTTTAGAACTATTAGTGTGGATTAACTCCACGTTTTCTTAACACATTCATATTGATGGTCTACGAATTTAAGAAAGATCAAAGAATGGAATGGGGATAAATGCAACTGCAAGATTTGCAAATGGACAAAACAAACTTATAGTGAGATTCTAAGAAAAGTTAGATTGAAAAATGATTTATTACTTCTTTGTTGTACATATGTTTTATCTTTATTGTTTAACTTTGTGTAGTATTGTAAATAGCTGGTATGAATGAGTAGGAATTTTATAATAATAATAATAATGATAAGTTTTCAGTTTCAGTCTCAAATATTTTAAAATCCTTCTACATACAATTTATCAACTACTATACTACTACATATGATATAGTGACCCCAAAATAAATTCACGAGATACTAGCATATAATGAATTGTATGAAGGGGAATTTCTTTCTTATAGAGGAACTCTCTCAGTAGCTACGCTAATCGAATAGGGAGCACCCCCTGAAGCAGACCCTAGCTTTCAGCTTGATTACCAACTTCAACATTCATTAACTTTGTATTCAAACAGGTGCAGTCCCCAGAGAAGTACTTGGTGGTGCCAGGTGTGACTTTGTCCAGTAAAACTTATTACCATCTTAGGGCCTGTATATGTAATCCTGATAAGCTGGCTAGTTTGCTTAGCGAGATCTCAGGTCTATATGAAAACCTGCAGCCCGCTTGCCGAGACTAGTAGTTGTCTCCATCACAGTTCTTTGTAACTTTTGTTTATCTTAAGTTGTGCTGTTTAAGCACTTTTTTAGTTGCCTTTAGGACGATTAAAACAATTCATGCTTTGTGAAAATTGATGCAAATAGCCAAAAGTCACAACAAGAAGACTATGTAATTATTCTCATATAAAGGGAAACAAATATTCCTATTGATTTCTTTATGCGGCGATATCTCACTAAGCGGGCTAGCCCACTTGCCGGGAAAATATAAACAAGCCCTAAGCTAGGTCTGATGAGTAGGCAGCTGAAAATCTCAAATCTGTTGAGTAACTCGACGATCTAATATCTTCGGGGGACGTAGCACCATTTCTGCATTTATAATTAAGACTTATGCCCACCTCACGGATTTTAACAATTCTTCCGTCAAGTGTTTTCAGCAGAGTTTGAACATGTGTAATGTACAACGATGGAGTCAAATTCTTTCTAGTAAATACACATTTTAAAGGAATTGCCCTTCGAGCTCTGTCTGACCTTGGGTCGGAGTCCAATTGAAAATTTGGCAGCCTGGTTATGAGACTCTAAATATGTGAGAATGACTTTTGGCAGATTTAACATGTTTTATTAGACACTGTTGCTCCCGTTTTGTCTATTCACTTCCCTTTTTGAACTTAATGTAAACTATACACAGAAGCAAGTTTTTCCATTGAAACTAATTACAGCAGCATTTCCTCTCTCTGAGTAATGCAGGTAATGCTTTTCAATGTTCCTTCTGCATTACATAATTACCTATTTAATTGGAATTTCACACACATTAACAAATACTATTTGACTCTGCACCTGCCTGGTAGGCCAGTTGTTCATTCAAAACCAAAGTTTCAATATCGCCAAATGCTTAAACAAATGCCCTACCCCATCCCACGCTATATAACATACGAAAATCTTAACCCTTTCCAGAGGTTTAGCAAACGTGTGCTAAACTCAAAGT
Source organism: Cassiopea xamachana (assembly GCA_900291935.2). Taxonomy (NCBI): domain Eukaryota; kingdom Metazoa; phylum Cnidaria; class Scyphozoa; order Rhizostomeae; family Cassiopeidae; genus Cassiopea; species Cassiopea xamachana. Next base: position 7,117,237 of record OLMO02000275.1, read on the forward strand.
GCTTTTGAAAAACTGTTTATAGTTTAATTGGTCGTGGTTTCAACCTTGTCTGCTTGCATTTTTGCATGGGAAATGTTTTTTAGAATATCATAGGATTTTTGGCATAAAAGTAGGTAACGTTTGACAAAAGAAACATGTACAAACTAGCATTGGTGTGGGGGAATTCAAATTTAGGGGGCGTAGGCTTCCTGCCGGAATGGCTAGGGAGATCTTAAGGAAGTCAGAAAAATCTCTATTGTTGTTTCAGAGAAGTTGCCCAAATGAAACCACCTTCTGTCCCCTACCCCCCCTCTACGCTTATGCAACCTAGTTTTCAAGATTTCAGATATAGCTGTCCTATTTAGTTTGCAGATTCCTCCTTCATGGTTGTTCGATTTCCATTCTTGGTATTCCTCGTTTGAATTGCTTCATATTTCCAGTAATATGTGTACTGCACATTTGTATTCATCTGGGACCTAATCTTTTCCATGGTACTCAGCGAGAACTACACAAATTTCGCAACTGAACCTAACATATGTAACTTCGACAGGTTTCATTTATCTCCTAAACAGAGTTCTGATTACCAATTCCATCACAAGCCCCGTTTACAGCCAATGATAGATGCAAGTGAAAGCCATAAAATAGAATGGAGTCGGGTGGATCTTTCTTTTGTGCTTTTCACCTTTGAAAAGCATTTTATAGCCAAATTCATATCTTTTGAGGGGGTCAATGTCTAGACCTGTCCTATTTACAAATAAATACTTTTCCCAGTTGCAGATCCACAGTCCTGATTCAGAACTGCACGAAGTATGAAAAATCCACTCCTAGTTTAGGCCCTGTTTCTTAGTGTTTCCCATAGTTAAGGCCACCGAGAGAATTTAGAGGGTCTGGGGCAAATGAGAAATAGGGAAGCTCGAAAAGAGCAGAAATTTTTCAGGGTCTAGCAATTAACTTTGGAAAAATACTGCTCCCTAGAGCTTGAAGCATTGGGCGTTATGAGGCACCCTGACCTTGAAGCCTACCCATGGTGACATAATTAGAATTGATCTCACGGCTTTTCAGAAACAGCCCAAGTTACCCGTTATATGTGTTAGAGACTTGGCACCTAGAATTCCCTAAAGGATTTCCTTCATGTCTTTAAATGTATTGCTTTGGGCTGGTGGGCCATATTTTGAACCTGGGGGCGCCCATTCTCCCATCAAAGTTTGATTGTACAAGGTGGCTCCGCCTCTCATACTACCGAACGTTTTGATGATAAAAAGGAAAATTATGTAAATCAGCAATTTCTTTGTGCTATTACGGTTTTATTTTACTTCCTTGTAGCCTCACATTTGTGTATGTGATTTCCATATAATATACGAAGTCTGTCTCTGCTAATGAGAAGTGTTTGCCTTGTCTAATTGGCCGCTAATATTCAGCTGTTTTACAAATGAATTTTATCAAAAGCGGAAGAACGTATAACTCTGACAGGTGCAGGCACCTTGCTGTCGTCTATCCTTGGATTAATACTGCATGGAACATTTGGACATTTTGGATTTCACCGTTGCTGGTGGCCCGTCCATATTTTTACATGAATGCTAATGCGCTAGTCGCAGAATTTGCTTTAGCCTCTGGCCCATGAATGCCTTGAATCAGTCGCATATTTGAACAGCGTTTTTTAAATCGATCGATAGGCTACGAACAAACCAATCAGTGGTCGTGTGTGTGCTTACATTTTCAACCGGTTGTTTGAGTTCGAATAGATCGTTTGCTTAAGCACCAGTTCTAAAAGCTGTCAATTGATCCATGTGTTACTTGATGGGATTTAAGTGTGTTATTACAATAAGAGATCATTATAAGCCCGCGAGTGACCCTGAGTGCCTGACGGAGAGTGTCGCGTTCAAGATAGCTATATAGCCGAGGCGTCATACGTTTCACTAGTCTTATGAAAAATTAGTGGAAATTTCGAGCCATGTCAAGTTTTAGCCGATCGATGCCGAGGAAGAAAACGTCTTTTTTGATCAAAGATATCCTCAACGATGATGCAAGAGAGAGGGATGAATGCCACAATAATTACACATCTTCGTCAAGGTATAATAAGCCATTGAGATATCCTGATGTGCACTGCTGTGAGAGAAGGGTACCTTTCCATGGAAATGAACATTCTTCGTGCTCTTGCAAGCAATCTGGGGCGTTTTTAGGATGTACAGTACCTTTGTCTATAAGAATTCCATCACCGAAATTTCCATGTGGCTGTCTTGTATCTGCAACTTCTCGAGGAAGATGGTCACACGACATTTTATGCTGTCAACATCAGAGAGTAAGTCAGTCTCCTCGACATTTAAGTTCTTTGCCCTCGTCACACAGACTTCCTAGTCCACATCGCATTGTGCAAGGAGAGATGGTTAGTGTGAAGAAACACGCAAAGAGGATTCCAAATGACAGTTCAATGCCATCAAAGTCTGCCCAGCAAGGTATGTTTCTCGTTTATCAAAACTTATCTAAATTGCTTTCATTTTTTTTACAAAGTCTCTGTCTTAATAACAGAATTTAATCTCAAATTACCAATCCAACAACCCGTTACTTAATTCCACTTGCCTTAGCTTGGAAATCTTCATTAGCAGTCTCAGTAGATGACACCTAATTATCAGGCTCCAGTTAACTATCACTTGTAATCTAAATGAGCGTTCCAAGCCTAATCTCTCAATAAATAAAATACAGCATCTGCTTGCTCTGTTTTGTAGTTACTTCGATACTTTTTCAAACGACAACTTCCCACAATATCGGAGTTTAGTATACGTAAAGTATTGCAACCTTGGCATTCTATGAAACTGACTTCCTTCATCAATATCTTTATCTATAGTAGGATAGTCTCCTTTAGCAGCTATCAGTGCTAAATGCAGGCTTTATTAAATCTTGAAAATCGCGACATTTAAGCACTTCATCCTGTTCCAATCTAGGCAGCAAAATTATTGCTGAAACTTCTTCGAAAAGCCTACCATTTTTTCTATTCACCAATAAAAAAAATTGCTTAGGCATTTAAAATCAAAAGCTTTGTGGTGTGAGGGCAAGGGTACACGTTGCTTCATAAAAAATGCAACTCCTGTTGTTAATTTTCTAAGAGCTATATATATATATATAAATATATATATATATATATATATATATATAAATATATATGTATATATATATATAAATATATATATATATATATATATATATATATATATATATATATATATATATATATATATATATATATATATATATATATATTTATATATATATATATATGCTATGGCCTACAGTATGATAAATGATTTGCTGTTTTGGCCTTGAAGCTCTTGAATATTAAGCAAGGTCAATGTGAAAAGTTGGGCTTTCTGATAAAACACTTCCAGTACTTCCTTTGCTAGTTTTAAAACTTGGCTTACCTGTCAAAAGTCTAAATTAACCTAAACAATAGATTCTCTACCACTATATTAACATACGATTGTACTCCAAGCATTTTTAAAATGATAGCATATCTTTTATTATTTATTTTCAAAAAGGGTCGCATTATATTTTCAAAAAGTGAGGAACTTTGGAGTCTTATAAGTTTCTCATTCATTGTTCTTTATTAAAGCCCGTTTCTATCTTGGCTGAAGGGTTTTAATTCATATCATGCAGCTCTCAAGAGAATAAAGAATCGGGAATGCTCTTATTATCTTTGTATACCTAGTCCACTCCCTCCATTTGAAAATTAAGTCCCCATGTCTTAGCAAATCCTTGGAGCCTAGCCATTAGATATATGCTCGTCCGCTTGAATACCAAACAAACGCCTAGAAAAAGAGAGTTGTTTTCTACTGCGTCAGTTTGATTTTCAAAGGATCACCTATTCAACTACAAACACTTAGCTACTGAGGACCTGTGTATACCACTCGTAAACTTGCTATTGAAAAACAGTTATGAAGTTGTCAAACTAGAATTCCTGCTGCAAACGAGATCAAATGCTACAAGTCAGTGCGTCTGTAAAACGATTATCTTTAAACTAGGGCAAGTTATGATATCTTGCTCACAGTTAAGCATTAAAGAATGTATCTGAGTGCACACTATTTTCTTAAAATAATGTAGTCTATAAAAATATAATGTATAAGGAATCTAAGATTAATTGAAAAATAATACAATGCTTATCAAGAAATAGATTTCTGGTTTTTTTAAGCGCTCAAGTTTTACAATGTAGATTCCAAGTGCTTTATTCTGCTCTTCTTTTATTTTTATGAGACACTCGCAACAACAAGATTTTTAACTTTTGTCTCAAAGTTTCGAGGCAATTTGTAGTTGTTATCGCAGTAAAAATATGAATATTAGAGGTTTAGTCCTCTTAAGGTCTTCACACTCAGCCAAAAATTATGCATTCCTAACCAAAAGAGCGCATTACCCTATTTTAGGACAACTTGTTGATAGGCCCCCCTACCTCAGAAAGGTTTCCCCCCGCTCCTAGCAATTTCATATGTGTTCGCTATTACCGATATCATCCATGCTATAAAGAAAAATTGCCTTTAATAGGAAAAGAAGGTGAAAATTTCTCTTCTATCGTTAAAACTTTACTATTGTGCTCTCTTTGTCATATTTGATGAAGTTGCAGATGATTTGAAAGAACAAAATTGCTTGTCATTTTGCTAGAGGTGTTGATGTTCAGTTCTAGATACTAGGTAGCTTCGCTGAAATACTTGACATTCATAGAAAGAAAATTAACTGCATCTGTTACGTCGTTACGTACTTTTTCAAAAGTTAGGACCAGACCCGCTGTTTGCATTCGCTTTGACTCCAGTTCGTGTGCATAAATTTTAGAGCTTCTCAGTAGTAAATAGCCTAGTGAGAGCCTGAAATGTATCTCTTCAAGGAAGAAAATTAGTTTTGTAAACATGTAGAACTTGCTCCAAACAGTAAAAGACCATCACACTGAACTAGACAGAATAGAGAAAGAGGGAAAGAGGTAAAGGTAGAGAAGGAAAGGGGAATCTTCATAATAGTTAAAGAAAGCTGTTACTCTGATTTTAATCAAGTGAATTTAGCACCCCCCCCTATGGCTATGAATCTGAAATTAACATAGGAGTAAATATCATCTTGACAAACCCTAGAGAGCATGTTCCTTTTGCAAAATCCTTCTTTCATTACGTTAATGATCAAAACGTTTTCTTAAGCTTTTTTATGTGCATGAGTGTAATCCTCCTTGCTTTTGCACTGATAACCATAGCGCAAAGGCAAGGAGGATTACAAAGGATCAATACATTATGCTTTTCTAAGGGCTAATATATACTACAGTTATTCATTAAAAACAAGCAGTTTTCTCAGACCTTCAACAACTTCTTATGAAAGATAGAATTGTTTTGAAAGTCAGGGTCTATGCACAGAACACAACTGTATTCTAGCAAAGAAAAGCTATGAACTTGCGAGTTAAGTAGATCCCTATTTCTGATGTCATTGCATGAATTTTGGATTCTTGGTTTATCTACCGTTCTTAAAAGACTGAGGTTTAAGGAGATCCCTATTTCTGATGTCATTGCGTGAACTTTAGATTCTTAGTTTATACACTGTTTTTTATGAGAATGAGATGTATAAGAATATTGAGGCTCGAAAGTGCTTACATTCAAGAAAAACTTAAAATAATTACCAGGCTCAAACTTTATACAAACTTATACTTTTTGCGTATCCTACCTATAATACTGCTTTTTGATAAGCTTTTGTATTATCGATACAAAGTTTATTGTTCTGTACAGCTCTTATTTTGGTTTATGATGAGGTATAACATCATCAAAGATTTGAATATTTTCCTTTGATTTTGAGCCAAAATTATATCTTTTGTACTCGAGAATAATTTAAGAATAATGCAAGACTGAAAATTAGAAAAATTTATGAATGTTGAGGCTCAGTGAAAGATTTGGTATTGCTGTACAGAAAGAGTGTATCTAACGTAGGATGTTATATTCCTTGTAATGATTTATTGTGTTCAAAATGGAATGCTCAAAATGGCTTGTCGGAAACAGTACATTTAATGTAATGTGTTCCACTTTTTATGTTCAATTTGGTTTGTTCATTATGGTTTATTCAATATACCATGCATCATATGGTACATTCAATATGGTATATGTTCAAGACGACATGCTGAATTGGACAAATGTTATTTGACACAGGATTTATTTGTACGTAAGGTCCCCAAATGTATCCTTGTATGCATGTTGCTTTAAAGAAACAAATACAGATCTTTCTATTTTGCGTAGTCCAATACATCAAAAACAAGGTAAAGTTCAAAACGTAAAGAGGACTTGTCAACATTCTGGCCATTTCTCTTGGAGCAAGAAAGCTACCTAAAATTCATGCCTTTTAAGCTCAAAATTTGGTTCAAAACATTGTCTTATGTTTAGCTTTTGAGCTCTGAAAATTCTTTAGATTCTCTTAGGTGTCACTTTTGATGTTTCCAACAAAGACATAGATAGAGGGGATCAGGGGAAAAAAAACCTCCTGTGGAGATAGTCTGTATTTTTTGCTGAAAATTTCTCATCTTGCAGGAAATCGTCGTGAGATAACGGCTATACTAGTAGCGTTCCAATGGACTTTTAAATTGGTAGGGAATGTAGCAGAAGGAGTTTACGGACATACTACAAAGTCTCCTAGAATTAACTACAAGCGATGATTAGAAAGCTAACTTTTCCGACAAACCAAATGATCACGAACAGTGCTGGCAGAAGTTGGGTACTTCTGTCACAAATCTACATTTATTGCCCCTCCTTTG
>OLMO02000275.1:7134758-7153548 GCA_900291935.2 Cassiopea xamachana
TCAGTTGCATATCAGTGACAGATTCAGATTCATGTTATTAAGCGACATATACTCGACATATACTATAATCAGCGACCAATTCATGTTTGAGCGACATATACTAGATTTTAGCTGACATATACGTTTCGACTCTTAACTAGAGCCATCATTAGAACTGATGACTAGGGAAATAGGAGGAAAACCTTGCATATATTTATAAAGGAAGATACCACAGAGTGCAAGATGTCATGGCAACTCCGCAGCCATTAGCAATAAGAGCATGAAACTAACCATAAATTTCAACTACAATGAACATATGTACAATAGCAATAACAACACACTTTTTGTAAGACTAAAGTTTATAAGAATGTTCAGGCTCAGAATTGCTGGAATTTGAGAATAATTTAAGAACAATACAAGGCTCAAGATTTAGCAAGACTTAGAATTCTGCTTGTAGATCAACTTTTTGACTATCGATACAATATTTGTTATTCTGCTCGACTTTCATTTTGTTTATGCTGAAGTAAGACATCAGTAAAGACTTAAATATAATCCTTTGATTTTCAGGCGAAGTTACACCTTTGGTATTTAAGAATAATTTACGAATAATCTAAGACTTAATGCCAAGAAATTTTAAGAATATTGAGGCTGAGCGTAAATTCAGGCCTTCTTATAACAAAGGTGTGTACAATATAATACTTAATAGAGATACCTAAGTTTGCTTCATTTTTTGTGGGCAATCAGACCAAACTGTATCGCAATATAAAGAAGTAAGTAAAAGCTGCAAAAATATAATATATTTAGGTATTTGTCGGTAGGAGCACAATGTTTGATTTCTTGGATGGACAATCAGTCCATCCCAGTATGCACCGTATGCAATCCATTGAAGTGTCGCATCGTTGAGAACTTTTCATTTGTTTGAAAACTAACGAAGTGACCGAATAACCGACCCTAGTCAATAAGCGCCCCGGGGAAAAGCAAAGTTTAGCAATAGTTGCCCCTGTCGAATAAGCAGGAGCGAGCTCTCCTTTGAAACAATTCTATAGCGTAAATGTCCTTTGTTGGATCTTACACAAAAATATGTATTTTAATGTAGCAATACAACTATCCTGCTCATCATAGATGTTATTTACCGAGAAAGTTCTTGCGGGAAACGTTGATGATGATGAAGTTGACATTGTAACTGCGTAGCACTTGTTTTTGATCTATTTACAGTGAACAAAAAGAGTTTTGAATGATTGAAAATCTCTGTTTTTGTTGCCTGCACCAAGCAATAGTTGACAAGCACACTTGCCGAGTAACCGCCGTCCCGGACCGAAGGCAAAATTTTGAATAAGCACCTCGGATGGTTATTCGGTCATTTACGGTAATTGCTTTTAATAGTGGGCTTACAATTGTCAACACTTGAATTTTGTTATCGCAAGTCATACATGACTGGAGAAGCCCTGTACATCTACCTCGCCATACCCTTTCTGATAGTTTCTACATTTATCTGTTTATTCATGTGAATACTGCAAATTTACATACCAAAGTCTTGCCTCGGATAAGAATGTATGTAGCTTGGAAATAAATTGCTTTGGAGAATTGAAAAGTGTCGTCAAAGAATATTAGAAAATCAAGCAACATGCAAAACTCAAGCTCTATTGGAAGACGGGTGAAACTTATTTATTTCTTTGCAAACAACACCATATTTTCAAATTGTCTATGGCCTTTTCTGGCCTAAAATAAATTCTGAGAACATAGGATCGCTTTGGCAAAATTTTCTTCGTGTGCATGGCCTATTTCGCTCAGCTACAATAGACACTTGTTTTCCCACACATCATCATCAACAAATCTCTCTATTTATTTACGTTTCTTTATTTATCTTTATTTTTCTATATTTATTTTTTATTTACGTTCAATGCCTGATCAGGTCCAACAACCAAAGTACATGGTACATTGCACAAGGTACATGGTACATGACAACCAAAGTATATGGCTACTCTTAGAATATGACAGCGTAATCTGCTAGATTTCCTGCATTAATTTCTTCATCGAAGTTTATCTGTAGTTATCGATGAGGAGAATACATTGTGGTCACTCGGTATATGCTACAGAAAACCTTGTTTAACCTAAGTGATACTGACCTGATGCTTCATATAATGGAATGCAATGCGGCCACTAAGAAGAATTATCCAGCCTAAAAATACATTCTGTTAATTGGAGTGAGGTTTCAGTTTGTATCTGTTCTGGATTGCACTCTAAATGCTTGCCAAGCATGGATGTCAAATATTCTATTTGAAGAAGTAGGAGGTCATGTCCATAGGAACATGGCCTCTAAATCGTCTAGTAAATGGTCAATGTGGTTGGGATGGCCAACAAGCACCATTGCCCAGGTCATTGATGAGAAGTCTGTATATATATATATATATATATGTAACAAGGAGTGAGCTACCACGATTATTATAAACTGCCTCTGCCGTGCTTCCAACCTGGGACATTAGACTTCTGAGTCTCTTGACTATTCCACTGCACTATAGACGCGTGCAATGAAATAGTCGCGAAACTGTGAAATCTTCCTTCCCATCAGTCCTCCACAACGGTAGAGAAGCCGAAACAGACAAAAGAATAAATTGCCCTGCCGTTGTGGAGGAGTAATGGGAGGGAAGACTTCAGAGTTTCGCGACTATTTCATTGCACTCGTCTATAGTCTAGCATACTAAAGCTGTGCTTTCCACTGAAAATCAAAGGAATATATTTAATCAAATTTTTGTCCACAAAACATAGCAAGAGAGGAACAGAACAATAGTTGTTGCATCGATAATAGAAACGTTAATCTGAATGCATTATCAAAACTGGAATGCACAAAAGTGCTTCGTCTCGATGTAGCTTTGAGACTTGCATTAATTTTTAAACTATTCTTAATTTATAGCGATTCTGAACTCCTATTCTTAATTAATAGATATTTTTACAAACTTTATTTGTTTAGAAAGAAAAGAGTGTTAGAAACACTTTTGGGTTCCCGTTCAAAAGTAGTTATATTTGGGTCCGAACAGTTTTAGATCCCGTGTAAACACTCTCACTAAAAAGCCTCTATCCAATCCGTTTACACGGAGACCGGACCAGGTTAAGTGCAGCAATATCATCGTCAGCTTCTTTTAATGCTTTTATTAGCTGATTACTTTGACTGTTGATTGCAACTTAATTTAGCGAATTTTCTCTGAAGTTGTATGGTACCTGGCGAACAAGCACCTAATTAAAGGGCTCCTTTTCACAACAAGAAAGTTGAATATTGTTAAGGCAATGTTCCCTTTTCTTGTAGAAAATATATGGAATTTTTCACATAGCATGTGCGCACAATGACTGAGGTAGCATAGTGGTTAGAGCGCATGCCTCCCATGCGGAACGTCTATGGTTCAAGCCCGACTCGATGCCCTGACTGAACGCTCGCTCACTGTTCACCCAACAGCAAATGGGTACCCAGTGGTAACAATAGGGAGATAAAGGCGGCGAGGAAAGGAACTGGCCACCCTACCTCACAAGCCAATGGCTCAGGATAAGTGTCCTCTCTAACAGGCACTCTCCCACGTACGAAAGTATAAGGGACTACCTTTACTCTTATATACGCACAAATGTTCGGAACTTTTGATCTCCCCTCTTCTATTCAAGTATGTGCTTGTTTAGATCAGATCATCGATGCACAGTAATCTATGCCATGGGATAAGTAGGTAAAAATGAAACTTATTCATTCGTTTGCTGACTATTGTCAATGAGCACACGTTGACATACGTAACAAAGCAAATTTTAGCAAATTAAACTTGTGGATGCGGAGATACAATAAACTTGAAGTTGGAAGGAATTGATGAGGCCAAAAATTTGGGCAATTTCTAATGAACTTCAAGTCATTGGCAGAATTTCAATAAATTTCAGATGGAGTTTTTTGCATCTTCTCAATTCCGATTGCAGCCGTTTTTACCTTGTTTTGTATAATTCTCTGTATATTTGATCACAATTTATTGATGTACACAATTAGATCAAGAGTATTTTGTAATTTGCCTGCTATTCAAAGTAAACTTGTAACCCAAACGTGCTTGACATGATAATGAGGAATTTGGACTCAAAACATAGTTTTTCCTTAGATTTAAAATCATTTGAATAGTGGGGGACGTTGAATTTGATTGTTTTGGTTTTGAAGTGGTAAAGACGGGATGAAAACACAAACTATAGAAAATGGAAATTGATGGACAAAAGTGCTATTCTTCCCTAAAATCAAGCAGCCTGAGTAATATTTTTCAAAACAGCATTTCTCTCGTATCTGTACAATTTTTTGCGAGTCCTTTGGCATAAAAATTCAATAGACATGGCTCTGTTACGGGTAATTAGCCCCATTTCTACTCTTTTCCGCCCTTTTTGCTTTTAACCGTAAAGCGAAATTTTTGAATTTTTCGGCATTGAAGTTGCAGAAAAAGTTTTGGTTTGAATAGCAGGCAAATTACGGGGTATTCCTGATCTAATTGTGTTGGTCAATAAATTGTGATTAACTATAAAGAAAAACGAATATATAATTATATAACGAATACATAATAATAATTCCAATACTCTACAAAACGAAGTAAAAACGACTGCAATTGGAGTTTAAGAAATGAAAAAAACTCTACCTTAAATTTATTAAAATTCTGCCAATGACATTAATGTCATCAGACATTACTCTAATTTTTGGCCTTATCAATTTCTTCCAACTTCAAATTGTCATATCTCCGCATCTAAAAGCTTGATTTTGCTAAAATTTGATTTTTTTAGGTATACCAAGTGTGCTTAATGACAAAAGGCACAGTATGAATATTTTTAGTTTCATTTCCACCTATTTATTCCCTTATTTTGGGAAACTGGATCACTGTGCGATGCTCACAAAACTTACTTTTCCTTACTAGGCTCAACCTCCAGGGGCGTGCGGGGCAGATTAGTTCCCTCTCATAGAAATATTCACATGAAGATTAAATACTCAGATGTTGTTCTTGCCCCCCAAAGTGATAATTAAGGCAGGCTTTACCCCCCAGATAATACCTTGAGTTAAGTAATTGTTGCCCACTCCTCCCTTTATTAACACATACTAGTAATGGACTCCTTGGCCATGCTTTCTTTTTCCTCTATGGCATTGATATTGAAGTACAACGTCGCTCATGTATCACTGACCCCATTTTGCTATACTGCTTGAGAGCATTCTTTTGTCTCTTTGAATGGGCACTAGAGCATCAAAGAATTTTCATTCGACTCTCTTCATGATGCATTTCTTGACTGTTCGAGACATAAAAGTAAACGAGATAGAAACAATGTGTGCACAAGGAATGCATAGTCTTTTATTAGTTTGATTTGAAGATCCTCTTCTCTAACTAGAATTAACCACTATCAACATGGTAAATCCTCTGTTTACTTTCCATCTATATTTTAGCTTCATATCAGCAACAGATACCAAACCAATTTGTATGTCTTAGATCAGTCAAACCATAGGATTGAAATTAGAAATATGCACCCGTGGGTGTCCAAAAGACCTTGACCTTTTTCTTCTCAGTTGCATATTGCAGGAAATGAAGGGGATATGTGGGGGCTGGATGAGATCCGGAATATGAAATAAAAATTGACTATTGATTAAGGAGTAGATTTATAGAATTAATCTCCTAGTCTTATTATGTGTCAAAAAGGAGGAAATAAAAATGAATAAAAGAATGATTAAATTTATGAATAAACAAATGAATGAATGAAGAAATGAAAAATGAATGAATCTATGGATGAATAAATAAATGAATCAATGAATGCATGAAGGAAAGAAATTATGTATATTTCCATAATCGAATAAGCAAATTGCTTAAAGATAATGAATAATACTAATTATAGCAATAGACAGCTAATTGCGCCCAACCATCTAAAGGAAGTTTTATAAATTAATGTTTGTTACAGAGTTTCAACAGCAATGAAAATTTAGGTAAAATCATGAAACCTAGGAATAAAAGTTTCACACAATCTACAATAACATTTCATTGAGCAAAATCTTAGTACTTTTTACATACCGTTAATGATCGGGGCTTTCAATGGTCACCTTAGGCCACATATTTCTACGGAGAATACGTCAATAAGGGAAAAGTTAGTATTCAGCATTAGAGTGCACAGAATTATCACCCTCATTTGAAGTCAATTGGGGGAACTTTGTAAACAAAGCAATTTTAAAATATGGGATGTTGTGTAGGATGAGGAAGTTCCAGACATGGTGTTTATAGAAGATTCTAAATTTGCATTTATTCACAGCCTATGTGCTTTCTCAATAAAGAAATCAATATTAATTTTATCAACAGCCTACGTGCTTGAATCAAATCTCAATGCAAACAAATGAGCATGACGCCAGTTCATTCATTAGTACCCTATTTCCTCGAAAGAGCGCTGGGGGCGATCAGTTAAAAGTCAGTCTTCCAGAGGAGGCGGTCATTCGAGGGGGTGGGGTGTTCTTTCGAGGAAATACGGTACTTGTACTGGTTGTTTCTTGGTGATCCTTTTAGACCATATTACATTGGCGGTAGACACCACCTTCAAGTGAAGAAATTCTGGTTGCCATTTTTACATAGGTACATGTACTAGCATTTGGAAAAGTGAAGGTCTATGGGGTAAACACGGGGAATAAATACTTAAGTATAAGGCCTCACTTATGCGAAGGAGAAAAGGACAGTTCTCTTTTATGCAATCAGCTCCAGAATTTTCAGATCAGCTCTAGCATCTTCAGCTCTAGCTAAGAATTTTGTCACTAATAAAAACACTTTTTAATTGATCTTTCTCATTTGAGAAAGCAAGGCTAATAATTTGATAGCTATTATGCTTCATACTGTTTAATGCATCCTGACGAAGGAAAAGCTAAAGGTCCTATGTAATGGCCTTGTTAGGGGTCATAGACCCGTTGCGTAACGCTAAATTTACAGTTTTTGAGATGGTCTTAACGCTCCATTCCATAGCTCTCCATATAAATTAAACAATAGCGTATCAAATCGAGAGACCCTCCCTCTTCCCTAGAGGTGTTACATAACGGGTGAATGGTCCCCTAGCACTGTTTTTTGCAGGCCTACCAAATGAAAGGACTCAGCCACGTTGCTGTTGCTTGGCTAAATTTTGCGTGATATTTTTACAATTTATGTTTTGTTTAGGAAGCATTTGCCATTGCAGATCCTGTTTGTAACTTTTAATTAGTTGCTCAAAAACTGATAGATTGAATGATTGAATGTCTGATTGAGTGATTAATTGACTGATTGAGCGATTGAATACCTGACTGAATGATTGAATGCCTGATTGAGTGATTGAATGCCTGATTGAGTGATTGATTGACTGATTGAGCAATTTATTGACTGATTGAGTAATTTATTGACTGATTGAGTAATTTTTTGACTGATTGAGTAATTTATTGATTGATTTGGTGATTGATTGGTGAACTAGTAAGCTAGATTTGCTATTTTTTTCATCCAATAGGGCAAGGCAAATAGATTAATCACAACTTGTCAGCATTTCATTGCCCAGGGGCGGTCCTAGCGGGAAAAGTCTCGAGGGAACCATGCCCTCTGGGTGAGACGAAGAATAGGGGTCTGGGACCGAAGCCTTCAGAACATTTTTTGACCACACCTTTTTTGGCCTAAGAAAATGCTCTATTCAAGCATAGAGATTGGCCCCTTAGAAATGAAAAGGCTATGCAAAATGAAAGAGCAACAATGAAGACGAGCAAGTAAAACGACAAGAATACCAGACGATAACACAATGGAAAGTGATACAAAACGCATGACAATGCATTAATATTTGGAAATTTACTATAAGCTGTTGCCTACATGCAAAGTAAAAAGACACAAAGAAGGCTAGAAGAACGATTTTTATAAATCAAAGTACTGTAGCAATCTACCAAGAACATTTCTGAGGGGTCGTGGCCCCCCTGACCCCCTGGCCCCCCTGGCCCCCGTAGAACCGCCAATAATTGTTGCTTTGCACTTTAGTATGCAAAAAGATATATGGAAAGAAAAAAGAATCATTTAGCCATTAAATTACCGTGTAAACTAACTGTTTATCTATTCAATTGAGTTTAAAGTCTGAAGAGCTCTGGTGAAGGCTAATGATATTTAGCATTATACTAGAACCATGATATACTTAACGCTTTCACACACTTACTACTTTCACACTAACAATTTAGGCTTGGGAAGCATCTCCTACAGCGCTATATACTGTGAAGCATTAGGTTACAAGAGACTAACATACAAAGATTCTTTTTCAGACTCAGAACTATCGCAGCCGATGAGCCCCGAAGCAAGCAGTCATTCAGATCCTGAAACACAATCACAAGACACAACAAAAAGAAAGAGGATTCGTGCAGCTTTTTCGGCCGGACAAGTTTATGAATTAGAGAGGATATTTGACCGCCAGAAGTATTTATCTGCTCCCGAGAGAGCAGAATTGTCCAAGGCGTTGAAACTTTCTGAGCAGCAAGTAAAAATATGGTTCCAAAATCGAAGGTACAAAACAAAAAGGAAGCTGATAATGAAATCCGCAGAGCAACTCTACGCATATTATCATCAAAAGTATGTACCGAGTTTTCCACCTCCTTCAACCAATATGGAATTGCCACGAACATTTGAGCTGTCAAGAGATCGCCACTTCGATAGAGAATAGGTGAATGACTTGATGATCAATTCGCAGTAGGTCCTTACGAAGGAGGACACGAAATTGATTGAATATACCACTTAATTAATCTATTCAATTTCGATGCAACATCAGTATTGTGTTTGACTGTGACATTGTGCTACACCAAATTTACTAAATTTTTGCAAATCTTTGCAAATGTTTCTTAGTAGATAACTATTTCTAGCAGCGTTAGTATGTTGCATTTTTATCGCATTTTGCAGAAGAATCCTAGATTTTGGATGGCATAGATTACTTAGGATTAGCAGCGGTTGCTGTTGTTACTCAAAGCCTAAGACTTCTGTTTAGGATCAAAATGAATGTCTATACCAGCTTTTTGAGCATTAATGTGGTAGAGCATCCTCGTAAGCATCTTCAACCATCATTTGCTATCACTGAATTTAGAATAATTCTTTTAGATATTTCACCAAATTTTGCTATGTAACTATGTAGCAATTCAAGCACTAGGGTAAATATGAATTAAGCTAATTTAATAGAGAACCATTTTGAAATAGCAATTTGAAATGGGAGAATATGAAAGTAATCAAATTTGAGAACATTATAAGAAAGCAGTATTTGGGTGCGGAAGCAGAAATGTATCGAAACATCTGCCATTCCTGCATCACACAAGCATAGTTTCTGTCCTAGCCATCTACAGACAGGTCATATATCACCACAACAGTTTCCTTAAGAATTAGACTGGGAAGGCTTTCGATTAATTTTAAAGAGGCCTAAGTTGTATCACTCTATTCATCTTTTTACACACCAACAGCTCCAAGATCGGTTCATGAAATTGAGCTGGAATGCAAGCAGAGCATTTCAAAACTGTGCAAATATGTCCTGTACGTAGAACTACCGCTAGTAGTGCTCTGCTGAGATCAGCAATGCACGAACAACCATTTTAGGAAAATAGAGTATTGTATTGAGAATGGGAGAAACACGCTCTTAACCTCCTTATCATGTTAGCATTCCAATTGTTGCAGATTACTTGTTATGTTCGTGGGTATTCTGGGTAGAATGCATTGTATATCATCTAGGAGAGAAGCAGCTTTTGCGTCATGGGGAATAGTCAGCTAAACTTGCTTCATCGAATTCCTTCATACCAATAGAAAGATATTTATTTGCCAGAAAAGTACAGTATAGATGCATTGCTTCAAATTTAAGCTATGCAAAAGGGCATTGTCACAGTAACTTTTGCATTAGAGCTTCCCGGAGCCCTTAGCTATTCTATTTGGTGCTTTTCCCTGTCCTCTCTTTCTTCTGCACCCTTTCGTGTAAGTCGAAGTTCTTGGCTACAGTCGTCTAGACAGCATAGCCGCCAAATGTTTGATAGGTTGAGGGCTCTGATCAAGTCTGTTTTCTTCCAGCTTAATTAATCAATCAGTATGCAGAAGTATGACAACAAATGCCATAATTGGGCATTTGTTGTCATATTCTGCAGGCTGATTGGTTAATTGAGCTGGGAGAAAATTGACTTGATCAGAACTCTCAACCATTCAAACATTTAGCGGCTATGCTCGTCTAGCCTAGCTTAGGTGCAGCTTTTCTATGCTTGCATTATCAGTTAGTGTGTTTATCTACAATTTATCTACAATCATAGATTGGAAAGTCAATAGCCAAGGTAGCATTCTCTTTATTTGACTGCTATGTACTGTTGTGTTAGCACAATCGTTTTAAATAAAAAGTTTTTGTTGGCTTAGTGTCTTAAATATTTAATCACATGCAAGTACAATGAATGAGCTCAGACACAACCATTTATGATATATGTTAAAATGCTAGCCTCTCGGCTCTATTTCTTAAATTTCTTTCGTCTCATTCTCTTTTTGCAGCTCTGGAGTAAGCTTAGAATCAACAGTTCATTTTGATCGATTAGGATGTACTGAGAAGCAATTTGAAGAAGCAGATGGCCCTCCTTCCATAAATTGCTGCTGTTCTACATTTATAACAAATATCGTCACATTTCGATTACACTCATTTTTTGTAAGCATAAAGCTTATAAGCATACTTAAGTTCACATGCTTAAAAAACAAGCATATTTCCCAGCCTCAGAATTTTTTTCTCACTGCCATTTCTTCCCAAATCAAGTTTAAAAAGTAGTATCACACTAAGGACGAGCCTTTTAGACATAACCTTTTGAGAATGATAGCCACGAGCAGCATTGCAGATAAATCAGTGTTTTTATCAAACGCAATATCAGACCATGAAATGATCTTTGTAATTAAGCATACTTTAAGCATAGTTTCAGGCTAAAATTGGGAAAATCTTAAAGGTATTGAGTTTAAGCCTAATTTACTCGTATGCAGTATATTCTTTCTATGGTAAATCTCAGCTGCTTGAGATGGTTTCTCCTCTTTCCTTGCTTTGCCAGTTTGTCTTTATATTAAAGATTAACTACTTGATTTAACTGGCTTCCATTTAAGTCAAGAATCAGGAAATTAGAATTTCAAGACTTCGTTACATTTTCATATTCTCAAGTTGTTATTTCTCCATGTAAAGCATGCCATTATTTTTCATTCTTTCAGAATGAGCATTGGCACTAGCATCGAAATTTATCAAAAATCAAGTAACCATTTACTGTCTCAAGAACCTAATCAAAATATTCTTTCTAGACGGATAGTGCTCAAAAAGAGGAGAACTTTTTAAGGAGCGCTTGATATTAATATCTAGGGGAATCCACTCTTGACATATTTAATTTCATGCAAATAAGAGTTGTGACATATTCATGCAAAGGTTCATTCATTCATTTCATTTTAAAATATTATGCAGGCTTACAACGTTCATTGAAAGAATTTTTTTTCAACCTGACCTGTGACAAAAATTAAAATCCCTAGAAATAGATGCAAATTAAGTATACAAAACAAATTCACAGAATGAAAGAATCAAATAAAACCTATATATGAGTAGGAAGAATAAGATAAAGGCACCTCTTAAGTTTCTATTGTGACTCTATTAAGTGCCAATAAAGCCTCATATAGCCACAGCCACACGTAGGGACGTAACTTCTACGTATTCTTTTTGGGGGGGGGTGTCAGAAGATTGCCCTGCAAAAATTTTATCTGTGACATTTCTTTGTAACAGTAGTTGATCAAATGGTTCTGGGTCCATTAAGCTGTCCAGCAAAAATGCATTGCACTGCCGTTTTGCCCTAGGAAATGGCAAATTTTCAAGGTTGGGGGTTGGCTCACCACCCATACCCCCTTAAGTTTCGTTCCTGGTCACATGTTTCGGTTGGAGATTATTCGAGGGGGCGTATTAGCAATTTATAGTTCTTTTGAGGGGGCTTTTCGAAGGAGGGCAAAGTCGAGGATTTATGACACGATAAATTTACTCTGCTTCATTGATAAGTATTGTTTATAGGGTAAACAAACATATCACAATCCAGGCCAAAAGTGGTTTCTGCATGTACAAGGTTTCAGAGAAATAATCAGTGAGGTAGTTCAACTAATCTTCACGTATAGCTGTAGGATTTTAGCTAATCATGATCTTACATTCTGTTTCAACCACTAGTTCCAACTTAATATTCAGATTAGCATTGCGGCCCAATGTGTATAAAACAATAAGCCCTATCTTCAAAAGCAGTTCAAATTTAACTATAGGGTTTACCAAAATACGCTCAAGCCTGTGTCTATTTAAATATTGAAGAGCTTGACAAATTAGAGGGAAAACGCAGATATATTCAGACTCTGCATTTGTTCCTACTTTTTGCAAAAATACCTAACATTTTGCCGAGCTTTAATATTCTCAAATTTTTCTGAGCTTGAGCCTAGAATTACTCTTGACATGCTCTTAAATATCAAAGGTGTCACTTCGCCTAAACATGAACGAATATATTTAAATCTTTGTTGATGTCTTACTACATCATGAAACTAAGCAATAGTTTGTATTTTGTATCGATAATGCAAAGTAGGAAACAAAAAATTCCAATGCCTTGATGATGCTTGAGTCTTACATTATTCTTAAATTATTCATAAATTCCAGTGATTTTGAGCCTCAGTATTCTTGTAAACTATATTCTTATAAAATAGAGTGTAATATCGAAACAAGTTTTACCATCCAGTTCTTTAAAATGGTACATACCTGAAGCATTAATTAGAACAAGTCAAAAGAGTACTCAAAGGTTTTTGTGCCATCTGCTTCTAGGGTGACTTGGAGATTGTGGTTTTAATTTAAAAGTGGAGCTGCCATTACAGTTTACGAAGAGAAATTCCATGATAGTGAATTTATTTTTTGCTCTTCATGCTTGTAGCTATTCTAGTATTTTTTTCTGTTTTAAGCACATTCCGTAAAAGTTAGTCAAACTACTGAACTGCATTTAACTACAAGCTAAGATTACTTATATTACAAGAACAATATCACGGGGAACATTGACTCTGACTAACCCAGAGCCATAACACATATGATTAAAATATACACATACATTTATGTTCATTTGTATTTGTGTATATGTTCATGCATAAAAGCATATACATATGTGCACACGTACACAAGATCATATATATTTACTTACTTAAAACAAAAGCAAAATACACAAGCAGAAAATAGCAACTGACCATATTTTGAAGTCAAAAATTGAACTTTCTAATATGTCACATACACTCTTTTTATAAGAACCAGCAAAATCGAGGCTCAGACTGGCTGTTCTTTATTTTTCCTACATTTTGAGGATGAATAGTTCTTAATTTGTTCTTAAGTTAGTAGTGTATAGGCCATTTATAGCACATAGAAAGACAATATACAAGAAAACAATGGCTGTTTTGATTGATTGAGAGCTAAATGTACAACCAATATGGTCTCTCTTGCATACTAATATTTTTATTGAAAAAGTTTATAAACAATTATAAATAGACAATGTTACCACGGCATCTAGTATCACTAGGAGCAAATAATTGCTAAAATAAAAGAAGCATCTAGTATCACTAGGAGCAAATAATTGCTAAAATAAAAGACAAAAGGTGTCAAGGCTGTCAATGCTCCTCAGGCTAATAAGGAAAGGACATTTCACTTCCATTTGTTAATGGACAGCTTCTGCATCGTTTCCAAAAATGCATTTTACGACAAGGCTTCAGGCTCGGCCTTGTTATTAATTTGCTCTGAATATTCCACCACATTTCAGGATGGTTCTGTTATAAAATTGTTCTTATAAAATAGGAGTGTACAAGCACTTAATGTAGGCTAAGTAGAATGACATTCCCGTTCATTGCAAAGTATGGTCAATTAAGATACGATCAAGAACGTAGCTTGAGCGGGCACAAGGACAATGATTTCTCACGCAAATGAAGAAAGCAAGCAAATGAAGATGTCACCAAAATCAGTATCTTTCCTTCTACGTCTCTTTAGCAAGGGAAGAATAAAACTTAACCAATGTTGATTTTTATCTAGATTTTGAGAATAGAACTAAATGCTGCACACTGTTGTTCTATATCATAATAGATGGCTTTCAGCCACAACTTAATGGTATTAAGGTATCCCAATTCAAATATATTTTTGATAAAGTTTTAGTTACCTGTGGCTATAAAACGGTATTTTTCATTGTTGATAAGTATTTTCATCTTGTCAATCCTACTCTCCTTTCTCTCCTAGTCAATTACTCCTCCCTATCAATTTTTTTGACTTTGTAATGTAATTTTCAATTTTTCTGCTCTCTTCTTGCTGTCAATGTTTGTCTTTTGCTTCCTTCTTAGCAATTCTATTTTGCATCATATTGTCATCTCTCAACCATTATTCAATCACAGGCACATTTATTGTGTTTTGAATTCAAAAAGCCATTCTAGGCCTTAGAATGAATCTCCTTGCAATTATCAACACTGCCTTCTTCAAGTACGTATTCACAGACATGTAACTTTCACTTACTGCATTAAACTAAGAAGCTTGAAAACTCGAAAGTAATCGTAGAAAGGAAATTGGCCCCCTTGTTTTAAAATCCTATAAATAAATTTCCCTTCTTTTTATGCATTGGCTCCTTCCTTTGGTAGAGGAATTGAGAAGATTATTTGACAAATTTGAGACCTTCACTTACACCAAAATTATTTTAATAACAGTGACTTCTGCTTCTGCAGCATTATTTTTTTCAAAAAAATGGAGTTTCTTTATAGGTACTAAAACGAGTGGTTCAGGAATTATTGCTGCATCACACGACTGTTAAGATGTGGCTCTAAAGGGGAAGCTGCTAGTTTATCAAAAACAGATACCTGAATTAGAAGTCGAGTTTCTCGAAGAAAAACTCTCCATTTTTTTCAGATTGTTGCCTTACGCTATGTTGATGAACTTGTTTCTGAAAAAGACTAAAGATGTCCATCAAGTAGCTTTTTATTAAAGCAATGGTCTGTCTAATTTCTGTAACCAGAGACAGTAAGGGAATGGTTAATATTTCATAGTTTGCCAAATAAGCACTTACATAGTTATTGCAGAAAAAGAAAATAAAACAATTATATTTCAGATATTCTTTTCCAGACGGAATTAGCAAAATGTCACCATTTTGATTTTATTGATAATGTAATGTCTTTTCATTTCTAGACTCCGCCCTTTTCATTTTAGCCAGATGTAAAATGTAGTGAATGCTTTGAAAGGGAAACTTTTCATTCAGTGCTGATAGCGTGATATTTTATAGATTACCGCTTGGTTCTACAAACCTTACCAAAGCAATTGAATATCCGAGGTAGCTGGTTGTTGTTGTAGCAATTGACTTGAATGCAGTTCCTGGCTAATAGGCCTTGAAAGCATTTGAGTTAAATTCAAAATTGGGAAGTCTAGGTCACATTTTCTGAATCTTAATTTACTTGCAGATAAATACCGGATAATGAGGGGACTTGCTGCTTAGAACACCATAAGAAAATTTGGCTCTCAGAAAAACAATGCTTTTGCACAATAGATTATAAATGCTAAATTCCTCTTGCTACGTCAAAATGATATAAATACCTGCGATAAATTCACAGCATAGTCACAAGTTGGTTGAGAAGTAATTAAAAATTACACACGGAATACAATTGTAAATCTACCTACAAAAAGCTATTTCAAACCGAAAAGCAAATGCTTTGTATTCTGCTAAAACTCTACAAATACACTCTTTTTTATAAGAAACAGTAAAATTGAGGTTCAGGCTGGCGGTTCTTTATTTTTCCAAAATGTTGAGGCTGAATTATTCTTAATTTGCACTTAAATTAGTAACGTGTAGGCCATTTAGAAATACACAGCAAGACAATATACAAGACAAAATTGGATGTTTTGATTGATTGAGAGCTAAATGTTGCAGCCAAGATGGTCTCTCTACCATAATAATGTTTTATTATTGAAAAAATTTTATGAAAAATTATAAATAGACAATGCTAGCGCAGTATCTAGCTTTTGTTAGAGGCAGCTTATTCGTGAAAATCAAAGCACAGAAGTGACGAGGCTGTCATTTTTCCTCAGGCAAGCAAGGAAAGGACACTTCATGCCCATATATGTTAGTGGAAAGCTTATGCATCTTTGTCCAATAATACATTTTACAACAGTGCTTCAGCCTCAGCTTTTGTTCTTAATTCGTTCTTAATGTTTCCTCATATTTCCGGCTTCTGTTCTTGTAAAAAAGATTATTTCCAATTTGCTGAGCATTTATTATAGGAAAATAGCACACAAACAATTCTTTCCTGTAATTATAGTAAACTTCAAAGCAAATTTCTGAGTTGCAGTACCTAAGAAATGCTTGAGCACTTTCCAAACATTGAAGTATTTTTATACTACTAGCTTTTGCTATTGGTAAAGAAGTTAAAGTTGCTAAAATTTAGTATAAGCAGCGCCTAGCCCTATAAATCCTGTTTTTCATTGCCTCTATCGTGCTCCTTACGCGAAGAAGCTGATAACTGAGGTCATATGGTGAAGTTTAGAATTATGGTTGATTTTTGTAAATATTTAAGTCTAAGTATTGATCATGAATGTAACTAGCCTAACAGCCGATAACCCTCTTTATCTACTACTCTTATTTAGCAGTTGTTTCCACTCAGTTAATACAAACAAAACGAATACTCTTGGAAAAACCATTCCTTTCTTAACCGACAAAGTAATGTATTCAAGAACCTATTGGTGATCCAGTCCAAAGTAACTGGCTTAGATTGGTTAAAGTCCAATTGAAGACTTCAAATAGACTGAATATTCTATTGATTTTTGTGTGGAAAAAAATAGAGAAATTGGTCAAAGACTACCTCACATGAGAATCCTTAGCATAAAACCTTCTGAAACTAATTCATCGGATGTTCTTGCAGTAGATTCACATGCCAAATTTAGCTACTTATAAAAATGTCAAATTCTATAAAATTTAATGAGAGAAATCAACTGATAAAGAAGGACACATCGATATGACAACATATCTGTTTCTTCATAGTTGTTCCTTAAAAAGAATCCTCTATTCCATTGGTAGCTACTTTGACAGCATCATTTTTCTCAATTGAAGTGGAACGGTACTGCGTACCATGGATCTAACACGACTGCTACTGAAGAGTTGAGAATGATTGATAAATGGGCGTTGATACATTCAGCATAGCTTTTGAACAACCATGCTTGCACACCAAATTCAATATAGCATTTTCAGGTTCTACCATGCCATGTTGCCATCACTATTTATACATTGTCATATGCTGAATATGACTGTCTTTTGGAAGATGAGGGAAAGCTTTCATCTGACAAAGCAAGCATATCAAGTATTGATATAAACAACATAAAATCCATAATATATATATATATATATATATATATATATATATATATATATATATATATATATATATATATATAGCCATAAGCACATATAATGGGCGAGGTGGCATAGTGGTTAGAGCGCATGCCTCCTGTGCGGAAGGTCTACAGTTCGAGCCCGACTCGATGCCCTGACTGAATGCTCGATCACTGGCGGGTACCCAGCGGCAACATTGGGTATATAAAGGCGGCGAGGAAAGGAACTGACCACCCTACCTCATATGCCGATGGCTTAGGATAAGTGTCCTCTCTAACAGGCACTCCCCTACGTACAAAATTATACATGACTACCTATATCCTTATAAACACATATACTCAAATATTTGTCTCCTTATCTTCATAATGCTTTTTATACGAGCTATACCTCATTATTTTTACATAGTGAATTATTTTCTTCCTACTTTTTCAGATTTTCTAAATAGACAGATTCCATATTAAGTTTCCATATACACTTGACTACCTTTTCCCCCATGTGGAGCTGTAGCCCCACCTGCCATCCATCTTGCAGCACTTTCAATAACAACATGTAATGTCTTGATAAAGAGGATATGTAATTCTGCATGGATTTATTGAAAGATCTGACACAGGCTTACCTTTCAATGACATTAGCACTGTCTCTTCACTTTTGTCATCTTCTGGAAGCTCATTCTGATCCACGTCCCCAAACAATGATATTGAATCGGTGCTAAAGCCAATATGTTCTATGCTTAGTGAAGCTTATGAATGAACGTCACAATTATCCCATAAACTGACTTTGTTAGTAAGAAAAATTTACTTAGCTATTCCAGTTGATAGGTCTTGGATAGAGCTTAGGGCTCACGTAATTGAATTTTTAAAAAAACATATAAGAAACAAGAATTAGGTCTTCCACAATGAGATAGACCATTCTTACTTAGTTGTGCTATAAAATAAAGCTGTAAAACACATCGTTTCCAAGCTGCCAGGATTACCATTCAATAAATACTACAGGTTGTAATGATACATTCATATTGCATATTGGACTATAGCATTGCAATTAGTCACTGCTTAATGCTGCTCATGTGTTTAGAAAGCATTTGATCATATTATCTGTTTTTGCAAAGTTTTTGAAAAAATTCAAACTACTAGGGTTGCTAAAGTGAAGATAAGTTAGAAAGGTTGTTGCATAAGAAGACAGAATTAGAGAGCTTTAAACACATAAAATGAAGCTCTAAGCATTACGTTCTCTATTGAATCACTTCCTCTATAGCAGAGGTTTTGCTAAACTACGCATTCAATAAAAGCAATAAATTTTGATAAATCTTATAGGAATTTAGCTTGATATACTTACAAACTGTATTGTTTCTCAACTTTTCGCTTTGGATCTGGAGAGTCTTGTTCGCTATATAAAAAGGGAATGATGTACTTTTGGCAAAGTCCTGACACACACACA
>OLMO02000275.1:7172756-7184663 GCA_900291935.2 Cassiopea xamachana
CCAATTTAGGAATATTAATTAAAATGTGAAAAAGCTAGTTCTATCTTTATGAAGCTAGTTCTATTTGTTTGATATCAGAGCGATGCGCTGCATGAGTTATAATTTCAAAATTCAGTAAGCACAAGATGGCAAAATTCCTCAAATCGCCTTAAAACCTATGTGGCAATATGCAAGTTGTGGTTAAGCACATCTGCTGTTTGGTTTTCCTTTTCTACATCATTAGAGAATAGCATGTTTTTTCCTCCTGCAATATTTCACCAGTGAAAATCATCCTACAAATAGTAATAGTCGCAGTAGTAAGACATTTTTGCTTCGGGGCTAATCATGGATGTGGGAGCAGGGGTACAGGGGAAACGTGCCACCACTTTTCATAGATTTGCATTAAGTGCCCCTTTTCAGTCTATACAGTCACCCTTTTTTGCTTGTGAGGGTGCCCCCTGAGTATTTGTGCCCCCACTTAAAGCATAGAGCAAAACCAAAAAATGTGTCACAATATTAATTTTGTTACAAAATCATAAGTAGTTCTTCAACATTAGCTTCAGTAGGTACCATAGCAATGAAAATCAAACATGTTAGGAAGCATAACGAGGTTATGCCACGTTGTCTGTTGATTGTTCCCATGTTCATCTCTAGTTCTAATGTCGTTAAAAAGTGTCTGATGTGGTTCATCGACCCAGTTTTTTACAGAAATATCCAAATTAAAAAGTTTATAGCTTCATATCTAGTCTGTTTCCTTCTATTGCATCGCAACTATACGTCACCTCAAGACTCTCAGTTTGAAAAAACTGTTTTTGTGATGACGTACAAGAAAGTTCAAGCCAAGTTACTGTTTGGTATGTCTCCAATAAAATTAAGTGAAGTTAGAAAACACCACAAAAGCTCGGGAAAATGGCAAATTAGGGTGTTTCCTTACAGGGACGGATCCAGAGCTGGACTTTTGGGGAGGGTCATGGACCCGTTTTATTGTCTTTCATATGAGAAGTTTCTACATTCTTTGCAATAGGAAATACTATCGTTTGGAAGGAGCCAAGCCCCCCAGCCTCCCTCTGGGTCCGCCCCTGTTTCCTTCGTTACTTTCGCAAATATATGGTCAACTAGAGTAGGAAAATAGTCTCAGTGTTTAAGGTCGGAGCAGAGTAATCTGGCAATCGTCAAATAAACATGCACAGCAGACAAGGAGCTGAGTCGAGAGCAGAAATGCTTGGACCTCTCTGTCGTTTTTGTTGATTTAGTATAGGCCACTGAACCAATGAGTCATCTACAGACTAGATTAACAAGCAGTTGCTGTGGAAAAGGAGTAGATTAGCTCGGTTCACGAGCTCGTTGACTAAAAGTGAAAAAGTATTCTAAATTTCTTTAAAGTGGACTATCTTGCAAAATGTGAAACTTAGTGAAAAATATTGCTGAGAGGAAATTTTGCGCAACATCAACGAAACCATTTTCATAGACTTTTGCATCTGCAAGCCAGTTGATACTATTTTATGACTACTGCACCCCGTTGTCAGCCATTGTGCTTTGATTGTTCGTTCGGAATCACGTAACTGCAGCATGATGAAAGATAAACATATACTGTTCTTTTTATTGAAAATGCCAGTATGAATTCAAAATTATTTAATAATGTTCACACCAGGAGAAGGCTTTATCCTTCTTTGATCTAATATTTTGGATTTTTGCGTCTTCGCGTAGTTCAATGTATTTGACAAAAGCGCCACATGAAAATATTAGGATTTATCAGAAAGTCACCTTCTCTCATAATGTTATTGTCCTAGGTAATAAGCTTAAGAACCATTTTTAGAAAAGGGATTATAGCCATTGTAAATATCAAAAACAAGAAGGATGGGGAAGCAATCAGTTAGAATCGTTATCGATTTTTAGTTAGTATAGTATCCTGGAGGAAAGCTCGTCCCTACATACGTTCGATAACAAGTTTATGCAGGTAAAAGTACTGAATCTCATTCACCTAAATTCTAAAAACTTATTGAGGCAACGTTTGTTAATAATACATTCTCTCACTCTACAAAATTTTGATAGACAAATTATGGGTCGATGAAGTTTTGGTTAATGGACAGAAACTATCCTTGCATCATTAGTGGAACGATATGGGTGGGTACAATTTAATTATTGTTGTTAATTACGCCGACAAAATTTTATCATCCAATATAAATTTATCTATCTGACTTCCTTTTTTTCGATGCACGTTTATTTCACTAGTTAAATATAGATTGTATTCGCAATTGAGCACCAGTAATTCAGCGTTTTCTGCGAAGATAGAAATTCTCAAGGCTTGTAGATAACAACATATTTTGTTCTGCGTTATTGAATTGTTTAAATAAAATCATGCATTGTAGTCTCGATACCCATCTAAATGATTTCCTATATACTTCATAGTTCAGTACNCACAAAACAGTTTTCGATACTATTATGCCATCTGTTGAAGCAAGCTAATCAAAGCATATTTTTATACGAACACCGTAAGGCGCCCAATGCAAAACAAAATGTCTCAATTTTTTAGCTCGCTCTTGCTACAGACATGTAAACGTAACAAGGAATTTATTGGCGAGGTAATATAATTCGAAAAATGATAGAACAGGAGGCAGTTTTGGCCTACATGGTGTCAGAGATACTTCAAAGAAGCAGAGCGTTAGACGTTGATCCATAAGCTATCTCTACAGCTGTAGACGAATAATTTACAAAACAAACATACCTGTTTGGCCGAATTTTGTGTGCAGTACCAGTAGAAGGGCACTAAGTAACAGAAGATATTGCTGTCGATCCATTTTGAAGGTGAAACCGCCTCATGCTAATACCAGACACAGGAATACGCATGCAGCTGATGTCTTTGATTTGAGATATGGGAATAATAAGATTCAAGGATTAGTTTTTCTCAACAGAGCTGTCGGAGAAAACAGAATGGGAGCTTTTACGCTTCGGATAACAATCAGTATTATGCTTGCATCATTTATCTAAGCTCAAGCTTGGTTGCACAAATCTATTTCATGAACAACAATAAAGAATAGCAGTTATTATAGAAAGCAATGTTATTTTATAGTTAACAACATTGTGTTACAAAATGTTTACCAACTTCGTTGTCCTGTGCACGCTAGTGTAACACTTGAAAAGGTTTTTTGACATCAGATGGCCATTGCAGTTTGAAAATGAGCTTCGAAGACTGAAATTATCCTATGGTCTGGTTTCAAAATCGTCGTATGCGATGGGAATGCGCCCCAGTTATATCAACATAGCGACGGAGGTGTATTGGAAACAATCACAAAAACCTGAACTCATCTTAACTCTTCCTATCTTGACAGGAACATGAGCGATTTGACGGAAAAAAACTTTCACATATCACTGTGCGCATCCCAGTAACATTGTAGACCCGTTGGTCGGGAAGCGTCCATAATATAGACTTTGAATTACTTAAATTTAATGGAATAAAGTACTTAACAAAAAAAGCATTATATAGCCTTATTTCATTTCGTATATTCCATTTTATTTATTTGTATTAATGTAGTTATGGATTTAGACTAGTTTACATATATGTATATAATTGAGAGTATCGATATAAAATAAGTTTAGAAGTTGTAGTATAAAAGCATATGGTAGAAGATCTTTTGATATATTTTATAGATAGAAATAATTTCTTCTTTAGTAGATTCATACTTGGAATATTCATTCTAGATTATTCTTTGTTTATATTTTTCTACTAAATAATGCTATATGATTTATTCAGTTACAGAAAAAGTGTGTTTGTATACTGAAACAACCGTTCATAATATAGAATGGAGGGTGCCAATTTGCCGAAAGCTGCTCTACATTTAGGTAATAATTTAAGAAAATAGTTTGTATCCATTAAGGGTGTATAATATTCCCGTTGCTTTTTCAACAAAACTGAAGAACTGTTGACCTTCTCTGTAAGTCATTGGAATTAGAGAATACCCAATCACAATACAGCCTCAGCAGAGCATTTGAAAGCACGTGCCTCTCTTTGAGGCCAGCAGACCAAATTCATCACAGTGAAAGATAATCCAATTTTAGTTAAGATCAATCGGAGGATAGTGTAACCCAAAGACATGATAAAGCACTTACGGTAGGCTGATGACCAAAATTTGATTAGGTCATTTTCTTCTACATAATAAAGCTTCTGCATAATAAAATTTGTACATATCAATGAATTATTGGCCTACACACATTCAGGCGCGCAACTAAGAGGGTCCTGGAGGTCTGGATCCCTGCCCTATTCAGCAAAAGAAAAAAGCGCCCTTTTGCCACTGCATCTATTTATATCAAAAAAGGCGCTTTCCGTAGATTGAAAAGGTGGGATTTTCAATCTTCAATCTCAACCTTCAGTTTTCCTTCGTTACCATGAAGAGAGATTGCAATGTGGATCATTTGACTTCAGAAGTAATCATACCAGTAAAATTTCAGCACTATTTCCTCCGTTTGTGAATCTGCAACAGTATTCAAAGGCCGAATCTTCTTTAAAACGTTTTAGTGTGCCCTTTTTCGTGGATTGGACCCCTGTCCTCGAAAATTTATAGACGTGCGCCTGACATTTTATAGGAATTTTATAATCTTCTACAAGAATGCCCTCATTTATATAAAGACATAGTCTATATCAATATTAAAGCTCAGAATCTCTGAAATTTAAAAATAATGCAAGATCATCGATACAATTGTCATTATTCTGATTTACATTTGTTGCGCTTTAAAACATCAGCAAAGGTTTTAATATACTTTTTGAACTTCAGGTGAAATTACAATTGAACTTAAAAATATATTGATAATCTAAGGCTCAAAGCCAAAACATCTGAGAATTTTGAGGCTCAGGCAAAAAGTAAATATTCTTATGAAAATAGCGTGTCAAGGCTCAAATTCCTTTAAATTTAAGAATAATGCGTTTTTGTTGTTGTTGTTGTTGTTGTTTAATTTATTTTGAGTAGGCTGTTATACCTAGTTAATTCAACTAATTTAGGCCTACTATGCATGCCGCATCCAGGCATGGGACCCCTAAATTAACGTCCCTTCCGAAGAACAGCGGAGTGAGCTGTTTTGGTCGTTCATCTGGAGGTCGTCCATCCAGTTTCTGACCGTACACAGCCATGCTTAACTTCAGATAAGCTAATGGAACTGGCTGGGCCGCTTGGCCACTCACCATGTGGCTCATGCTTCGTCAAGACTTTCATATTTTGTTTATTTGAGCTGCGTTTGAAGCAAAGCAAAGGGGATTTTTCACAATTTTTTAATATTAAATTTTTATACTTGTAGCTACCACATTTACACTACCACTCTGTTCATTTTTGTTTTGTGATGAAATAGCACAGTAAAGAATGAAACTTTTCTTTTCGCTTTCAAGCAATGCTCTACCTTTGGCCGCTTGAGAAAAATTTCAGCCTCACAATTAAAAGTTTCTTTTTGGAATATTGAGGGCTCAGCAAAATGTTGGTTAATCTTATATCACTTGAAAAATCTTAATGCAAGAGTTTATATGAACATAATTACTACTCCACTCAAACGGCAACATGCTGTTTGTTGGCAAAATAACCTTCTTATCCCTTAATAGTAAGAATGGCTACAAAGAATCCACATAATTTTTTGAAATAGATTCAGCAGTCCAAAAATTCAGTACGACAATTCCATAACGACCAATTCAGTACGATACTTCCCTTCATATTCCCTACAAAAGCAGGAGAAGAACCATCACTGGCCGTGAACCACATTGAAAAACAGCTGTTTCATCACTTGAGCAAGCAAATTTCATTTTCTGTAGCATTATTTTATCTTGACTTGTTGAAGTATTGCCACTGATAGCCATGAAAATCGATATCAGGTTCCCATCCTAGGATGGCTGAATTTCATCCCAGAATCTAGGTTCCTGTTATCGAGGGCTGGAACATCATGGTTCAATTTCTTTGTTGAGACCAGATATTTTTTAAAGTGCAGTTCCACACAAAATGTGCAGTTCTAAAAAGACTTGTGCAGTTCAAACGAGGAGTATGTGCAATTAACAAGCTTATTATTTAGTGATCCAAGGGTGTAAGAAAGTAAATAGCAGTAAAAATGGTAAATTTGGCTATGAAATGATAGGAGAAACGCGGCCATAAATTAAATTTTTGGAGGCAGTAGCATTTATCTATCTATTCTTGCCAAAAGCAGGCAGTTCAATCTCATCTGCAACCAAAAGAACACAACATAGCTAAATTTTTTGTCTAGCTCTACATTCATCCAAAAAACCTTCGTTGAGTGGCCTTTATACGTAGCGTATAAAAATGTAAGCTGCACAGTAGCTTTTGTCCTTGCTTGTAACAGCTGGTACCTTGCTAGTAAGATAAAGCATAGAAGCAAGAATTTTGTAATATAAAAATGAGATACGACTGGAAGTACTGCCACATGCACCGTTTCTCGTCTCACTGTCTGCTTCCCAAATGTCATATAGCGCCACGCTGATTTAACATTATAAAATATTAATATAAGTATTTAGAGAATTCTAGCTAGAAGATCTTCTACCATCCTTAGTGCAGAGTCAATAAGTTACATTAGATTCTAGTATGAGCTGCTTAAGCTCAATGATAGTAACTTTGAAGATATTAAGTACACGTTTTTTTTTATAAGAAAATCAATATTTTGCCTGAGCCTCAATTTTCTTAACTTTTCCCAAAATTGAGCCTGAGATTTTCTTATATTTTTTCTAACTTTTAATGAAATAAACTGGCTAGAGTGGTTTGCACTTTCGTTAATAATATTTTATCCCTGAATTTGAATTCCATCTTTAACATTTTGAATGCAACAATGACGAAATACCGGTTTTCGGACTATAAAAACACTTAATTTTGGAAATTGAGCCTCGTGATTTTCTTAAATTTTTCTTAAGATTTTGACGATTTGAGCCTCATTTTCTTATAAACATTTTTCTTATAAAAAAAACGTTTAATAAAACATTGCAAATTCAACAGTGTGGTTTAATGTGCAGCTCAAATTCATAGGCTACAGTAGAGCAAAAGTAAGAGACTTTGAAAATTAAAATGTTTGAGTTACAAGCAGTAAGAAAGGAAGATAATTTTAAAAAAATAACAGAATAGAAAAGGTCACTCCTATCTTCCTTTTCGTTTATTGAAATATGAAAGGACATGTCCGAATCGCGTTGTACTGACATTTTAAAATGTTTCAGAAAGAATAGTAGAACAGGATTGGCCAAGAAATTTAACTTTGCCAGCAATTCTTATGAAAGATATTAGAAGGAGATATTAGATCTGTGTGAAGCTGTATGTAATACTGTCTATCAATTATGAAGAAAGTAAGAAGAAGTACTCTCGATAAATAATATTTACCACATGGAATTGACAGTACTCCTTTTCTTCCTCTCAGGTAGAGCTAAAATGACGTTTTCGCTTGGAAATGTACAGATACATCATTTCGAAGCTTAAATTTCAAGTCTGTCAATCTCAGACAGTGTGGTCTCAATCTTTATGAGATCATTTCTCAGGACAAAAGCCAAATCGTCATTGAAAGTAATCTTTTCCTAGGATATCTCGTCTCTGTACCAGTTGTCTGCATAGTTTGGATTGACTACGCCAGGGAAATGATCAAGCCTTATTAATCTGTACAAATCCAGAGTGAAATGGCTTGCCTAAAGTGACCACATTGATAACAATACGTCATGGAAGTCAAAGCAAGATGGATAAAGTGAATCATCTTAATTTTCCCTGTAAATTAGAAAGTAGGGCTTTTAGAGAAGAAATTTCAAGTAATAATGTCAAAAGTGACTTTCAAGTAATAATATCAGAAATCGCCCTTGCCCGCCCACAATTTTGAATCATGATCATCTGGAATCTTGCTATTGTCTCTTCTCTGTCAAAGAACATAGACTGAAACTATCCAATGCTACTTAAATGATGTTTGCAAAGGGGCATGCTCCGGCATTGTAGGGAATGTAATTGTGAAAATATTCTCTGGGGGCAAGCCATCATATCCCCTTTGCCCCTTTTATGGCACTACAAAAACACTGGCCAAATTATTGCCAACGTAGAACGCGCGGTGATCAAAACATTTCTGATCGGAGCCCTCAGAATCCTTCCTTTCCCTGTGTCCAGTAAGCACTATCTTTAGATTTAGGTGTGGCTGTCAAACCCATCCACTTGGTTGCCTCCCGGACTTTTTGAAAATTGGCTTCGTGACTGCTTTGAACAAGTGAGGTGTGTTATACACCTAAAAAAGTTTTGCCATGTAAGTACATCTAGGTTCTACATTTTTAAGCACTACCACATTGGCCAAAGAATTTACTAATTCTTCGAAATTGAGGCCAGTTATAGCCTTGACATTTACTACACTTTGATCTCCAACTTCGCTGTTGCCTCAACATGTTGCAGGTGCTATTCCATTTCTGCATCATCACATAGTTGATATAGGAATGTTTTCTTGAGGAAAAGCAGTGCGAGAAAAATGCTAGCTTATCTTGATTCAAGTCAGTGGGAAGGTTTATGAAGATAGTTTCGTGGGAATACAAGAACATCAAAGTATTTCCACCAGACCCAGCACATCTGATCCAGCACATCTGATGATCGCAACCAGCGTGAAACTCAGAGTTTTGTCATTTTATTTGGATTCAAACAACAATATTATTTTCGTTTTCAAGGTTTTATTCTGCAGTATATTGCTCTGCCTATCGCATTGAGCACCCTGATTTTACAGTTCTATTGATTTGCTTTATATATATATATATATATATATATATATATATATATATATATATATATATATATATATATATATATATATATATATATATATATATAGTATGGTTGATGTGATAATAAAAATTAATCTACAATAATGCACCTCACTAAAGTTAGACAGTGTAATATTGGCTGGTTCACATTGGATAAAATACAAAAAAGGGAGTGTGAATGATATTTATCAAATCTGGATCTGTCCATTCTTTATTCCGGAGACAAAACATAAAATAACTAGAGCGAATAGTAATTGCCACGATTTTGGAAGCTAGAGGTTTTTGACGTATTTGTGCTAAATCTAGATCTTTTAACTCTTGGAATAGGGAATAAATACAAATATATAAATATTTATATATATATATATATATATATATATATATATATATATATATATATATATATATATATATATATATATATATATATATATATATAAATATTTATATACATAACATTCGTTATGTATATAGTAAAAGCCCGCATGACACTTACAACTTTAAAATAAGCCTATTCATGTTCTTATGAAATGAAATAACTGCAGTAATTGGGCTGGTTGATTAATCGAGTATAGAACAAGCTGAGCTTATTTCCCAGTGAATAAAAAGTGAACCATTAATAAGAACCTAGTCAAAGAATGATGTTGAAAAGGTTCTAATTGTCATTACAATCAATTCCACACTGCAAGCTCTCAATAAATGAAGCTTTTTATGTGACGGTTTTTACTGTACGTACTATGGGAACTTTTCACGTACCCACAGTTTGCTGTCAACAAGGGCCTTATGTTTTCTCATAAGTATCTTGCACAGTGCCATGTTGCTTGATAAAAGTCAATCACAAACAACAGACTTTTCCTCAAACTAGCCAATCAGTTGCAATGATCAGACGTGGAGACGAAGTATAAACAAGATTTCCTTCGCTGCTATCTTATCCCTTGCCCACAAGGAGTTTTTGGAACTCTGTGGTTAAGGGATAAGACTTGTTTTGTTCTCAAGATAGAAGCTCTAGTTCTTGGAAAAATCTATTTGTTTATTCTCAACAATGCTTCTGCATTGGTCTCGGAAACACAAGCTTGTCACTAAACTACAAGCAAACACTGCGAAAATGCAGATTGTATACAAGCAAACTTTAAAAAAAATGATGTAATGTTCTGGATACATGAGGGGAGAGGCAGTGTGTATTAAATATTGGTATTACATAAATATGACGCTACATATAACTCAGAGTAATAAATGTCAGACAACTTACATTTACTTCAAACCCGTCAGTCCATATAATTATAAAAGCTCAATAATTATGCTTTTCAACTGCATTTCTACATCGTGCCAAACATGTTTTGATGGCATTCTAGTGGAGGGATGGGGGGAGGAGGCGAGTTACCAAAAATCAAAAGTTTGCGAAATTGTGAGACTTACTCTGTAAGCATAAGGGAACATGCACATA
Source organism: Cassiopea xamachana (assembly GCA_900291935.2). Classification (NCBI taxonomy): domain Eukaryota; kingdom Metazoa; phylum Cnidaria; class Scyphozoa; order Rhizostomeae; family Cassiopeidae; genus Cassiopea; species Cassiopea xamachana. Next base: position 7,182,923 of record OLMO02000275.1, read on the forward strand.
TTGCATCAGTAGGAGGCGGAGTGGGCCATAAGAAATGCTAATGCATAATTATGACGGACGGGGGGTGTGATAAGATGACATAATCAAATACGCATGTTCTTTTGAGATAGCAGGTAATAACTCCATGGGAGGGATTGTATGATAATTTCATATTTTTAATGTACAAGCAAAATATTATCTCAAAGTATTTCTTCACTGACAATTGCAAGTCTTAGTTCATGTCAGTGACTTTTATATATTCTTCAAAAATAACAGAAAATACTACAACTACTTCACTACGTCACTCATGGCTTTGAAAGATAAAAAGGTCGTCTAGTCTCCAATATGGGTGCCTGTAAAAAACACGCCAACAGATATTTTTATGTCAGTTTATACGTTAGAGATGACATAAATAGATTGAAAAAAATTTTGTTCTAATTTATTAAATGCACGGGCATGAGGAAGTGCTTTTGGATGTTATGAGATTTCATGTCAGGGTACAACTAACATGTAAACAAGCCGAAATAAATTGTTGTTGTATCGTTGCATGCGGCGAAACAACAGCATGTCTTTGTTTGAATAACAAGTGAGCATAACGGTGATGTGCAGCAAGCAAGTGAAGCATTCAAGTAATTCAATGCCTGCGGCGCCATTTTGCTTTGAGAACTGTCATGCGTGATACGGGCTGAAATGCTATAGCCCCCCCCCGAAATGAAATCTTAAGCAAATGGAAAAAATTTCATGGCGGAATGAATACTCACTTTGGTTGACTTTCATTTCGTACCCAATTTAACTGGCTTCATTGAGAGGGGTGTGTGATTTGGTGACATACGCATGCTCTTTTGAGGTAGTAGGTAATAACTCCATGGGAAAAACGCTGTGAAAATCTAATATTTTTTATGTTTTTCTTCACTAATTATTGCAAGTACACAACATCGATTAGCATGACTAATGATCAACAAACATAGTAATGACATGACCTTTGACATACCATCAATACAATCACTGCACTACATTATGAGTTCTTTTAAGAAAGGGAGGTGGCGCTTGTGATAGCAAAAGGGAGATCGGGTATCTAAAATAATCAAAACACGATGACATAATATGCGAACGGCCCCCAAAGACAAACAGTTTCCAGAATGATCTGCATTCTTGGAAGGAAGAAGCATAAATTTCTTTCAGTTGTCTTGGGGGTTTCTTTAGGGAGTAGGGTACAGTTGATTCCTAGTTGTGCTTTCAAACAAAGCTACCATGTAAATGAAACAAGAGCATGTAAATAGCCGGAGCCTAGGTGGCGGAGAAGGATCTGTAGCTACCTATACTTTTTTATGTGTGACATCGTACAATAGACAAGATGTATTTTGATCTTCAAAAGGTAGTTTTTTGCAATCTAAAGGCTTGGTCCTAGGACATTTTCAGGGGTTCCATTTTGACCCTCACTTTTGACCCCCCCCCATCACTGCATACTACCATACTACCATAGGAGCTTACCACTCGTCCTCAGCCCCCTACTAAAACATGTGCTCTGGCATCTCTATAAATACATAAATACATCAATTACAATTTCTACATGCAGCATAAAATCAGGGTTGCTACTAGTGTTTCAGGAAAAATTCCCTGAATTTGCCATATACTTTCAATGAAATCCTACTCAGTCCCCCCGGGCTTTCGCTTATATTCGTCTAACCATCAATTAGAATTTTATCACTTATTTGAACAAATATGGAGCTTGGGAGAGTCCTGGCCCTATTTTGGGCATTCA
>OLMO02000275.1:7184763-7200339 GCA_900291935.2 Cassiopea xamachana
CCCCATCACTGCATACTACCATACTACCATAGGAGCTTACCACTCGTCCCCAGCCCCCTACTAAAACATGTGCTCTGGCATCTCTATAAATACATAAATACATAAATTACAATTTCTACATGCAGCATAAAATCAGGGTTGCTACTAGTGTTTCAGGAAAAATTCCCTGAATTTGCCATATACTTTCAATGAAATCCTACTCAGTCCCCCCGGGCTTTCGCTTAAATTCGTCTAACCATCAATTAGAATTTTATCACTTATTTGAACAAATATGGAGCTTGGGAGAGTCCTGGCCCTATTTTGGGCATTCANAGATTGTTGGTTTCATAAAACACAGAGCTGTGCTTCATAAGGAATGCACAGAACAGAATAATATGCAAAAGGGTATACTTTGGTAATTTTCACGTTCAACTGGATATGTGATTGAGTATGGAGAAAGCCATTGCTATGAAAGAAAATAATACGTAGCTTTAAACTTTCCTGATTTCTCCCGTTTTTGTGGACAATCGTTCTTTCCCTTGATTTTCCATGATTGAACATGCAACTCCTTGATTTTCCTTCAATTCCCTGATTTAGTAGCAACCATGAAAATGTATTGTTGAAAAAGATATCAACAAACACTTGGTTGTAAAAGAGGAGTCATAGTGGTAAACAACGTGAGACCAGAATCCAAAGCCAATTGAAAAACGTCTCACTGTTGAAAACTATGAGTTAGATAAAAATCTTAGCTACCAAGGTAGTGATAACCAAATGGGAGAATACTGAAAGGAGAAGCAATTCTCAAAGGAAAGCCCCCAAAAGCTGTTATTTTTGATTTTGCTCCTATCCGATGTAAAAGCTTTGCGATGGCTCCAATCAGATTTAAAATAAAAAAGGTTGAATGACTAAATCTTTCTATCATACCTGCAGGATTAAATTTATATAGCTGCATTTCTGCGAATAGTTCTCCAAAGAATGTTTATGAAATCGTGGTGAACTTTGGTTAGTGACCGGTTATTATTTGCACAGTGGTAAGCACCGAAGTGGCATTGGGAGGGTGAAAGAAATTCTCTCATAGAATACTGTTGTGCAAATACACTTCAATACAATCTCAAAGGTGGGTAAGATGACCTTTTAGACACAAAATCATGTCTCTTTGATACCAACCCCTCCTAAAATAATGAGCATAATTTACAATTTATCTCCATCATTTCATGATTGTACAAAACGTATGACACCACAACCTAAAACTCTTTTTGATAAGTTAGGACAAATAACTCTTAATGAAAATAGTTGCTAAAACTTTCATTCTGGCTTGATGAGCCAATAACAATGTCTGCTAAATTTTCTCCAGTGCCTTCGGCAACTGTTCCGAGTTCTCTTGCAAGAATGCCATCTGATTCAACCAATATATCGATAATTTCCTGAGATCGCANAGCTTTCTGGCATTTGATAATGGAGTATTCCCAAAGATATCCTCTTTCGTAGCATGGATGCCAACATCTTTCACTAAGTACCGAACCACATCAATTTTTCCACGCATAACGGCCTAAGAATAATCAATTAACAAGTTTCTCATACTTTTATATTACACTCTTACAATATCACACACTTTAATTGGCTGCTACACTTTGTTGCAACCTCTTATACTCGCTTTTTCGCAGGATACCAGGAAAAACCTATCTATGAATATTAAGGCAAATTCGATAAATCTATAAATATATATATATATCAAATACAGATTCTGGATTATCCTTCTATTCTACAGTGCTCAATGTAATTAGAGAGCTAGCTATAACCATAAATTTTGGAACAAACCTAAGTTGTTACTTGGAGCTTCAAGCTTTATGCGATCATGTGTGAACTCCGAGTAACAACTTAAGTCTTGGCCTAACATTTATAGCTATATATATGCGTATGCGTATGCGTATATGTATATACATACGTGTTATACATATACATATACAGACATATAAATATATATATATACATATATATATTATATATAAATATATATATTATATATAAATATATATATATATATATATATATTTCTGTATATATATATATATATATATTTCTGTATATATATATATATATATATATATATATATATATATATATATATATATATATATATATATATATATATATATATATATATATATATATATATATATATATATATATATATATATATATATATATATATATATATATATATATATATAAATTTATCTATATATCATATATAAAATCGATTTCCTTTCGACAGTTGTGCACAATCGCAGAAAGCGTAATACTGGCAAGCGTTACTTACAAAATGTAAAGGCGTTCTTCCATCCACATCACTCATGTCGAGGTCAACATTAGCTATTTTCCATAGCTTCAAGCTCTCAGTGTCATTTCTGCTAGCCGCAATACACAATTCACGGAGTACCTCTGAATCATTAGGGAGGAAATGTGCCCCACTCCTAAGTAGCACTGTCATGGCTTCCTTATTTCCATTTCTGTGAACAAAATTTTGCTGTAAGATCGTCATATATAAGCGAGGAACAAAATAAAAGTTTCAATATTCTCCTTATAAATAACTAGTACTTTGCTACAGCACGAAAAAGCGGCAAAATTCTTTTGAAATACTTAAAAGCTTTTTTCGTCTAACGCTCATCAGAGTATAAAAACGTCGGATAGTGACCTAAAGGTTTACCGAAATATATATCCAGATGCGGTTACATGTGATAAGATGTGACTAATTGGCCCCAAAAGTGGCCAATTAGGACCTATTAACCATTGCCACTCTTGGGGCCAATTAGATGCATCCTATCACGTAACCGCATCTGGATATATATTTCGGTAAACCTTTAGGTCACTATCTGACGTTTTCATACTCTGATGAGTGTCGGACGAAAAAAGCTCTTAAGTATGTCAAAAGAATGTTGCCGCTTTTTCGTGCTGTAGTAAAGTTCTGTAGTACCAACGAACTGTTTAAATAACTAGTATTTATAATGTGAATTAACTTCAAAACATATGAAATGGATGAATGTAATAAAGATTGTACTTCATTAAGGGCTGCAAGCAGGTTTGGTTTATTGTGCATTGTTTCAAGGACTGTGCTTTTCAACCCTTTTTGTGTAGCGACCCCTGTCAGCAACCAGTTCTGGCCTGATTACCCTGACCAAAAAACTCTAATAACAACTTCATGTCTTGTATGCCTGCATATCATGAATGGCAAAACACTTGAACCCTTTCGACAACTCAAGAAAAAATGCACACCACCCCACGTAGGGACACGATCCAGACTACCGTCCTAGGATGTCTGTACTGACACAACCGAGAAATTACACGAGCAATGCAGAAACCATGAACAACTATGAACTACGCTTTCTATTTTGAATTTTGAGTATTTTTCATTGCAGAGTATTTTTCATTGCAGAGTACTTGTCAGCAGAACCACTGAATCAAGATTGTGAGCGCCATACTACCAAAGTCTAAAATTGGTCTATTGTATAAGGCACTATTTGAGGGCATCTGAAATACAGGGACGAACTATCGGGCGATCCGTCGAACACAAAGCTCCGCCATCTTCAACGTCTAGAAATTAGAGCAGAAGCTTGGATAGAGAACTCTAAGTTGAAGGATGGGTGATGCAACTGGCTGTCAGTCTCAAACGCAATTTGACGGAGCAGTAATGATCAATAAGATACAGAATGATCTCTGACCAGAGAGTCGAAGAGAAAGACTTAACAACAGATCACAATGATCCAACTACCTAACAAGAAATCAGTTGGATTTACATATCCTAAAGCTGTACATAGAGTACTCCAAAAACAATTTTTCTCTTCTGGAGTAAAGACTTTGAATGACATCCCATTGCAAATTCAAAAGTAAACTGAAGGAGTCCGTACGAAATTAGCATCTTTACCGAAGCACGACCCGTTGGAACAAATCCATAACATCCTAACTTATTCCTCTTTCCAAAATTAGAAGCAACCATATCAATTGTTTTCGCTTAAATTAATCAAATTACTAATTGGGCTTCGTGTAAAAACATGATACAAAACATCACATGAATACGATTGGATGATATAGACAGAATCAAAGACAGCCGCAGGAGCTGCATTCTTGAGGCATTGAAATGTTCCCGTATGTTCCTAGCATCCATTAATACAATGACACTGAATTTCTACATCACAAAGAAGTAACTACAGTAAACTAATAAAGCTCTACCTTATAGCATCAAAAAGTGGAACTCTCCCTCTCCTGTCCTTTACATAAACCGAAGCTCCGATGCTAATTAAGTGCTTGACCATGTCAACATTGCCCTCTGCGCAGGCAATATGTAAACAGCTCTTTCCATCGTAATCTGATGGATTATTAACATCAGCTCCTTGTGATAATAATTCATCTAAAGCGACGATGTCACCAGATTTGGCAGCACAGCACAAGAACATTGGGAGCAGAGCTCTTCTTAGGTTATCCATTTCCTGGAAATAAGTACAAGTTTTTATTCATAGGTGTAATACTCATCGGACATCCTTAATGTTTTTCCCTTTTTCAAATTAAACAAAGGGTAGATGCTATTGGGAAAAATGATAACATGGCTTTTGGAAAGCCTATAAAGTGATGCTAAAGTCTACCGTGTATTTACTACTGGTGTTTGCTCCTTGACAAAATGCAAAAAAAGAATGAGCGAGCACATGCTTCACCATAAAATGGAATGAAGAAAGACGGAACAAATAACAGTAAAACCCCGCAAACAAGAACATTGGGAAATAAGAACCTGCAGACTGATTGTTTGGAAAAATATATCCAATGATAAGAATCAAAAACAGACTGATTTCTTTACATGTTCATGAGATGATGCTGTATAATAGATGAAGGATTAAATTTTCAAATTCTCAATTCCAGGGCAGAGGCTAATTACTTCAGTTTCATTATTTTGCATTATAATTGATCTTTTAAAAATGGAAAGTCAGTTAGGCCAGCTACAAATCAGTTTACCATTGTTCTATTCTTCATAGCTGTCAGTGCCCTTGTGATAGGAACACACCCTGAAAATATCATGAGTACCACTTCTATAAGAACATAGTCAGTCTGTGTTTTAGAAAAGTAGGTTCTTGTTTGGGGGATTTTACTGTAATGAAATTCTAATGAAAAACATGTATATGAAAATCCTTAGAGAAGAAGTAAAAATTAGTCTAACATGAACAGTGAATTGCAAAGAAACAGGCTTGCGGCAAGAGAGAAATAGAAACTTATGAAAAGGAACAAAGGTCGACCATTCACCTTTTCAGAACCAACTTTAAGTGCAGTAGCAACAGTCCGCACGAATTTTCCTTCTTTCAAACGGAATTGCTGCTCTTTATCAACAGTCATTTCCCCTCGCAAATTGGTAAGCATCATCTACGGGGAAACACGATACAATCTGGAAAACAGTATCAGATATACGCCTATCAACCCGCAGGTCTTGCCATCAAATGCGAGTTGTCGCTCCCACACGTGGTAGTACACGCGTAAACTTTCACTCAAGAAAAAATATCTCTCGAGTGTTAAGACAAGGCCTGTGGGTCAATGAGAGCCATTTCAGAAAAATTTTGAGCAAGTAATCTTCTTTCTGCGAGTGTGTGTCTACTCTTCTTATCTTTTCTATAAGGAAATACCTGCACCCATAATAAAAAACACTCCGGTCTTCCTCTAATGCTCTCAATGCTTAGGCCCTACCTATTCACTAGATTTACACTTAAAACAAGGTTCAAAAAAAGACACAGCAAATCTCGCGAATCAATTTCAAAACAAAACGTACGGTGCCGATGGAAAGTAATAAACACATAAGCTATAGGGGGCGTGCTGAATTAGGGTGTGTTGGGGGTGTCACACCACCATTTCTTGCATTAGCTGTTGGTAATCATTTGGCTTGTCAGTAAAAGCTGGCGTTGTCATTAACGCTTGTTGGTAGTACTGGGAAGCTTAGTAGCCTTTTGGTAAGTTTCCTCTATCATACCCTTCTACTCAAAATTCCTTCTGCACGCCACTGATAGACTATATGAGTTAACAAAGAGTACAACCTAAAAACTGAGGGTGCGTTTAAAAAGCAAATGATGACAATCCCTAGAGCTGCAGTTGCGACAATGAAGTTTTTTGGCACGTGCGAATACATATTGGATAGCGGTTTTGGCAGCGGGGATCTTTCGCTTGTGCTGGAGATTTTGCACGTATGTACACACGTGCACGTGCGATCGCACGAGTTCCGTGCATGGACTGATGTACATAGGCCAATAAGAACTCATACACATTCGACTATGTTTAAAAATTCGTTACCATCGCTCCATCCAACAGATCGCAAGTTTTACAGGCTATCTCAACACAAAAAGTTCCAGTGAACAAACTATTCTATTTTCATCTAAGTTTGTTGCAGCTATTTCTTGAAACGATATATGATATTTTTTAATTTCGCGTTCAAAGATATCGTGTAACTTCTATTTCCCATCAAAGTAGTGATTTCCGACCAATAGAATATGAGAGTTTTGAAACACAGCCACCCATAAACATGCCCATGAACAAAGCTAAATGTAAACATATCTACTTACTTCCCGCTTTTCATTTAACGAAAGATGATCCAAGGCAATCACATAAGAGAGCTTAGCTAGTGCAGCTTCTGTTGTCATATCATAACCCGGCAGCACCCCTAACTCAAAAAATACCTGCAAAATGAACAGCTACGTCAATTGCTAAAACGATGAATAAAGAAAACAAAGGCATATGGTACAATTTGAGACAAACACGATGACAATGAAACAAATGATTTGATCTTCAAAGTGATGATGTTCCGAATCATTGTAGAAAATGGTGTTGGAAAAATTTAATTGCTACGAAACGGTGAAAATTTCGGTATTTTAGTTTGCATATTCAGGCTAAAAAATCCACACTGCAAATACATGGTAGACGTTTCGACCCCAACTTGAGTCATCGACAATGAAGGTGCTCAACTTTATAATATCAATTGCAAGCAGAGCAAGTCCTCCTTCGTAATGTAAGCTGCATAATCATTTGGGGAATCTATGGGCTCTCCCGAGACTCCTCAAGAATTTTTCATTTCATTTCATTTAAACCAACACTACAACAACAACAATAAGCAAAAATAAGCATCATTTACAGATTTTTAAAATGCAGTAGGATTCTCCAGGAGGAGACCTCAAAGTAGTTAAACAAACGAGATGAGGCCCCTTGTTGTAGGAAGCACTAGTTGAAGTCAATGGCTGATACGTTTAATAATGCACAGTACTTAAGCCTCTTTTAAGAGATCTAGATCCTGTATTGGTTGCAAATGACGTTTGTCTTCACAAAGTTAAGGACACTGAAACATCACGAGTAAAATTATCCAAGAAACATTAAATACCTTTCCAGCCGCATATGCATCACTGACAGAGCCTTTTAAACACTGGGTTATGTTAACCAAGATGACTCCTCTCTCTGATGCCATCTTAAACTCATTCAATAAATCAGGCCGATTTGATGGCACATTTCCAGCTCCAAATGTTTCGATGGCAACACCTTGCATTGGATGCTTCAGAAAACTGTTGACCTCGAATGAGAAGCAATCATTAACCAAAGCAATCAATAAATCACTGCTCAAGGTTTATTCGGGCTTGTTGAAAAAGAATCTTCTGACTTTTGGCTAAAAAGTAGGCCTTTTCCCTGACCTTTGACTGACCTTCGACCTTTGAAAACTTAAACTTTTGCCATGACCTTTTCTGGAAAACAACTTTTTGCCTGACCTGTAAGGTCAAAATTTGGCCCTTGTCCACTGACTGACACTATTTTTAACATGTTGTCAACACTACTTTCGATTAGGGATTGTAATTGACAAAACTAATCAAGACTTTTCTTGGATTCATCAAAGTGCAACGTTGAAGAGTGAAGTCAGAAGAGAACAAACGCTAAATAAAAACTAGAAAAGATACATACTTTCGTGGTGATTAAAAATCAAGTCTTTTCCCCGACCTACATAATGAAAATGCTACTTTCCCTTGACCTTTGCAAGTTGCCCCGACGTTCCCTGACTATCCGTGACGAAAGCGAAAAGGAGCCTTTTCTCCTTGACATTCCCTGGCCGTATAAATTCTGCTGTTGTCAAACTACATGGAACTATGTTTTTGGCCTATAATAGTATTGTATGTTGAAAATTACGCATGGTGTTGGATAACTTGAACTTTTCCATTCCAAGCGCTAACATTAAAACAGCAATAGCATCCAAAATAGAATGATGAATTAGGCTTGATCGTAGAAATGAAGTCAAACACATATGAAATCGACACCATACAGATGTTTAAATGAAAATGTTAATACAATGTTCTTAACCTTAAGGCTGTTTATAATTATCATTTGATGGTGATGTGGCACTCACAAGTTTTATTTATAAAGCAGGGATGGGTAAACCATGGCCCGTGGGCCGCATGCTGCCCTCCAAGTAATTTACTGCGGTCCGCCAATAGCTTTTCAGAATTGTCACGAGTTGTTGTAGGATCTGCGATGTTTGGATTTGCGTTCCTACTGCAAAGATAGTGTGTAGATGAATACCCTTACGGGGAAAATGCTACTCCTGCATCCTGAGTGCAATCCATGTAGCCCACGTCTAGAGTAGACTGTCTTTCCCTCGGTGCACTAGTGTGGGATTGTTTTGCTTGTAATGCTAGCTTGCATACAAAAAGAAAAGCTTGACGTTCTAAAAGTTTCAAAATTCAATGAAATCAGGTTGAAAGATCAGTTTCTCCTTCTCAGCATAGAAATCAATGAAGAAACAAGTACATACTATACTTCAAGTGGGCGTTTTCTAACGTTCAAGAGGGTGCTATCTCAATAAATTTTCTGGAGGCAAGCCCCAAGACTCCCATTTTTCAGCACAATATAGTTTGAATTAGACTTCTCCTGTATTCGGGTGGAAAATCGGGCAAAGGTCAGGGAATTTCATTGGTAGAAACCGGTGGTAAACCTATGTGCGGCCCTTTAAAACTTATGATTTGTGAATGTGGCCTTTTCATTGAAGTGTACCCATCCCTGCCCTAGAGCATGTACTAAATTTGACGCCAAATACCATAAAAGAGCAACAAAAATTGCATAAAAATGCACAATCTATGCCAGTTAGGACAAACACCATGACTCTATAGCTCCTAAGCCACTTTAAAAATGCATATTACCAATTTCTAGTGGCTAGAGTCGAAGGTTGCGGGTCTGCTTCACAACCGGGACGTCACGGGTCCAAGCCTAGACCGCGTCATACCAAAGGCTTTAAAAATGGTTCATTGCTTTCTCACATAACACTGTACATGTGATTGAACACATGTAGCTACCAGTGGACTTGTCCCATGCTATAGCTTTTACTACATCAGCAGATGTGTGAACTCGGGTTGCATAAAAAGTATATAGGTACTGCCCTAGGCAGCATTCGTCCTGGTTTGACTTGGATGCTTGACCTTTGACATAGATATAACATTGCAGCTAAAAACAACGTCTGTTGAGAGTACTGTACGTGAAATGCAGACACATCTGCCAAGTATAATCTCAACATTCAAAAACTTACATCTTAACACTTTAATTCAACAAATAAGATGCAAGTACAGAAGCAATGACTTTCAATATACTCTGCCGTTTGAACGAGATTTCAGAAACATGTTCAAACTCTAAGGTAGCGCATTGAGTGCAAAATCGGGTGAAACCTTTATCACCACCAACTTCTAAAACAAACTAGCATGGAAAAAGACGCTAATGAAGCTATGAATTTACCAAATACTTACAATTTCAGCTGGGATGCTCGGAAATAAACGAAGAACTCCTACATTCTTGTCCATACGATCACATATTTTAAACTCATTTTCACTACTTGATTTTGAGTGAAAAATGCTGTCCCATTTTACTAAGAAGAAAGAAAACGCTGTAAAAACACCAAAAACAAAATCATGCTATCCCAAAAAAAATCCTGGCAACAATGAGCTTCATATTTTATGGAGGAACAAAGGCATCTGCTACTAGTGCAAAATGGTGCATCAAATCATTTTCATATTTCAAATCCCCATCTCAAAGTGTCCAGTGCAAAGATACTTTTCATTGATAACGGTCATTACGAAATGGTCTCATAGAGGAAACCTGAGAAAGCGCTGCAAATTAATGCCACTCACACTAAGGCCAATTTCTGAGCTGCATAAATGAGAAACAACTCGCAAGCAGCTACAGAGCGTTCAATAATATTTAGAGTAAGCGGCTGATCGCCAATTGTAGGCGGTTGTGTACCATGGATTCGCCGGTAGGCACCTCCTATGGAAAGCTCTGCAGCTAGGGTGCAGATGTGTACTGACGGTATAATCTTACGTATTATCTAACAAAGTGCTGTCAAACTGAATACAGTACAGAAAAATTGGTTGAAAATCGTAAGAAGGTCTACAAAGAAGCAAGGTATACCTTCGATATTAATGCCCATTGTAAGCAAAGGTGGAAGGTTTGGTGACGTAAATGCATCCAGATCAGAAGTACTTAACTTTACGCAGCGACAGCCTCGTAGCAGTTTGTTAGAAAAGTATATTGCCACCTTATGCAACAAACAGTCAAAAAAGGTCACTAACATTGCAAACATATAATGTTGGGTGCTCACGACTAAGAATTAAATAAATGGCTTTCTGCTAAAAATTTGGAGGAACTACAACCAAAATATTGTCATTCCATGCAAAAAATGCTCAGATATATTAACAAAAGACAAATCTGCAATGTGATTTGAACATAAGCAAAAGTAAAATTATAAATTATCTTACTAATAACAACCAATCAAATGGAAATATGGAAAATGAATGTGAAAACTTGGATGTTTTAAGCAGCTGACTACCAAATACAGTCAATGAATACTTCAATTCTTTTGAAGGTCCACACATTACTGTCAATGAAAACATTTAAATCAAAAGAAATTGCGAGCCATGTAGTAAAGTATTAAGAGCCAGGATACTAAAGTGGCTGGGACATTTGATGAGACTAAGCCCCAGCAGGAAAGTGTCTGTAGAGTGGAAAGGAAAGTGAAAAGCCACAAGGCTTTTTTGACTATATAAGCTGATGGGTGCAAAATGGGTAGTTTTAAATGTATGAAAGAAGTAACAGGATCAGATCCAGTGGGGTGCAGGGGGTCATTGCCCCCCAAATGGTGACATTTCCTATAACAAACAACAGTGTTAAGAAACCTCTTACATGAAAAGGACAACAAAATGAATCAGATGCCCTCTCAAAGTCCAGCTCTGGATCAGCCCCTTAGGAATAAATAGTATTAACACACTACCCTGTGGCATTCCAACACAATATGGCAACTCAAAAGCTATGATTTCATCAACAATTTTCAACAAATATTATAGAGAATATGTAGATAATGCCATTAGTTAGCATACCTCTGGTATAATATAGTGCCCAGCAATGATTAGAGAGCCAATCAAATTGCTCCTTGCATCATTCCGCAGCTCAAAGATTGGAATCTAAGAAAGTGCACAATCGTAATATCCATTATCATAGCATGACTGCGTTGAAGTTATTTAGAAGGTACTATATGGCACAAAATAGAAAGAGGGCACATAAAATGGGCTATATAGTATGGGGTACATAAAATGGGAGTATATAATATGGGGGTATATAAAATGGGGGCACATAAAATGGGGTACACAAGAGGGCTAGATACAATAATACAAAATATCTTAAATACCCCCATTTAAATTGGAATTACAATTATATTCCATGTACAAGTTCCAGTTATTGACAAGTCTGGAGAGGGATTCCCACTAAGCGGTACCATACCCCTGTATAGCAAGGTATAGAACAATATTATCTAAGCTACATTGTTTTCCTAAGACTACTGTAATAAAATTGTTGTTGTTGTTGTTGATGATGATGTTATTAATGTAAATTATTTCAAATCAAATCAAATATCCAGAACCTCATTAGGAGTCTCAGTTGTTGATAATATACTATAAAAAACCAATTACCCTATAGCCATGGGTGTAGCAGGATGTCAAATTTAGGGGGGTTGCAAACTTTCTGTAAACTTTCTGCCTAAATTTCCTATTGCTCTTTCAGAAAATCTGCCCAACTGAAACAGGTTTCTGTCCAACTTGGGGGGGCTGCAGTCCTCTCTGTCCCCCCACCTCCTACACTTATGCCTATAGCCACAATCACATATCTGCCTGAGTGCTAAAGTAAATCAGAACTTCAAAAAGCATTCAAAGTAAAAGCAAACAGCAGCATTCAATTCACCTGAGCACCAGTCAAGATGACTGTCTTTCCAAGATTTTCAAGCATAAAAGAAAGAGCTGAGGCAGTGTAAGCTAGAGTGTCTGTGCCATGTAGGATTATGAATGCATCAAAATTTTTATAGTACATTTTGACACTTTTCGCAATGCTTAACCAGTCAGCCATTGACATGTTGGAAGAATCCATTATTGTTTCTTCTTCCTTGATATAGTAGAATATTCTTCTGCCTAGCTTTGAAAGGCTAATGGAAGAAATGTTGATAAATTACACCAAACAGTTAAATCTTGAGACTTCATCACCAAACAGAGACATGTATAGTTATGGTGCTCAAAACAAGAAGGAAAGAGATATCAAAGTTAATTGAGAGAATGAGCAAAGGCTGAAAGCATGCAAAAGAGATACAAGACATAGGCTTTTGGAAACAATGTATAGAATGTTATATGAAGTCATTCACTATTTAACAGAAAGGTATAAATAGTCCATCCTACCATAAGAAGAGAAATCAGCAAAATCAGATTGAATGCCATTTTACATTTATACATTACATGCTGTATAGTATCAACTGTTAGGAAGATAAGATGTAAATCTAGGGCTGCTTAGCAGAAATCTCTACTTTCACAGAAAATTAATGCCACTGTTCATCATATCTGATTTCACTGTTCCAAAGCAACACAATTTTCTCAGAAAAGACAGGAATACATTTACCAGCAAATATACAGCTTGGGGTAGCAATATCCAAATATTAGAAATGAAGTTTTAAACAACAACTCACGGCATAACAAGCCCTGGAAATTCAAGGTATTCTAGACTATGTCTTGAGCCAGCAGATTGAAGCTCCTGGACATATGTCTTGTCATAAAACATTGGGAGCTCTTTGAGTGCAGAGGCAAAATAATTTGGCTGAACAACGTAACCTACAACAGTACAACAGTAGAGTTTAATAGTGACAACATCATAAAAATATGTTTTTAGAATTTTCATATTTTGACTGTGAGAGCACCATAAAATAGATGTATTGGCAATTTTATGCAAACATTGTCAAAAAATGATGAACTACAACCATTTGATGCTTGAAACGTTGCAATTTAAAAAACCACTGTATTTTTCTCCTGGTTCTAAATGTTTAGAACCAGACTCAAAATATGGTGATTTGATAGGAACTATAAATGATATTTCAATCATTATTTTTTGGACCAAGCTGAAATTTGTCAATAGCAGCAATTTTCATAATCCAAAGCCTAAATTGAAATATTCTAAAAATAGATATTTCATAATGTCACACTAATGAACTCTATTGCAATCTAAGAAACAATGGTGTCTATCATTTACACATAAGTTACCAAGTAAAAAAATTCATGAAAAATACATACAGAAATATACATCTTAACTTTATTTCTGTTACTTTCCAAGGCAGCCTGATAGGGATAATTTGGGGATGGGATGGTGCTTCCACCAGGGCTTTGTTAGTACCCATGGGTGTCCTTCATAGCATCACCAATGATCTCCAGTGGTAGGATGCAAAGTTATAGTACAGAAGGTGGCATTAAGGACTACTAGTTAGTCCTATTTTTCAGGGGCAGATCCAGAGCTAGACTCTTGTGGGGGGAGGCACCCAATTTATCTTATTGTCTCTTTCATGTATGAAGTTTCTTAACAATAATGTTTGCTATAGGAAGTACTACCCTTTGAGAGAGGCCATGGCCCCGTGGCCCTTAGATCTGCCCCTGCGATTTTTACAGCTTGGAAATATCTGTATTGCAGTGATGGCATGGTAGGGTTGTGATATGCCAGAACTTTCAGTAGTTGAAAGAGTAAAGTTGAATTACAGATTACATTCTAGAGCTAAATGATAAAGAACACATAGCATTCCTTGGGTAACTCTCAAATCACTTAAAAATGTTGTGTAAAATCTCATTTGACATCACAATTCATAATAGTCCAAAAACCAAAATTTGCACCAGGTAGCTAGTATTGAGAATGAAAGCAGTGATCATTCTAATGGTAAACACAACAGTGTGGAAATNTTAAAAGTACAATTTAAAAGCAAAACCTAGCTTTTGATCTTTCTTCATTCCAATTGTCCCACCAGTATAAATGACAAGGACTTTTGATGAAGCGTTTTCTCTTATGCTCAACCTTCTTTCATCAATTTGAGCCATGATGCAATAAATTCTATAATAGCCAATACAACCATAATTTGAGAGCGCTGTAAGGCAATTACCTTGGAAGGCATTTCTGATGCCACTGATTGTCAATGCATATACTCACCAGGGCCAATAGGGTATATGCCACCTTTTAACATGACTGGTTTCAAAATCCAAATACCCTCCCATGTATTTCACCTTTCTAGAGCCCTGGTCCTCAAAAATTAATGTTAAAGTGGAATCAGAATAAGATTATTGCCCACATCAAATTGGGTGCTGACTCTTACATTGGCAGTTTTCCAGGAAAATCAGCACCAGGGCTGAATTGCCACTTGTTCTAGAAGAAGCAAAATATTTCCCAAGTATTTAGCCCTTGGTCAACAATATTCGCTGAGTGTTTACTGATTCAATAGCATCAGGGGGCACATTCTTTTTGGTATCCAAATGGCATCAAAATAAGATTGCCAGACTACTTTTAGACATGAACCCAAATGTGGTCTAAAAAAAGGCCAGACTTGCTGCTGTGAGGCAAAATGTGTTAAATATCAATTCNCTTTTAAGAAGTGTGACATCACACTTCAAAAGAAATCCACCCACCTCTTGTCACACTTTGTCACAAAAATCAAAAGACCCTCCACCTCCTTTGCCCCCTTTGCGTTAAGTTATGTTTGAATGGTCCTTAATCGTACATGTAACTTGCTATTGCATTTGTAAATACATGTTTTTGACATGAAGAAAGTTTATAAGAAAATGAGGCTCAACTGGCCGAAGTCTTAAGAAAATCTTATGAAGACCACAAGGCAGTGGTGATTTCTAAAAATTTTAACAAGGGGGGCTCCGCCCCCCTGAGCCCCCCTAGAAATCACCCCTGCCACAAGGCTCAGTTTCCAAAACCAAGTACTTTTCTTGGCCAAATATTGATTTATTACATTCAAAATGTCAAAGATGGAATTCAAATTCGAAGAAAGTGTAACCCATTTTAGCTAATCTATGTCAGTAAAAGTTAAGGCAATTTGAAGAAAATCGTAGGCGCAATTTCGGGAAAAGTTAAGAAAATTGAGGCTCAGTCAAAATGAAGGCGTTTTAATACAAAAAAACGTTTACTCAGAATGCTGCATGTAACTGCACTTTAAAAACATACCTAAAGCAACAATAGCGAATGTTCCTAGTTTGTGCCAAACGC
>OLMO02000275.1:7200439-7219320 GCA_900291935.2 Cassiopea xamachana
TAATAACAAACCATTTACAATCGCCTGATGCAATAAGTTCAGACAATTACACAATAGAACAAAGAGCAAGGTGGCAGATCAATGCACTGAACATGCAGCTAAGTATAGGACCCGTACGTCCGGGTATCACCAGGGGGCGTTTCTAGCTGGAAAAATCTCAGGGGCCATGGCCCTTGAGTGAGGAAATAGCTGGAAATAAGGACAGGGCCTGGGGGCGAAGCACCATACAATATTTTAATTACACCTTTTTTACCTTCAGAAAATGCCCTTTTTGAGCCCTTTGGAGCCATTCATATATCACGTCGTGCAAGGGTGTGGGGTCTTTTGATTTTGTGACAAACAGTGACAAAGAGTGGGTGGGTTGTTTTTGGAGTGTGATGTCACATTTTTCAAGCAGCGCGATATTTAGCACATTTGTCCTCAAGATAGCAAACTTCTTTTTTAGAGCAAATTTGGTTCCATGTCTAAAACTAATCTGGCAATATTGTTTTGATGCCAATTTAACAGTTTTTCATTTTCACCATTTTCAGTGAAAAAGACAAAATGAACAGATACTTATGAAAGTAGAAGAATACCCTATTAAAATTGGTAGTGTGATGCCACACATAGCAGGATGGGTGGTTACTTTTCAATTTATGACAAAGTGTGGCAGGGGTGGGTGGGTGTCTAAAGATACCAACGTTAATGTGACATAATATGTGAATGGTTCCTTTATAGATGAAAAAAATATGTGAATGAAAGAGCAGCAATGAAGGAGAGCAGGCAAATGACAAAAAAATAAGAGAACAAGACGATAACATAACAGAAAGTAGTACAGATGCAAGACATGCATTAACAATTGAAAATTTACCATAAACTGTAGCTTCGGGCACATGCTTGTAGGGGGCACGGAGGGTAATGCTCCCAAATGAAATATTTTGCATGGTTTTGTCCATGGACCAAACTTAAGAGGGGGTATGGAGGGGTGAGTCGCCCCCCAACCTTGAGTACCTTGAGAATTTACCATTTCGCAGTGCAAAAACGGTAGTACAGTGTATTCATGTAGGAAAACGTACTAGATCATTGGTCAACTGCTTTAACTAAAAAGAGAAAAGGTCGCGGGTAACTTATTTTAGCAGAGCAACCTCTGACATCCCCAAAAGCTTATTTAAGTTACATCCCTGGTTCTGTCCCCCAAAAGAATTATTATCCTGGAGATTTACATAAGAAAATAAGAGAAAATAAGGCTTTTGCCCCTCCAAAGTGATGTTACAGGCAGATTCCTCCCGGGGCATTTCTTCTAGCTACGTGTTGTGATATATCTCACTAATTACAGGCAGTGTATTATTGGCTTGTCTGTATAAAGTAAAGGATTTAACTAAAATAAGCATTAAGTGAAACGAAAAATAAATCATTAAACAGTTCTAAGATTCAAACATTTCTGGATTCGTCCATGGTTTATTCTGCGGTAGAAAATGTAACATGTTCACCAAAAAGAGACGTAAATGGTTTTCCTGAAAATTTGACTGCAGCTCTTCTTGTCGAAACCTAAGTCGCCCAGCAACGTCAATATAACAGTAATGAAAACAATGCATACAGTTAAAGTTGGGTGCAAAACAGAAATAGTTAAAAACTAATACAGGCCAGCTGAACTTCCTATTTACAACGTCAAAATATGCAAGGTCAGAATACTCAAGGAAAGTTAGAGAGACGCTTTATATAAGTCAAAGTACGGTTTCAGCCTAGAAGTATCATGTTCATTACTTGAACATCTTCCTAATTCTCGACTATTTTAGGATGATAGGTACGACGGGAAACATTGCAGACAAATGAGGAAAGAATAGCCAGGTTCATTTAGAGATTGACATTGACACAGTCATTAAAATATTAACAAGCCAGATACATCATCATCACAACTGTACGGCCATGACCAGTTCTAGACTGGGCCCAATTCAGCAAAAAGAAAAAATTTATGAAAAAAATATACCATAAGCTTCTCTTGATTTTCGTTTTCAGCAGTTTTTGAGTAAGCTGATTGGCTGTTACATTTGCAATCTTGTTCTACATGTTATGATAATAGAAACTTCTGTTGAAATATTGGAAAATTATTTCTAGCACTGGTGCCAACTAATGACTAACAACAATACATTTCATTTAAAGAATGATACACACTGACTTCAACTTTTCAATCAAAATCTTAATTTGCGTTAGTAGTTACTTGTTTGACAGAAAGCAATTTGTTACATATAATAGACAGAGCTCTGAAATGTAGCCTATAACATGTGGGGTACCACATGGATCAATCCTTGGTCCTTTATTTTTTGCAGTGGTATTAAATGATATTGATACCAATTTAAAATTATGTTTTATGATTCTCTGCGCCGATGACGTAGTTATGTTCCATGCTGGTAGGACAAATACAGATATTGAGAACTCTTTGAGTAGTGAGTTAGAACAGATTACCAGTTGGTTCAATGAAAACAATCTAGTTATAAATCTTATGAAATCAAAAACGGAATGCGTTCTTTATGGGACAGATCAAAAAATGTCAGGTGTAAGCGGATTTGAAGTCAGGTTGCATGGAATGAAAATCACAGTGTCAACGTTCTATAATTGTTTAGGGGTCATAATGGATAAAAGTCTCTCATACAAAGAACACATTGAGACAGTTCTAAAAAAGGCAAACTCAAGAGTTAAGCTTTTGTCCCACATAAAGCAAGACTTGACACCTCACGCAGCGGAAACAGTATACAAAGTTATAATATTGCCTCTTCTACTTTACTGCAACAACGTTTTTATTGATATGTCATCAAATAGGAAACATCAATTTGAAGAAATTCAAATGCGATGTGTAAAGATTATAAATGGTAAAAGAGATAGTGTCAAACTAACATCAATAAACTTCATTAGGATAAAATGTGTGCAATTGAAGTTTTCAAACGTTTGAATGGAATTTCGCCACCTGATTATAAAGAACGCTTTAAACGTTTGGATCACTGCAAAGGCACTCGCGGAAATGATCATAGCTTATGCTTCCAAAAGTGAAATCTGAAGCAGGTAGAAAAACGTTTGGATTTTTTGGTGCTAAGATTTTCAACAAACTTCCCAACAATATGAAGACTGAGTCATCAATAGTTAAATTTAAGATTGCAGGCAAAGATTTTAACTTTGACTTCTAGCATCAGCTTTTCCTTTGAACTTAATACTGTTTAAATTTGTTAATTTGTACATAATTTGATGTTAGGTCTTCTCGGTAAACGGGTCCTTGATTGATAGCAGCAAATGCACATTGCTTAACAAGCCAACCTGTATAAATATTGTTATATTGTCTAGTCCATGAGAGCGGGTGACAACAAGTCACCAAAGGTCCCACAGTGTTCCTCGATTTGTGTCTCTATAGAGACAGGACTTTCCTTTAACAATCTTGCTGTTCCCAAGATTGCAGTTTTTTGGATTATCTCCTGCTTGATGTTTGCTCCAACATTACTTACATATCCAGCAAATCGTTATCGCACAGCTCCTAACGCACCAATCACGACAGGTAATACAGTAACAGACTTCATTTTCCACATTCTTTGCACTTCTTTCTTCAGCATTTGGTATTTGTCTCGCTTTTCTATCTCCTTATCTTTAACTCTTTTATCTCCTGGAATTGCAATATCTATTATCTTTACATCTTTTGTTCTTTTATCTATTAGTACAACGTCAGGTTTTCTTGCTTCTATCAACCGGTCACATTGAATCATAAAGTCCCAATAGATCTTATAGTCCTTATTTTCCATTAAGCATTCTGGCTTATGCTCATAGCACTTTTCACACGACTCTATTCCCGACGCTTGACAAATCTACCAGTGAACATATCGTGCAACATCATCATGCCTCCGCTTGTACTTGCGTTGTGCTAACTTTCCAAATTCCCTAATTAGATGGTAAATAATCCCTCCCCTTTCACCACACATCCTACATAAAGGTGAGTCAATAGTTTGGCCAATATGGAATTTAATATAGTTTATTATTATTGTTTTTATTTTGCTCTTTTGGCTTCCGTTGAAAGTGATGCCAGGGGGGCCATAGCCCCTTGGCCCCTATGCCACCGCACCACTGTTTCAAAGGCATGCACCGACTGGATCCCGAGTAGTAGCTATCCAAGTACGCTAAGAATACCAGAGATTGTCATTTTTGAAGCTTTCTGTAGCCGCTCTGATATATGATGGCAATCAAAAGGTAATCAACAGGTAATATAGATCAGTGCTGTTGTCCTAAATCGTAAAAAGGGGGCTGTTCGTGAAGAAATATTCGACCACATCCTTAGTTATTGCAACTGCTATTGACGACACCCTCTTCATAGTTCTCAGTGCTTTATGTGAATATGAATGCTACTGGTTGGGACTGTTTCAAAAAGTGGTATGCAAATCTCAGAATCGTAGAGGTGAGGTAGTTAAAATATTATGGTACCTTTAATAAGAACAGTAATATTTGGCTCGATAAGAATAAGTTAGTACATGGTAAGATGTGAAGAAAATGTTTTGCATATGAGTGCTCCTTTTGTAGTAATGTCTGTCTTGTGATAAGAGGTAAGAGAAACAGAATCATCAAAAGGGGGCTGAGCCCCCTGAAATATTGAGAATTTAGGAAGGGGGCTGACCCCCTCGAGACCCCTTTCGATGACACGCCTGATATAGATTGCATTGCTCATTTTAGAAAGCTATACTCTGATCTGACAGGTGTATCAAGTTTTAAGTCCTGACATTGATATTACAACTCTAATTTCTAATTCTTAGTTGAGTATTGTAAAATATGGAAAGCTGATATGACAAGGCAGGAGAGAAAGACTAAGTGTGAGTGTAAATCGGGTTGTCTATCATGCAAAATATATCAGAATGAATTATGCGTAATATTTTTCTCATTAAATTGGTAACATAATAATCAAGCAGCTGCAAGATTTTGAAATCGCTTAATAATAGATAAAATGCAAGAATACGTCCCAGATGCAAATGATAGTGCTCCAAACAAGAGAGTTACTGTGCTCAATATCAGCTGCCATTTTGCAAGGCCTTCATTCCAAAAGCAGATAGTGTGCAATATGGGAGGGAAAATGAAAGTGACAATCGTGGCTGTCGAGCAGCCAATCAGTGCCATGTAATTGTCCAGTTGTGGAATTGCTATTGCCAAGCCAACTAAGACAAGAATACAAAAGCATTACACAATATTCTATAGTCTAATTCAATGCTTCTCAATTACTTTTTGCAAGGCTACTCATGAAAAGAGAAATTTTTCACGTCCCCCGCTCGCTTTAAATAAAACTATCATCATAATCTCTATACTACAGCTTATGCTATAAAACTCTATACTGTAAAATTCTATGCTACATAATTCTATTCTATAGTTTATATAGTATATATACGATAGGTATAATATACTTGTTCCCGGGGTAATACATGCTCCATTATTTGACAAACGCTGGGCTAATTTAACATATGTTTCTGAAGCAGCAATCTTAATTGAAAAATCCCTTGATGTTTACTTAAGTAAGAAATTTTACTTACGTGTAAATAATACCAACGACACACGCAGTCCAAGCTCTACTGCTATCAGCTTCTTATTGGGGAGTTTGTGGTCGATGTACGATTTGATTATATCAATTGGAACAAAGAATTGTATTGGATATGAAAATAATGTTATCAGGATGAAGACGACATGCAGTGCCTGATACACACTGGAATCAAATAAGAAGTAATGAATTAGTATTCATTTCTGTCTTTTGATTGAATGAAGAACATAAACACTTTTACTAGCTTTGGAAGTCAATGTGCAGTAAGGGCGTGGTGGAAAGTTCTATGGACCGGGAAATTCCAGTTTTTGGGAGCTACCTTAAAATTTTTTGGGGCCTTACTTCACTTGCTTTTTCCAGTATAATCTGATGTTTAAAGTGACAAACTTAAATAAGTAAAATATTTAGGGGTCCACATAGGAGTTTTAAGGGCCTACCTGGAAAATTCCCGAGTCCTGGTGGACCACCGCACCCCTGATGATGCAGTGGTGTCGTTTTAAAACTGCAACAAGGAGGGCTGTGTTGTAGGAAATATGTGGATCACGCCTTTAACCACGCCCATTCTTGCATGTATGACAATAGTGTGCTAGTGAAACCAGTGTAAATGAAAGTATTAAAAGAAGGAGAAAGCAAGTATAAGGTTGTAGCATTCTTCTTCCATTGATAGAGCCTTACTTTTCCTTTCTTCTCCTTTGGCAAATGTGTACTTATGAACTTAACCAGTCAAAAAGATGTTCGATGAAGGGAGGCTCAGCCCCCCAAAATCTCTAAGAATTTTAGCAAAGGAGTTGAGCTCTCCCAAGCCTCCCTCCACGACACCCTTGCCCTGGTGTGCAGCAAAACGTGCCTAAAAGCGACATATTAAGCTACTTACGGCTCATCTGGAAGATTGAAAGTAACACTAGGTTTTGTGCTTGATCCAAATGCAAGATATCCAGTTGTGCCAAATGAAATATACAAAGAAGCGACGAAAAGTAACGTTATCATCAGTGTTCTCATGAATCTGTCTTTTTCACGCATTTTATTCTGCAAGGTAGGCACCTAGAAATGTAAAATATCTTTCAATTCTTGTTTATTGTTTTCATGGGGTATAGTAATTGGAGTTTTCTACCCCTCTAGCAATTCCCCCTTAGCCATGGGCGAAGCTAAAGAAAATTGTTGCTGGGGTGCAGAACCCCAATTTACCGACAAACAAGCTTCTTTAGAGCCTGATTGTCGGCAAATTGGACTTTCCTGGAGTTTTATCAGCAACAAAACGCTGACGAGCACTATTGATACTCTGAAAAGTGGGAGTGCGGCATCCTCGTACCCTCTATGGCTATCCCCTACCCTTAGCATCTCTCCTGAGTGAAGCACGAACATGCAGACTTGTACTGCTTCATTACCGTACTATAACGATAGCACTGATTGGGCAAAACCAAAGTAATCAAATTCCAACGAAATGCACTTTTTTTCTTCAAAAAGAAGCCTAGCACTGGATACAGTAAATTTAGACAAATAGCACATTGAAACTGATACCTGGTTCAACGTAAAGCTGAAGCAACAACGATGTGAACATGACGTTGTTCTAGATTTTTACTCTTGGTGGGGTATTTTGTTTGTTATTATACGAATATTGTTATGACCACATTTATTCAAGTTTTCACTGTAATTTAGTTCTTTGAGCTAAGAAACTTTTAAGAAACCTTTATACCAAAAGTGTGACTCAAAATTAAGAAGCTTTTTCCACTAGACCTTGACTCAGTTTCTTTTAAAATGTGTAACCAAATCGAATTTCCAGTTTCAGGTTCTATGCTCTAATTAACATCTTATTCTAACAAATTAGCGTTCAGAAAATAAACGTGAATTTTAAAAATTGTCGCTAATTCTATATACAATAATATTATGTGGCGTAAATTTAATGTACCTTAATCTAATGAGATGTTAGTATAAAACAGGTTATTTCTCAACTTAGAGAAATTTTCCAGCCATCCTACTTATTTGAACCCCCCTGAAATTTTAGGAAATCTCCAATCTTCCTTACAATTCCCACTTCTTTATCATTTGGAGATTCAAGAATAAGGAACTTCATGTGTATGTTGACATTATGTTTGCTACCGTTAAATATTTCCAAAACTTTAAACACCGCGTTAATTTTATGAAATAAGAAAAGTCCTTCCTCAATTTGTGCTAATCTTATTTGAAGATGTAAATGTTTTGGCTCATTCGCGTTAATTTTCTTCGTGTAAATTTCACTCGCATTAATATCCTGTGACGTCAATTTCCTAGAATATGGTAGTACGCCAAAGCACCATGCAAGGATATATTTAGATATAGGCTATAGGTCATAGTTCTTAAATTGAAAACTCTTGCTACGTATCTGAAATGCTTCCTTTTGAAATGAAATGTTATACTCACAGTGCCTATTCCCTCAAAGCCATAAAGAAACTGCCCAAATGCCACTAGGTACGCCATTGGATTGGTAATCAATGGGTCTGGTGTTGGAATCTTTATATTTGGTATGAAATATTGGAACAAAGTCAACAGGACAACAATCAATGCAATGTTTGCAACGATGGATGAATACACAAGTTTTCGAATATTTGTGATAAGCGCCAAGCCAAGCACCACTGGCAAAAATGAAATTGTCCAAAGCCTTGGGTGGGGATGATTCAATAACTGCAAGGAGTGAATACAATCGGTTTTTTGAAAACAAGTTATATATCTTGAAATAGTCAGAGTTTGCTATCGGAAAATCTTCCTCAAAAGGCATGCGTTACTTCATAGAAAAACATTCTTGCTATGTTGAAGCGGAATGGATGTTACCAAATTATGTAGGAAATGGACAGCAGAAAGACACAAAAGGTTTCTAGAGTGTAAGAGTTATGTAGGCACCTCTTTCACTCTATAAACATTTTATATCTTTCTGCTTTTCATTATATGAGGTAAAAATGCAAATATAGTTTGAGAAACAAGATCTAATAAAAAATATATGCAAGTAGCGACATGCAAATAGGTATATGCGTTTAATTATGTAAATATGTGCAAGTAATTATATGCAAATCAATATATGCATATTTATATAAATTATTCTTCTGCAATCAGCTCCTTTAAACTCAATTATCAATCACAAAACTTAGATGAGATAAGCAAAAATGCAAGAGTGAAAGAATGTATTTCTAGTTAATAAAATATCCTGCTGCAAAATTGTGCAGTAAGGGCTATCAGCATCAATACACTAATTAGCATACCTTCACCATTGTGGCACCAAAAAATTCGAAATACACAGTGCAGAATCCCAGCTGCATGGCACATAGTATTGTATCAAGAAATACCCTTAAAATATGCAGAACTATGCGGTAAGAGTAAAGACATTGGACACAATTAAAATATTTTAATGTAAAAGGCAGCAAGATATTCATGGGAAGAGTCTTCATAGTAATTTCATTGCCAATAGTATTGTCAGCTTTAAGTGCATAACCATTTGAGAGCAAAAAAACGAATGGAAGAGTTATCTGTCAGTTCAGGTGCCACCTGGGAAAGAATTATTGCTTTGATAGTATAATTATTATGAAAATTTGACAATGCCTTTAAAGATATAATGGGATAAAACATGTATAAAAAATTACATTGAAATAGACTTATTTGAAGCAGAAAGTTGATTTCTCTCAATCTGCCTGTGCCTATTGCTTCTTAAATGCTCTAAAGAAATGCTTGTGAAAATGAAAATCTCATGTTGGGAATATGGAACGTTTTTGATAGAAAAATTTCTTTCTTTATCATAAACTGAGTTCATAATATCTCACATGAAATGGCATGTTCTCCATTACTGACGCTTTCTTTTATCTGTGTATTTAAAGGTTAGCATATTATGCATTCACTGGTAATATTAAATCATTTCATTTAAGGTGTTATCAACTCTCAGTTGTCTTACTTTGAAAAGTACCCAATGGCAACATTGTGTACAGAAATGATCTCTTTTGCCAGATTTCCGTATGTGTAAGATCCCATACCAGTCCTAGACGAAATGAAACTTGAAAGTAATTCTGCAAATAAGTGCAACGATAAACTGTGGTGTTATCAAGCTTATATTGAGACACACTACACTTTTGCCAAGACATTTTTGCCCTGAACATAGGCCAGAAGCAAGAAAAACTGTATGAAAATTGATTGTACATTAAAAAACTCAAGTAAGATTCTTGTGAAAAATTCTTCATCAAAACATTTTTCGCTTTAGCAATTATTGCAGTAAGAGCGTAAGTAGTTGTAAAATTTCTGTCTGAAAATCAGCTTCAGTACGATGGTCACAACATGGCATCACACCTGATTTTACATCTTGCTGATGTGTTAATAGAAGGCTCTAATACCATACATCAAACATGAAAATCATGTAAACATAGAGAGAGTTTAGTTGATGAATAAAACACGCCTATCTTTGTGGTATTCACACTTTTTCACTTAATCCCACATATTCGCTCTTCAAAAACTGAATACACTTTATGATTCTTGAAGAATCCGCAACTAGAAACGCCTTACAAAGTAGTAGGGACTAGTAAATGATTAGATAAAACAATGAAATCATTCTCTTATTTATAATTTGAGTTCAAAAAGTCCAATTATGTTTATAACGAGCACGTTGAAATTCATTAGGAGATAGAGTATACAATGATTATTTACAAGTGTAGTATGAAAAGAGTGAAATGTCACCCAAGAAGGGATTTGCTTCTCAAACTGCATTTTGACTTTCTTCTCTTCTTCAATTGCAGCTTTAATGCAATGTCAAATTATTTGTTTGTCTCTTCTAGTCTTCAATGTAACTAACATTCATTCGAGGATGTTAACACAATGAGATGAGCACCTTTTCGAGATCTCTGTACTCGTTGCAGATAGTAGTACCATGCCATAAAGACTGAATGCTCCAATCACAACAATGGTAAGTGGGCCAGCCTGAAATGGGAGCAAAATTACTGCAGTACTTTGTATCCTGGAATCATAGAACCTTGTGTAAAACGGTGTTTTGCTATAAAAGCCTTTATGCTAGGTTAATTTCCTGGTCTAAAAAAGCCATTTCTAAGTGTTCTGTGATGAAAATAATGAGCAGAAACATCTGAACAGGCGAATGTACTTTTTACAGCTACTTAAACACTTAGCAATAACACGAAACGTATCTTTTACATAAATATATTATGTGCAACTTGCTATACATACAATTAATTATTAAATCTTGCAACTGAAATCAGAATCGGGAAGTATATCATTTCACAACTGCATAATCACCTTGATACGGGCATGTTTTAACTGACAGAAATACGAGTTTTTGTTAATGTAAAAGAGTGACGACATACCAGTATGCCAGCATGGTGAATACCGGAAGGAAGCCCCAATATGCCAACGCCTGCAAAAGCTCTGAAGAGATGCATCATTACTTGCCAGGTCCTAAAATACCAGCCACATTGTCTTCATGCAAGGTGAATAATTATATTAAAATATATATTCACCAAAAATATCCTATTAGTATTACAATATGCTATAAGTTGTTCAAACCAGAAGATCCCTTTGAAATTACAATACTGAAAAGCTATGAAATAATACTCCTTAGGAGAATTGTCATAAAGTATGAAACAGACCAAAGTGGAAGGGGCTTAAAATTTCCCTATAAATTTTTGTAGCCCTACACAAGGAACAATGATAGGTTTCCTGGCCCTAACTAACAAGATAGATCCCTTCCTTAACCCTCTGCTCCATATCTTGTGACATCTCTCTAAGTAAAGTAAACTGCTGTATATTTTCCAAATCCCTTCAAACTAGAATCCTCTTCAAATTTACTTTGCATAAGTACCGCACACATGTAGCCATAGTTGTTTAGACACTGCTTAGCTACCACGTACAATAAACATAAAAGAGATTTTCAACAGTTTTAAACAAATTCCTGCATATACGCTCTTCTCTATAAGGAACCTAGCCCAAGCCTACTTCAACAAGTTCCTTTTGTAGGACCTCTAAAGATCAAATTGTAGTACTAAAGTTCCTTCATAGCTCCTTAATTTCCATTACACAATAAGTGTCATAAAATATAGACTATAGAGTAAAACTGCAGACTGAGACAGAAAAGTTCTTTAGGGAGTTCTCCCTTAGTTGTATAATTTCTTTAAAAGTTTAACCTCCTCTATGTAGGGTTTATGATGGGAACCCCTGATGATAGACAACAAGAAAAGATTAGAGAGGCACCATAAAGGGACAGTTAATTAAGAAATTGACTGCTTTGGCTAATTAACAACCGTCAATCTTATCTATTTTATGTATTTGTCGTTTCTGTTTTAGTAGTTAGTTGTTGTTCGTAGGCATCGTTTGCAGTAGTAAAGAGTTCAGTTGTGTTCTTATCTAAAAGTATTCTAAAGTAAAGCATCAGTAAGAGAACCGAATCTGCAACACATGGGACAGCCTTGGCCCATGCAGAAACACAAGTTACATCTACATATAGGTTCCTTAAAAAGTGGTTCCTTTTATAAAGAAGCATGTAAGTGAAGAAATTTCATACTAACGCTAGAGAGTTTTCTTCATCAGTCAACGATTCTTTTTCTGTTGTATCATCTTGACTTTCTGATGCAGTACCATGATCATCAACTCGTTCTTCTGATATTAAAGGAATATTCTCTGGGGACCGATTATTGTTTGCCATGGCGTCTGCTGCGATCAAAACCTCGATCAATACCTGCTGTTGCTGACGGCACATTCCATAGTAGTTTGTTTCATAATTGATTCCTCAAAAATGGAGGCCCTGAAAAGTGTAAATAGACTAAATCTAGAGATTTCTAAATGGGAAATCTTCACTTTTTGGAGTTGAAAATTTCTACTTTATGAGTTATTATATTACACGACATAAAGTTCTAATTTTTTTGAGATATCAGTTCCCTTCCTCTCATTCAGTATTCATGATTTAATCGAATAAAAGCCATTAAAATTCACGTATAATCACCTTTTTCTAATTATTGTGGTTTTTTAATGGAGAGATGTGTTGTGATATGGATGCTTTACTTCAGAAATTGGCTCTCAATAATTTATGGTGTTGATAATTAGTGATAATATGGTCAGTTATCAATTATTTACGGAAACTGAAGTCAGTTGTGATTTCAAAGTTAAGAAACTTAATCGCGCAATTAACGTTTTTTATTAGTGTTCTTCAACTATGACTTTTTAATTGGCTTTGGCTTGTCACGCAGGTGAATTAAGGCAAAAATGAACTAATTTTGCCTAGTATGTTACTGCCCACCTTTACAAGCTTATATCTATGGTATCACACGAATGCTGGACAGCATCGAGAAAAACGTACTTAGTTTAGCACAGTGCACCTCACTTAATTTTTGCAAAGCTCTCCTATTAAAAGAGAAAAAATTTCGTGTCTCCTCCCACTCACCACACATAAAATCATTATCTATAAAAATTGTAAAGTCTACCCTTTACCCGGAGCTATGCCCACCCCTTCCAGCATCATATCGCGCCCCTCTTGGGGGGTGCACCCCACTATTTAACAAACGTTGGTTTAGTGGTACGAGATTTTGTAATTCCTCTTTAACTGAAAGGCCTGAAAAGGATGGTAGAAATTGTGCAATTTTACTGCAGTGCCAGCTCAAAGTTTGATTCTAATCTCAGATTCCTGTTGATTTCTTTTATACATACAAACTTAGCCTAAAGAACTACAAAGCATTCCCACCTGACCATACCTAGCATATATAACCACCACACTCTCAATACCTTCGCATTACATCTGAGGATCGTACAATGCGTGAAACTCTGAGTTATGGCTTTATGGTTTTACCGGACTTTTAATGATTTATTTCTATAGTTTGATATCTTAGCTCTACTGTACACATATTGAGCACTCTTTTAATATTGTTCCGTTAAGCTTTACTTACATTATATATATACATATATATATATATATATATATATATATATATATATATATATATATATATATATATACTTATATATATATACATAAATATATATATATATATACTTATATATATATATATTTATATATATATATGTATATGTATATATATATATGCATAAATATTATTTTTATTTCATTGCATCCTACATTATCCTTTATCTTCTATGGACATTTCAGTCCATAGACTGGCATTATTATAAGTGTGCTACCATTGCCTTACCCTTATCAGTATGTGCTATTTTGGTCAAAAACATATATTGGCATACGTATACTGCACTGTTTGTAGCAAGGAATAACAATTAGAATGTTCACAATCTGCAATCGGTCTTTTCTTGGCAACTTTCAAGCTTCTTCTAATTGGAGTACAAATTAGGCTTGAGAAAAATAGGCTTTAATTTACAAGAGTACCGTATTTTTCGGAATGTAAGGCGCACCGGATTATAAGACGCAGTATCAGTGAATGAATCTTTTTTCGTATATAGGACGTACCGGATTATAAGGCGCATAAAATCAAGAAAATAATCTGATAAATCCGACTTTATTCAAATCATTTAACAAACGTCATATTAAACAAAAATGTACACTCGCTTTTTCAATCATTCTTCTTCTTCGAATCAAAATGTTCATATATAAGGCGCACCGGAATATGAGGCGCATTGTCAATTTTTTACCAAATATAGGGATTTTATGTGCGCCTTATAGTCCGAAAAATACGGTAACCAGAACATGGGCTTACCTGGTGCTTCGATGCAACTAAAAAAATTCTAGTTTAATCCCATAGCTCACAAGTGTAGGCTATCCTCTAGAATTTTCTAGATTAACACCTGCTAAATATCTATCTATTTTGAAACGAGCATGCAAGTCTTTCATGGAAAAAGTCACCTTGAGAAAATTAATCAAGATGTCCGGCTATATGCGGAATTCCAGGACGCAGCAGGACTATGATTGCTTTGAACTATCTTCAAGATACTTGAAATGTTATATAGAAAGAAATCAGCGTTCGTTGTAAAAGAGTTACCACCACGACAGCAAAAATTTGCCTTATAGCTAACCAAGAATGTGAACTATCTGATTTGGTTTTAATTGGCGCTTGTTCTTTCTAGATTGCATGCGGATTTCTAGATACACAATGCTGGCTATAAATCCCGAATTTTATCCCTCAAACCCATGCCTGGATGATCTTGATGACTCCATTTCTAATGCTCTTTGATGACTAAAGCAATAGCCAACTGCTAAATCAAGTGAAATGTCACTTGCATGACTTTGAAAAAGATTGGATTTGACGCTTAAGTCTCTGGACGCCGACATATGCAATCTTCTAGGGTTTCTTAGGCATCGCTGTCAATGAAGTGTAAGTTCTAGACTAGAAAGACCATGGTGGGAGTGTAGCTAAGACTATCCTTATCGACGAGGGATTGGTAACTCCTCAACCTTCATAGAACTGCTGAGAATAATAACATTAGGCCATACGTCTCTTTCATTTCACTGTAAATCCGCATGCCTTCCGATGTTGTCTTCTTTCAAATTCTCGTCAAATTCTATAAATCATTTAAATACATTCTTGAAAGTAGCTTGAAGTTCCTTCCCATTCAAGAGTGCTTTATATAAACTTCTTTTTATTTCTACCTACACATAAGAGACGTTACTTCCTACTATTTTCAAGTATAGCCGGTATAGCATGATTAGTATTAATATCCGACAAAACTGCTACACATCTATAAGAAAACGATCATTCTGCCTGAGCCTCAATTTTGTTAACTTTTCTTGAAGTTGAGCCTGAGATTTTCTTAATTTTACTGAAATAAACTGGCTAAAATAGGTTACAGCTTTTCGTTTATCGTGTATGCTCGAATTTGAGTTCCATATTTAACATTTTGAATGTAAAAATGACGTAATATCGATTTTTGGCAACAAAAACACTTAATTTTGGAAATTCAGCCTTGTGATTTTCTTCAGATTTTCTCAAGATTTTGGCCATTTGAACCCCATTTTCTTACAAGCTTTTCTCTTATTAAGAATTGTATATTTCTCCAAGCACAACTACAACTACTAAAAGAAGCTTTCTGAAAATCTCTCGTATTTCTACTTGAATCACCAAAATTTGCTGTTGACCATACTGTAGCTTTTCTGTTTCCCTATGAATTATCTTTTTCTTCTTCCACTGCTTACTAGCAAAAGGTTGAAAAAATGGTAGCTTTTCCTCATATCATAAAAAGCTAAGAAAAAACACCAAAACTACGGTTTCCTAAACGCTTTTTAGTGGTGTGGTCTATTTTTCTTTTAGAGACTTGGCATCAACTAGAATTTGAAATTGACCTAACTTTGCTGATAATGAGTGTATCTAGAGAGCTCTACGTTATCATGGCAGTTCATTTATTGATAGGTTTTCTATTTCTATGATATACAATGTACAACGTTGTTCCAAGAGCCTAATTCCTTTGCCTCCATGTTATTTTCCAATATGCCCTGGAACAATCGCGTGATTATAAGACCCCGTCTACAATGCCATGAATCAGTTGTTGATCCGCACCACAAGTGATGCAGATTGTCCTTACGTCTACACTGCTCCAAGCAATCCGTGCATAAATTGATGCGGTTCGCTGTACGACGTTTGGCCCTTTTAGAACGAGGAACGATTGTGATCTGTACTACTTACAAGTGGCATTTTCAGGCCCAGTCTAGACTAAGGATGGCCTAAAACACAAAAACCAAAAGTAAAAGTAGAGAGTTGTTTACAACAAGCAACAAGCGCGGTTCTTAGCAAGCTACGATTGGAAAATGAGGTCTACTTTGGGCACTCTTGCCAGAGATGTACCGAGGTATTTTCCATTGGCGGAAGAGGGGCCTATTGACCATCTGACCAACTACTGTTACTAAAATTAAGTCACGGAAAACACTGTGGCCAGCTCTCTTGCAGCATGGCTGACCTTTTGACTAACTTTCTTGCAATCTCAAGCACATCGTGAGGGCATGACGCCTTCCTACGCCCTGCAATAAACACATCCTTGAGTTCATTGCTACTTTCAACCAGATGCCCTGTTTACACTACAACTTTTAACCTGGGTTAAGTTCAACCTAGGTTCAACCCGGGGTCAACCTACTTTCGTTTACACTGCATTCATTACAAAGTGCAGTGTAAACGCAAAGTTGGGTTGACTCTGGGTTAACGTAGCTACGCATGCGCTTTGTGGCGATTGGAGCACGACACAAAGCCAACTTTCAAAGTGGTGGGTGCTAATGATCAGAATTTGCTTTGGGGAATGGCCTTTACGAGGCAGATATTTTTGTTGAAGATTTTTATGATGTTGGTTTACCAAGCTTTGAAACTTACTTATATGAGACGAAGAAGACGACAGGAGAGATGGTACCAAGAAAGTGTAAACCGAATTAGAAGATATTCAAGGTGGAGGTCTAGAAGGCAGCAGAGAATGTTCCAGAGCTTAATTTCGGAGCTTTCCCGACCAAAAACAGTTGTATTTAATGTATTTACAACAGAATGTATTTACCCTCCTCCTGCAGTCTTCTCGCAATCTTTTGGAATATAGGCCGTTTCCTTGTACAAGAAGCTAACTGTTGCTGGATCCCTTCGTCCGCCCATATTTCAATTAACGCAATAACTTCATTATCTCCCCACAGTGTCCCTCTTTCAGTCNCTTTGCTTCACTCATTTTCAAGGTAGTTCTGCAAAGCCCAGTCAAAGATAACTTTGGCCTTCCTGCTGTTTTGGCGCCTTTTGATGCATGACTCAAAAAGCGCATGCGCTTATTAGAACATTAACCTGGGTTCAACCCAGATTTGCGTTTACATTACATTTTCCTACGTCTAACCTAGGTTCAACCTAGGTTCAACCCACCTCCGGAGAAGGGTTGGCTTAACCTAGGTTGAACCCAGGTTGGCTGCGTTTACACTACAAAATTCCTAACCCAGGTTAGCGTTAACCCAAGTTCAACCCAGGTTAAAAGTTGTAGTGTAAACAGGGCTAGAGATTCAATGCATTTTTGCTGTCTATGTTGAAATAAATACTTGGGTAGCCACTTTAGTTTTGAGAACAGAACATCTTTCCTTCCGAGTGTAGTGGATAGTTGAAATCATGTTGAAATGAAGAAGGAAACACCCTCAACAGATCACATGCTGCATGCCAATCCAATTGCAGATGCTTTTTATCTGGGATGAGTAGATATCATAGAGAAAAATCAAGCTTACCGGAAGATGCTGTCTTATCCTGTCCGAATATATCTTCTAATTCCAGTGCGATTAACTAAAAATCAAAAAAGTAGTATTACAACATGCAAGCAGGGTTCTGCATTACAAAATTTTCTCTAACATAGACACACCAAGCATTAGTTCACTCGGTCATTTCTCCAAAGCTTCTTCTTTCAGCAAGCCTTGCTGTATAATTTTCCTTCTGCTAATATATACTGCCCTCTTTCTTCCAATCGAAAGGCAATGAGCCACGTGTATCATGTTGAGCTATAGCGCAATGTTTATCAGCAGGTTTGATATGTGGACAATGAGACAATGAAGCAATGAAGGTAGAGGCTGAATCTTGAAATTTCTATTGACTTTTACATGTAACCAAGGTTTCAGAGATTCGCATTGCGACCTGCCCATAAAAGCTTTGTCCTTGACTGGAGTTTGGTACAAATGGAGAAGAAAAACTTGGGTTTTCATGTTGTTATTTTCTAAAGTGAGCAGAGAATGACTTCATCATAGTGAAAGTACTTTTGGTGAAATATCCAGAAAGGAGACAAAAACATTCTTTGCTATCTCCAGCCACGAACTGGATACCATAATTGTCTTGTTGTCGGCTAATTTACCCGAAGACAATGAGAGAAAATGCCCAGTCACGTGAAAAATTCTATAACAACCATATTGAAATCTAGAAGCAACTCATTTTGGAAGAAAAAAGTTGATATATTAAATAGCTTCGATCATGCAACAGAGCAAATTATAACTACTTCTATGTCAGCCGATGTTAATCAAAGGTAGCAAATTTGTAGTTAAAATTTTTAGGTAGGCAAAAAGAGTGGCATATTTTGCAAGATGTTTGAATCACAATGTAGATTTCCTTTTACTTGAAAATTAGTAAAATTCAGATGTGTGTGATATAACTCACCTTCAGCTTTTGTAATGCAAAATGCTTCAGTATGCTACCAAAGCAAACAGGCTTACGGAAATTTTAACTCTAACCTTTTCAGCTATATGCCAAACCAAGTTATTGTGGAAACAATGAATTATTCAGTTTTTCTACTGAGCACACATCTGTTTCACAGAGATTATGCAGATGCTTTGCCTTTTGTTTCTGTGGTGTTTTGTTTGTATGAAATAATTGCTACGAATACAGATGGTACCATCATTGAATCTCAAAGCATGAAAAACCGTAGCACACTGATTTATAATGAAGATTCGATTGAT
>OLMO02000275.1:7222625-7234338 GCA_900291935.2 Cassiopea xamachana
GGTACTTATAAAAGAACAGTGTAATCCAAGAAAAATAGTCATGTTTGCTGTTAGTTTTATTGGTACTTTGATCACTTGCAGAAGGGCTTTTATTTCAAAACAACATGGAAAATCCTAAATTTCAAAGAGCAGATTTTGTTAGACAACAACTGAGGCATCCAGCTTTCTCAAAACTTTAACATCAATCTCTAAGTGAATTTGTTTGCAAAGTTGTACAAAGGTGATGAAGTAATATATGGGATTTATTCAGAAAATCTTTGCTTTTCCTCTTTAGGTTCTGCATTATTAGCAAGTATAGAAATCTAATTAACAAGAACAACAATAATGCCAAAGTAGCATAAAATTTTATGCTCATCCTATTACCCTGAATCAAGGCATCTTTTAACGTACGAATCGACGGGACAAGCGCCCCCCAGCTTCCATTATCTGTCCCACCACTCATCATTAAAATCTTTGGTTTGCACCACTAGTAGTGGGCCCTTTTGGCTTGGATGTTTGTATTTAAGGCAGAAAAAAATCACACATCTACTATTGTGTTTACTGTAGCGTTTGATCAAAAAGTGTTTTACAGATATGGGCCTCATTTGAGCTTGTGTCCCACCAGTCGAGAAACCTTAAAAGCTGCACAGGCCTGAATGGAAATCAGATATGATCTTGGATATTAATCCAACAAGTAGCTTTGGGAGTTTCTTAGACTTCATAAATGCTCTTTTGAGAGTGATTGTGAAGAGTAGAAAACATTGCAGCGAGTCATGCTAAGCAAAATTCATGAACACATGCAGTATTTACAATTGTGCCCAACTTAGATAAAAATGTACTCCAGACAATGCATACTAAATAGGTGTTTTAGTTTTGAAGCAAATTATACATTTATAGATAAATCCATATCATGCTAAGTATTTTCATCTTCATTTGGCAATGTTCCCTCATCAGGCGGGGTGTCTGGAAATAAAAAATCCAATCAATCATTCAATCAATCAATCAATCAATCAAGCATTCAATCAATCAATCAATCAATCAATCAATCAATCAATCAAATATTTGATTAATCGATTATTCAACCAACAATTCAGTCAATCAACAATTCAATCAATGAACCATTGAATCAACAATTTGATCAATCAACCATTCGATCCATCGATCATTCAATCAACTATTTGATTAATCAATCATTCAACCAACCATTCGATCAATTCAAAAAGCTATATATCGTATTTACATTAATATGCTGTCTGGCAACACCTAAATAGGCCTTTGATATTTCGACACTTCTAAAGTGCTTCCACTAAAAGATGCATTATTCTATTCTACTTAGCCTCGATCTGAAATGATCTCAATTATAGCAAACTTACCTTCATTTTCAACTTTGTCTGATGAGGCACTGGAATATGTCCTGAAAGTCAATCAGCTTTTTTAGCAGGTCTTAGGTCTTAGGTTAAGTGAAGAAGTTTCTTGTTACTAAAATAATCTAACTATCCATAGCTACGCTATCCAACTGATGTCTGAATAAATGTTATTTCAGATTGCTTCATCTAGCAAATGAGAAACAATATGATAGGCCTGAACGGTAAACAGCTATTCAAAGATATTGCGGTACATGCCTTTTAGAGTGACACTAAAAAAATTGAGGTATGCTCGAGTGAAAATTAATTCTACCGTTGATTGTCTTCGTCTTCTTCGTGATCCTCACCAAATGGTGCCAGGTTTATAGGATTAAAGCCACTGATGGGCTCTCCGATGATTCCAATCCTAATGTCAAATTACAAATATAAGAACTGGAAATACACAAGTGGAAGGGACGATAAAGTACGAGGCTAAGCTGCCCATAATTGGAAAAATCTATCAAGACTATAGCTATTCTTCCTTTCACAATATCGTTACTGTTTTCGCTACCATTACTGTTATTTACTATCAGCTAATAGGGAGGTTTAGATCCAGTACGAGTACGAGTACGAGTGCGAGTTTTTAACTGCGCAACCAATCTACGCATATTGAGAGGGAATCACCGTCACAACTCGAACTCACAGCAGCCGTTCAGTACGAGTTTCTCAGCAAATCTCTCACTGAACAGAACGAGTTTGGAATTGACAATACTGGCAACAACAGATGTTCAATTCACAAGGAATTGCCTCGATAAAAAGCAGATGTTCAAAGGCACTTCTTCAAGAATAATCCAACAGCACCCTCACGACTCGGAATGTCATTTTTGTTCAAGCGAATTTCAGACAGCAATTCATCTTCATTCACGATAGCGAAAGTTCAGTAAAAGGAGGCACTGGCTTCCGTGAAATATAGTAATAGCTTCGTGTTTATCTTCAGAGTACGATAGGGCCCTATAGTATCCTACAATTCACTAAACCCTTTGAATATAGACGCAGATCAATTGATTTCAATAAATCCCGGGGTCGTTTCGAAGGCGGGTATATCTAAACGCACGAAGTTGCAGTACGAGTACGAGTTCGAGTGTTGAGCTATGCGGGGGTGAACTCGTACTCGTACTCGTACTGGAACTAAACCTCCCTAATACTGATGCAAACACACCATTATCATTACCATCGATATCAACTAATAGTAATTTTGAATACATCCAGCTCAATGCAAAAGAAGCTTTTCTTTTTCTTTTGACAGGCATTTACTAGTGGGCTTTATTGTGCTTTAGATATTAAAACAGAAAAGCGTTAGAAACAAATTATTTAATACCCTCGTTCATTGTAAGAAATTTCTTGCAAACTTCGTAGAAGTTCTCGATTGATATTAAGCCTAAATTAATCAACATTGCTGTACAAAATAATTTCTATAACCTTGAAAAACTAAGATTCAAATATATTTCCTGCTTGAAATGAATGCTTTAACCAACAAAAACTTTCATTGCTGATTCAAGCAAACCAAAAAATTTAATGGGCCTTGATAAATGTATGATTACTGTGTCACTATGAAAATCTTATAGTTACTAACACTTTCAACAGGA
The DNA here is from genome assembly GCA_900291935.2 of Cassiopea xamachana. Classification (NCBI taxonomy): domain Eukaryota; kingdom Metazoa; phylum Cnidaria; class Scyphozoa; order Rhizostomeae; family Cassiopeidae; genus Cassiopea; species Cassiopea xamachana. Next base: position 7,225,594 of record OLMO02000275.1, read on the forward strand.
CTGTAAAAAAAGCTACATTAGCTGGTAGCCAACTTACTTTAAGGGAAGAGTTGGGATTACTTCTTCTTGCTTGTCCATTTCACTGTTTGTGTGAAGAATAAATGAAAACGATAAATAAAAATTACGAATGAACAACAAAGAACGAGACAACCAAAATCATAGCATTACTTATTAACATGGGCCTAGTACGTATGATTTCAATGTGGGCGAGTAAAATACCAGCGCAAGACTATACAAGCAAAATGACTGATCATTTCAGAGATTAGATGAAAAAAGAGGTTTCAAGCCTGCATACTTAAAATATATTACACTCATTTTCTAAGCAATGGGACACACTAATGCATTGCGAGTATATCGAATACGCTGCAGAGATCAACTCATGGGAATTGAAGGATCGGCCATGATTATCTTATTCTGCGATTAATACAATTAGGGATGCGTAAATCAACAACCTCTCTAGTCACTATAGTGGACAACATATACAGAGAGTATAAGTATTTATAGAAATTAGAAGTCAAAATACTACTACCTACCCAAGCGCCATCAAAAGACCTTTTCTACGATCAAGTAACCATGGTGACGCTTCCGTGGATGTCGGTAGAAGTGAAACTAGAACGGGTGACCTTTGGCTGAAACGATATCAATGCACGTAAGATGGCAGTAAATGTATCAGTAGTTAAGCCCACAAAACAAGGATGCACTAAAGGCATTAAAATTGACTAAACTTTTACGAAACAGTATTTTTGTATTTTTTGCATATAAACAAGATTTAAAGAAGCAGAACGACGACAAAAAGATTCAGCACATTCCTTTATCGATACTGACGACTGATCCAAGGAAATAAACTATTCCATGAAGACTATTCGATTTACTTATGAAGACTATTCCATTACATAACTATTCCATTTTAACTGACTTAAACAATAGGACTTAGACGGTATGATTATATGAATTGCTTATTACCCTGGGTCGGTCGTCAGTATCGATAAAGGAATATGTGGACTCTTTTTTCGTCGTTCTGTTTCTTCCATTGACAAAAAGGCTGCAATTTCCATCTTCAACGTAAATAAGGTTTGATGATGACTTTAAAATACAAAACTGCAAGTTATTGAAGACAAAGAAATAGCTGTTTTCAATAGTAGCAACGCTCTGCTTTATCAGAGTTTATACGGACTTTCTGAAAAACATTCCCCTGACTTTTGCTTCAAAAGCACAAATTTTCCCTGACCTATTTCTCTAAAACCTATATGTTTTCCACTGACCTCTTCTGAAAAAGCAAATTTTTCCCCTGACCTGATTGGATTAATAATGATGCAAGTAAAAATAGCAAGATATTTATTTCTCAATTTAGCAATATGTAGATATTTTAGAAACTTTATACAAAAAAATGAAGAATTCACTTGAAATTCATAAAGAGAAACGAAAAAAGGTTATGTAAAATGTGATTAACACTCTTCCTTTTGTTCACATTGATACAGCCAGACAGTTTTCATTTTTGAAATTTCTTTTTATTTGTTTGATTTTTCTACTTGCTTCTTAAATCCTAAGTTTGATGAAAACGATAGAACTTTCTAACCTATAACTTACTATCACATTTTCTTACCTAGTTATTAAAGTGTTGTACATACTCCTTTGATGGTGAAAAATGAAAGATTTCCCTGACCTGCAGAATGAAAATACTATTTTGCCCCTGACCACTGCAAGCTTCCCTGACTTTCCCTGACTTTCCCTAACTTTCCCTGACCAAAGCAAAAAAGACCCTTTTCCCCCTGACTTTCCCTGACCGTATAAACCCTGTTTATTGTTCAATTAGAACAATGCTCTATTCTAACCTAACAGAAAAGTTTTAAAGTCAGAGATGACTATGAGATGGCTATGACTATGTGCTAGCAAAACCCATCATGAGCTGTTTCGAGTCCCAGATCAAAAACTGCCTACTGATACCACTAAAAACTAAAGGGCTATTAAGGAGGAGTATGCATGGAAAACATATTCATGTGTACTGTATTTGTTCGTATATACGATAGTTCTGGTGACGAAAACGGTAGAAGAAAACAAACTGCAAAGAAAGACATTCTTCTTAAAATGCTGCTTGTTCATTATGTGAATGCGGCCAAACTTTTATTTCAAGTCAACAGCTGAAAAACATACAATGCTAGTGATTAGGTAACAGACAAATGAACTTTTGGTGACAAAGAGAAGATAAGCCTATTAAGGTTTGAGAAGACACTCACTTGATGATCGACTGTATGGCCGGTCTTTTCCTTGGAGAATACAAAATAGATGAAATTATGAAAACAATAAATTTCTATTGCAGTGAAATTACCATCAGGCACCCCAAAATCAAACAGGCACACAAGTTGGATCCAAAAAACAGGTCCGCTGGCAACGAATTATGTGAAGACTGGCCTCAATTTATCAAAATTTTTGCAAACTCAAATATATTTTAATAGCCGAATAAAAGATATAAAAGTAGGTCCGATTGATGAGTTGTCAGCCATGATATTGATCTGTACCTTTCAACACATGTTGTTCATATAGCCTTGTAGAATACACTTTGAGTATGCCTACCCTGGCAAGCATCATTACAACATAGCGGTTGATCAGGAAGCCCTGTCTTGATTGTGTAAGTTAAAACAAGTTTTTCCTCATTCAATGGAATTAATATATTGATTATACCAAGGAACATCCAAGTTACTATAGCTAAGCTCTAAGAAAAATTAAAAAACCAGATTGAAGTTAAATATCACAAACTGACATTTCATCTAACTATGAAACAGAAGAGAAAGAGAGAGAGAGAGAGCCTGAAGGTATATCTCACTACAAAATAATGGCCTAAGACAAAGCAATATTAGTGCTATTCTAAATTCCTTACTTTCTTTGTCTTACTGAATATGGAGCCAAATTAAAATCAGGATCTTCCTGTTTTGTCAAATCTGAAGCAAGTTTGAAATCTAAGAAAAAATTGCCATGATTTAGTGCTAAGGTTTTTTAAATGACAAAGAATTGACTCGCTAAACCAGCTTCTACCAAAATCTTGGGCGAAAATTTTTGTTGCATAGTAAAGAGTTCCATCGATGAATATGCAAAAGAGTGTATACAGATACTCTGCTACGCAAAGCTAAAAACAAGTAATAGCAGAAAAGGGGAATATCTGGCAAAAAACTTACCATTATTCACGATAGGCCTGCCTGCAGGGTTAAATGAGTCTGACCGAAACTGTCTGGGTAAGGAATTGAAAAATGAAAGTATAAAATCTTTGCAGCAAATGCAAACAACACAAATACTCTTAGGTCCCAAATAAGCGGGGGGTCCTAACAAGCCGGGGGTTGGAAAATTTTTCAAAATGAACTAAGCAGGGGAGTCGGATGTTTGGGCTAGCTGAGCAGCAACTGACACAAGTACAAAAGCCCCAATTAAATTTGCTGCAAGCAAACACTTTTCTGAGACCTGCCACAGACATCTCATTCATTATTTGGGTAACTCAACAAAGCACTAACTTCTTGCGGGTTTCTCTTTGAAAAATTGAAAATTTAATAAGTGGGGGACCCTAATAAGAGCAGAGGGGTTAAATAATTTTTCGAGAAAAAGATGCGGCTGTGCCTATTAAGGACCTAAGAGAAAGTGTGCTATAAGAAAGTAGTACTCGACTGCTTACAAATTTAAGAAAATTCGGTACTGGATTTTTGAGATCTAAGAAAGTGTATGAATGTATAAATGTTTAAAATTCGATTCATCAGTGTACAAAATGTTGGGTATGTTATACTGGCTTTCTTCTAACAGTATAGTCTCAGTTACTTACTAAGATTTATCGTCATTTCAAGTATGTATGGAGCTTTTCACTCTCCTCTAATGTGCATGTGCAAAACATTGGAACTCAAAAAGTTTTGCTAAGAAAGTCTTAAGAAACTCTTGATGTTGGAATCGTGAAAAAGTTAAGGGAGCTCCAGTACTGAGTCAAAACAACTCCTTGTAAGATAAAAAGCGTGTACTAGACATTCTTTACTACATTCTATACAAGGAGTCTAAGATAGGAAGCACAAATATACCTCAACGAAGACCTACATTACAACACTTCAATGACAATAACGTGAGGGATCACAAGCCCTTACTACAATCTGGCCTTCATATCAAGTAAAATACTAGATATAATATCATCAGAAATGATGAAACATCTAATGGTAGATCAAACGTTGCAAATTAAGAAAAACTCTATGATTGGGCAGAATGCTCCAGATTTACACGTGGAACAAAACCCCATAGAAGGCCGCATATGGTCCAAACACCATAGTTTTCTCACCACTGCTGTAAACCTTGGATTGTCCATGGCTGCCCCCTGATTTTTCAAGTCAGAATGGTCTCACAACGCAAAATCGTGAGGTAGGGTTGCCTGTGCCTTTTCTCCTTGCATTTACTTCCTCAGCAATGCTGCCGGATCTCCAGTGTTATCAGGGTGGATGATGACAAGACTACGACAACGTGGATGATGACGACAACGATGACGACGATGATGACGAACACTCAGAAACAGTTAGAGATGTGGTTCAAACCAAGTACCTTCCACATAATAAATGCAGCCCTCTTACTGCTAAGTTACTTTCTCATACCATAAAAAAGTACCAAATACACAAATCTTGTTCTTCTCTTTATCAGTAGGTAGATAAGTTACCATGAAATCAGCCATTCAGGGTCAACAAGGGAGTTTTCTGAATCTAATGGAAGTTACAAATAACAGGAGAGTATATAACGTTGATTTTAAGGCAAAGGGTGCTGAATCTAAAACTTGAAGCTTTACTTGAAACATGCTCGAGGCACAAACAAAAGTATGCCTAAAACAACAAAAACTATTAGGCTACTTGATGTGATTCCGAGGTGAAAAAATAGCAACGGCGGAAGAAAATGGCATTATCTACCTTCCAATTTCTTGTGTTATCATTTCATAGTCTTTTCTTCGAAAACAAATCCAAACTGCAAAACTGCTAAATGTATATAAAGTCTAAAATGCAATAAAATTTTGATTAATGTCATTAGATCTAGCAATTTTCAGAAGTCAATCAACCAAGCCAAGGTAACACAAGGCGAGTCTATGAACAATCACTCATGCCAGACACATGCATATATTTTTTAAAAATACATGGGCCATATCAGCGAAATCTAGTATAGCTAAAAATTTTTTTTCTAATAACTGAAAAAAAACGAAAACTACAAAACTATAATGAAGTTTCGTTGAAGCAACTGCAGCGAGAAAAGACAAAGTCACCCATTCCTCACTGCAGATGCTGCTTGCAATTTCTTTCTTCATAACACCAATATAACCAAGGGTGGAATCCATGTAAGCCTCATACCAGATGTAAAGCAAAGAACTATGAATTATAGATATTTTAATAGAGATATTTATAGATATTTTATAGAGATTTTTTCTATATTGTTTTTTTATAAAATTCATTTGAAAAGAAGCCATCAGGTAATTACAAAATTTCAAATAAAATGTATTTGGAGAAATTCTTCCTTCATAAATGAAAAGAAGTGAAAAAAGAATTGAACTGGATAATATCTGATCCCCTCTTGCATTTCAACTCTATCTAGTGTTCCCAACTCTCTAATAACCTAATATTCTTAAGTTTTAAAAGCCAATCACATTTCTCCTCTGATTCTTCATGTCGAATATGGTAATGATAATGCAGATGAATTTGCATTTAAATGTTTAGCTGATCAATTCGTTCATTTTTTAGCTGATGTATTAAATTGAGATATTTACTTTATAAAGCACATAATAGCATCAAGCTATTGCAATCCTCACAGGTAAATTACTTCTTTTGACTATACCCGTATTGAAATTATAGACTACCTTTCAAAAAGCACTTTGACAAATAATCCCTCCTCAGCAACTATACCGCTCCATCTTGTAGCTTCATATTACTTTTAGTAGTGAAATAAACTCACAATATGACCACAATGGGAAACATTATAAGCCTCAATTTATGAAGGAAATTGATTGTACCTCATACAAAGATCGATCTTTCCGAGTGTAAGAACTTCTGTGCCTGCAAAAGATGATTAAATATACTCTCAGCGATAAATAAGCCAAAACTATTCATATGAATAAAATGAAACAATCTTACTTTCATGAATTTCCTTCTTAAGAAAGGTACAGCCTAGAAAATCTATGCTACTATACAGATTAGATGAAGAGTTGCTGCTAAAGTATATGAATACACATACAAAGCAGTTTTTTAAATCTTTTTTTCTAGTAAACATCTTTTTTCTAGTAAACATACAGTACTATTCTCTGACGAGAGAACTAGCCCATTCCAGATTAATGAAGGAAAAGAGACTCATTAAATTTTATCAATGAATTTGCAAAGATAACATAAGAACAATCGCAAAACTGTTCCTACTTTCCGCAGGCCATGTGATGCTGTTCCTGTATTCCTAGACCCAGAATTAAGGTACAGTATTTGGCTGCAAGCAACTTTTGAGCAGCTGTCTGCTTTCCAATCGCCGACGACATTGCAAGCTTTTCAGTTACGCTAGGCTCTCTGCAAACAATTATAATTTAAAAACTCTAATATAAATATAACAATGACTACGCTTGTAATGAGACCACGTCAACATAATATAATATTCAAAGTACTTTAAATATCAGCATGTTTTGACACATAGATTGCCTAATAACAGTAGTGGCAGAACATCAAAAATAAAACATGAAAAATGATTAGATACTAGTAAACGAAAATTCAAAAGCTACTGTACGAACGGACTCTATGAACACAAATTTTAACAGCTAGCCAATGAAGCATACCAGGAAAGATATCAGTTTGTTGTATATGGGGTAGAAAATACTAACAAAAGATAGCTGACGAGCTATGCTACCCATTTTCCTTAACAATAATTTAGCGATTCTCTTTCCAATAGAAGTCGTACCAAATGTTTTGCTAAGTTTATTTATTAATATAAAACTAGATGAGGACATGGAGTATAATTACGACAAAGTAAATGAATGTAGAACGAGAATTTGTTTTTCAAATGAGAATTCTTTCTATCGCTACCATGATACTCTACAAGCATTGAGCTATGAAATATTGAAAGCCTTTTCCATCAAATACCATCTCCAATACAGGACAGCAAGGTAATGTAAAATACAATTACATAATGGGACGCTATGATAATCATTAACAGTGCAGATCTGATTGTCAACATGTTCATGATGTAAACGTGAGACAAAATACACTGAAAACATACGTCGCCATTGGCCTTGGTTTGTTCTCAAGAAATTGTCGCTCAAAGTATGCTTCGAAATAGTACAGTAATGTCATCAGGAAATTGTCAAATTGTTCCGTTCTAGGAAAGATAATATACAGTTGAAGAGACAATCCAGTAACACATAGTTAAAGCACCAATCTACTAGATATTGGCAAATAGTACCAAAGGCCAGAGACTATAAAAATTGACTGAGGAAATACTATTTCTAAGCACCCAACAGACGTAAGCAAATCCAATTCAACTAAGCAAAAGTAGTTCCCAGGGCCATTCATAGAAAAGTGGGTGGAACTGGATTAAGAGGTATGGGTGTAGAACTAGATATACAACTGGTAAACATGACCATACATAACACCCCAACATACAAGCTCATCAAATTATTGGGGATAAGAGTCCTTCCTGCCCCCACCACCACCATCACTGCACACAAATCTGATCTGTCATAAGCAACTACTGAAGTATATCAAAAATCACTTACACCAAACAGTCTCTAAAAGTAAGGGATACCTCTGGAACTGCCTCAGAGAGTAGATCATATGCCACACCTACAAAAACAATATGAACTCATAAACAGGGGTGTACATACTGCATGGTATGTGCAAGTGATGCAATTCCTTTGTACTGCCAAATGCTTAGTAAATGTGCAGATTCTTAGCAAAATTACCCTCCATACTCAATGAAAAAACAATTTGTAGAAATTTCAACATGCTTGATAGTACTGCAATCCTTTGAATACAGTCAAAAAACTTCAATTTTTCAAATTTTCAGTAGGCTTCCATTTGAGTGTGGGGGGCAGGTTAACAAAAGAGGGCTTTAATTTTTCACAATTTGTCTCCTTTGCAAGTTATGAATAAGTAAAAATTCCTTTAAAACATCTAGCTCATTGCCCATTCCATGTTAATCAGTTACATCAAAACAAAATGGAACTTATACAACAGAATATATAATAGAGGGGAAAAGTATTTTCAAAACTNATCAAAAATCACTTACACCAAACAGTCTCTAAAAGTAAGGGATACCTCTGGAACTGCCTCAGAGAGTAGATCATATGCCACACCTACAAAAACAATATGAACCCATAAACAGGGGTGTACACACTGCATGGTATGTGCAAGTGATGCAATTCCTTTGTACTGCCAAATGCTTAGTAGATGTGCAGATTCTTAGCAAAATTACCATCCATACTCAATGAAAAAACAATTTGTAGAAATTTCAACATGCTTGATAGTACTGCAATCCTTTGAATACAGTCAAAAAACTTCAATTTTTCAAATTTTCAGTAGGCTTCCATTTGAGTGTGGGGGGCAGGTTAACAAAAGAGGTCTTTAATTTTTCACAATTTGTCTCCTTTGCAAGTTATGAATAAGTAAGAATTCCTTCAAAACATCTAGCTCATTATCCATTCCATGTTAATCAGTTACATCAAAACAAAATGGAACTTATACAACAGAATATATAATAGAGGGGAAAAGTATTTTCAAAACT
>OLMO02000275.1:7241824-7258760 GCA_900291935.2 Cassiopea xamachana
TTAAACTCCTCAACCCGATTCAGTTCTTCTCCCTGCATCTTCACTGTTCCTGCTTCCTTCTGGATTTCCAGGCAGAGATACTCCGTTTTCTTCCTGCTAACTCTCATACCTCTGTCTTCCATCACTCCTCTCCATGTCTCCAACCTTGTACCCAACTCTTCCCTGATGTCAGCGCACAAAATCACATCGTCAGCGAACATATAATTCGCTTCCTATTGTCTCTTATTGTTTGAGCGTACTTGCTGCGCACCGCTTCGTATAACCAAGTACGCCATGAATGACGCGCCTGCCGCTAGTTGTAGAGGCTGCTCTATTGTTTTAATTCATATGGAGAAAGATAGTGTTGAGCGATACGAGAGGTGGGGTTTGGCCTCAAGAACGGGGATTTAGCGTTACTTACAGAGTGAATGATTATTGAAAAGGAAACTCATATAATTAGAATTTCCAGACTTGTTGTCTAGATTAGTTGCATGCATAGCCTTATCACCATTGAAGCTAATTCAAAAATTTATCCTAGGTCCTACTAGCTCATGTGGTTGGTCCAGTGTACAGCAGTCGAGAATAATTGCGGGATATGATGCAAAGCCAGGTGCATGGCCATGGATGGCCTCATTGTGGATGAATGGAAGGTCTCACATTTGCGGAGGATCCCTCTTGAATTCCAAATGGATCCTCACAGCCAGTCATTGTGTCGTAGGAACTGGAGCGTCAACAAGGAGTCTGCAGATAAAGCTCGGTGAGCACTACCACCGTAGTAATGACGGGAACGAACAGGTAATATTTGCAAAGCATTATGTTGTATTTTAGTATGGGTTTACCTTTATTGAAAGGCTTGTACGATCCGAATTCAGCGAAAACATAGTTACGAAGCTTCGGAAAATTAGGGGCCCTTCAATAATTACGTCACGCTAGGGAGGTGGGTGGTTCTTCAGGTTTTTCGTGACCCAGCGTGACGGTAAATGAGGGGGTGGGTAGTACTTATTTCAAGTCCGTGGCGTCACGGTATAAAAAAAATTTGAAATAAAGTTTTATTTGGATTTGTCAATAGAGACGTTGTTTTCCGCTTGATTGATCAACTTTTATCTAAACCAAAGAAGCGATTGACTTGATATTTACATTTGGTTAATTTGTTATATATTCAAAAGACAACTTGCATTACTCTAATTTTTCATGCGTTGCATATGTACTGGAATTTTGTTAAGAGGAGGGTTGTCTCTACCTAGAGTGACGTCACGCAAGGGGATCTCACATGAAACCGTGACGGAGCGTGACGAGGGGGATGGGTGGTTCTAAATACTCAAATTTATCGTGACGTAATTATTGAACAACCCCTTAAATGCTGGAGAACACAAGAGTGCTGCGCAGTAGGACTGAGTAGCTGCGAAGGAGCTTCTTTGGCGTATCCGAAATAGTGATGAAGTGTTCCTGCCAATGTATTGACCAGATCCCGTGTGTTGTAGCTCAAATTCTATTTCGGTAGTTCCATACCTTAATAAGTTTTATTAAAACAATAATTTTTAGCACACATAAACACGTAAAAGTCCAACCTTGTCAGTGAGAATTAACATGATCATTTTTGTCGGATACCCCAAAGTGAGCTCCGTCGAGGCTCTGGGGAGACTTGCAACTTTCGCTGCATTTTTCATTGCTTAACTCTACGCGTCACAAAATGCTGGAGAATTTTCCAGATTTGCTCCTGCTGGAGCTCGGCTGGAGACAAACTTGAAATGCTGAAGTCTCCAGCAGAATGCAGGAAACTTCTGTGGAGGCCCATGAGTATGAGCAATTATTTTGCATGCAAAATCAAACTTTTTCCTAAGAACGGTTGGTTTTACTATTTGAAGCCATTTTCATCTTCAAAGTGAGAAGCAACTTGTGTTTTACTTTTTTCTTAAATTTCATTTTTACTAATAACTAAAAAAGACTTCACTTTTTAAACGGAGTGATGCTGATGGGCCATGCATGTTCCCCATCAGTATCAAGCCTGCCTCTTAATCAGACTGGCCTCGGTTGAAATGGCATCCGCTTGTTTCTGTGACGGTACTTTCTTATTTTAAATCAGTTACATTCTTATTTTAAGGAAATTTGACCTCCACAAGGAACTTTTTATGGAAATAGATTGTCTAGGTACAACTTTAACGAAGCTAAAATATTTATCTCTTCATGTTTTTGATGCCAATATGATATGTTTGAAGCTATGGCAATGGGAAGATCATAGTCCCTGATAACCTTAAAAAGAGAAAGCTGCCCTGAAATAGAGGATCTTCGAAGTACACCTTATTTTGCTGGCCGATCCATTTCACTATTGCACTTGAAAGGGGATCCCACTAAAGAATTTATATGGGCCATGTCCTTCGTTGGAGCATGATAGTCTCCACTGGGAAGAGCTGTTTTCATGCAGCTATTTTAGCAGTTCTAATACCATACTACGCTCTTCTTGTTCCTCCCCCACCCCCTCCCCCGAGAAATGGCACCAGGAGTTTTCCGAAGGAGGGCTCACTCTTCCCACGAAGGGCTAAAATGTGGTTTTCAGGGTACTATAAAAGCCAATAATCTCCGAAAAATAGCTTTTCACTTTCCGACAAGGGGCTTTTGCCCCTAGCCCTTTCCTGGTGCCACTCCTTTCCCCTTAGGAAGAGCCAGCCCTACCATTGGAAATTTTCTGGTGCTCCTAGTGAAGGGAATGAGGTACAGGCCTGCAGAACCATTAGCTCAGAAACCAGGCATGGACAATTAAATAAAGTAATGTTGGTTCAGCAACATCAGGTAAAAGGCATTATTGTTAGTCTGATTAAACAATTGCATGTTCGTCACAAACCAATTCTCAAAGTTGCGCTTGTTCGCATAACATTTTAGTTTCTAGACCTTGAAAACTTTCAGCTCGCTTCGCTCACAAGGGGCGCTTCGTTCGGGCTTCGCTCACAAGGGGCCTTCTCTTCCTCTTTTTCCTCGACCCTCTGAATTCGCTTAGTGACCCTATTTAGAAAAATCAAAGTAACGATGAAAATATCAGGGACAAAAGTCCTCACATTGTCATAGCCTCAAAACATATCATATTGGCATCAAAAACATGAAGAGAATAGCATTTTAGATTCCTTAAAATTGTCCCTAGACAATCTATTTCCATAAAATGTTCCTTGAGGAGGTCAAGTTTCCTTAAAATAAAGAGGCACTGATTTCCATACAGTCACAGAAACAAGCGGATACCATTTCAACCGAGGACAGCCCGACTAAAAGGCAGACTTGATACTGATGGGTTACATATATGGCCCATCAGTATCACTCGATGTAAAGAGTGAAATCATTTTTAGTTACTAGTAAAAATGAAGTTTAAGGAGAAAGTGAAATACAAATTGACTCTTACTTTGAAGGTGAAAATGGCTTCAAATAAGAAAACCAACCGTTTTTTCAGGAAAAAGTTTGATTTTGCATAAAAAATAATTGTTGATACTTATGGGCCACCATAGACTTGGCAACTATGGAAAATAATAAACAATCAAAAAATAGGCCCATATAACGGCAACACAACAAATAAATATAATATTATATACATTGAAATAAATAGAATAACAGCAACTACGTAAATGGCTCCAACAGTGAATCCTAATCTCGATTTCTCACTCTAAATTCGTAAAAGCCAAAACTCGAATATGCTCTCCAAACTCCAAAACTCCAATATCTGTATCAAATCCCAAAGCTCTCGCTTATCTCGACCTAGTGGTTGGAACATCTGCCGTGCAACTGGAAGGTCGTGGGTTCGGGCCCCTGCCCAGTCATACCAAAGACTTTGAAAATGGTACTCACTGCCTTCTCATCCTGCGCTCGGAGTATGAGATTGGAGTGGGGGAGCTAAACATGCAGAGCTACCGGTGGACCAGCCCCCCGCAATAGCTTTCACTGCATTCGTAGACGTATGACCTAGGGCTACTGGAAACGGAGATAGGCGCTGTCCTATGCGCTATAGCCGTGGGAGGAACTTTTTACTTTGACAGACCTTGCACTCTACTACATCATTAAAACATGAAAATGATACAGTAATGCAACAGCAACAACACAACAAAAAGATACTGTGTCATCTCCTTTTGATCAAATGTAGCAGTTATTGCAAGAAGACTTAAAGTGGCAAACTAGATTGACGGATTCCATGGATTTCAAAGTTGCCTTTGCTTTGCAAAATAAATTAGCATAATTGTATTTTTACTTTTGATCACATGTATAGTAAATTTAGCGACCAGATAAAGAGCCGTATCATGTGACATTGAGTGACTGAAAAATTCCCACCATTATCCCCAATTTCTTTGAACAGATGCTATCTAGATGTAAAAACTGCCTTCACAGTTACGAAACTAGGCACCTGACATAATATGATAATTATCTTTTTCTACCCAACTAGCATATGACATACATAATGGTTTAGTGCATGCATGGGCAACCTTTTTCTCATCTGGGCCAAATTATGTTTTTTATGAAAGGCCGCGGGTCTGGAGCAGAAGACACGTGATAAACAATTATGCGTATGAGACAGATATGTGACTGACATTTGTCAAACATTTCATCGCGATTTTCCGCGGGAAGCCAATAAACTCCAACCATACTGCAAGGGATACCCTTAAAAACCTTGATAAAACACACTGTATAGTGTTCTCTAGGCTTGGAACAAGCTCTTATCACAAAAACCCCAATTTCAAAAAATTTTTAGTTTATCAATTCATAGGAGAGGACATGAAAAACTCTTCTCGAGTCAGATCAAGACTCTCTGTGGACCGGACTTGGCCCGCGGGTCTTAGGCTGCCCATGCATGGTTTAGTGCCAGCAAAGTGCTTTCATCTCCGGAGGCTTTGCCGAGACTGTTCCTACTTGTAGATGTTTAGAAAGAAGAAGCAAGCCGTTTGCCTATCCCATAGTATATTTATCATTTCAATATTGACAGGTATCTCTATGCTTTGAAGTAACTACCAAGAACGAAATATGCATAATGAAGGAAGTGAATAAAAGGAAAAGCTAACTTACTGAATTAATTCGCTCTGATAGGAAAAGAATCTTGTGACGAGGCGGTACAGCTGTAGTTGTTGCTAACTATGATTGCCTATAGCAGTTCTGATTAGAATGTTGTCAATGCTACCTGAAATTTCCTCACGCTGAGATAAACACTTTGCTGTGTGCGCAATGTAATAGTAGAAATTTTGTCTAATTTTCATGTCAGGTAATTAACGTAAGAAGAATTATTTCACACCCAAGATATTCAAAGTCGTCTCTTGTAAATGACATTGCCTTGATTGAATTGACAAAGCCTGCAATGATCAACTCACGAGTTCAACCTATTTGCTTACCAAGCAAAGGATCAAGACCAAGAATTGGATCTCGTCAGTGCTATCTATCAGGTAAAATATGATGTAAAATTTTTGATATACGCTGCTTTGAAAGTGGAAGTTTATAGAGTGAATTATTTACCTGAGTTTAATTAGATTTTCTATCAAAATGTTACGTCTGAATGTTGTGAAATTACTCGTTACCTCTTCATATACCCTACTATTTTCTAAAGACAGATATTCCGCAGGCTCTCATTTTGGTATTGTAGCACTTTATTAATGCTGAATTTCTTAGTTGATAATTCTGCTCAGTGAGTGTAAGTGAATTTGGCATCCTCAAATGCATTAAGTATTACCTCTTCCAGGTTGGGGATCTATTCAACACCCAGGACGTTCACATCACACTTTGCAGCAAGCTATGTTGCCCGTAGTAAGCCACACAAATTGCTTTAACAGAAGAGACATGGTATGCACTGGATTCGGAAGATCAAGCCTTACGAACGCATGTAGAGGAGACAGTGGAGGACCATATGTTTGCAGAAAGAGCGATGGAAGCTGGGAACAACATGGCGTAGCTAGCTTCGTCGTTGAGTACTGCAAATATTACACTGCATTTACTCCAGTTGGCGACTATATTGATTGGATCAATCAATACATTTAGTCATAATGAAGTGAACAATTATTTTGACACTCTGCTATTGTAATTTGAATCAGTTACTATCTAGATTACAATCAATGAGATTTGCATGAAGAAGCCATCTTATTTCTCTCCATAGCATGAAACTGACTTAAACATTAAACATTACACTTAATTTCAATGTTGATCTCAGTTGCTACCATTCTGCAATTTTTGAGAATGAGTATGCAATAGGTATACCATGTGGAATAATGTTACAGAAATACTTTCCGTTCTTTGCTCACCCTTTATTTTGCACCCGTTGTCTAGCTCTTAGCAGGTGAAGTGGATATTGCATGTTCAGCAGTGGTGGCGCCAGGGAAAAATGCTGGGGGGCTAGTGGTTCCAAAGTGCCGACAGTGAGCGATATCAAAGAATTTCAACGGACAAAGCCTATCGTATTGGCTGAAAAAGCTATAAAAAAAGAAAGATCATTGATATTATGAAAGTGTCGACATTGCATAGCAATTTAGGCGCTGACCGGGGGCTCGGTAAAATTGTGGGGGCTGTAGTCCGCCCAAGCTGCCCGGTAGCGCCATCCCTGCTGCCTAGATTTTTCTGTATGAATGTGACAGTACTTGATTTACAAGAGCTGAGAATCTTACTTTAAGATAAAGCCTATTTTCTTGAAGGAATTCGTGTATCAAAAGGGGGTGTAGTCGAGGGTTAACACGGCATTACACCATAGTGCTTCCAAAAATGTTTAGCCTTCACCGTTATGTCACCAATATTTAGGTCCTGGAACTTGCAGATATCGCCAACAGTGAAGCCGTGTTGCCCAAGTCACAGCTACGTTGGGCAGGATATGTTTCCAGAATGGAGGACCATCGCCTACCCAAGATAGTCCTGTATGGTGAACTGTCCACTGGATACAGAGACAGAGGTGGACCAAAGAAACGCTACAAGAGCTCTCTCAAGAAGTCTCTCAATGACTGCAACACCCACCACCGCCCAATGGTCAATACTTGCTGCCAATGATCAGTTCTGATGCTGCATCACGCATCAGGCTATTATCTCCTTTGAGGACTCCCGCAGAGGCAAATCGAAAGAGAAGCGCCGCAGGAGGAAGAACCAGGAGGGACAAGTAGCTGTACCAGGACAAACATTGAATTGCAGCCTCTGCGGCCGGATCTGCCTGTCTCGTATTGGCCTAGTCAGCCACCAGCGTGCCTGCTGCCTACATGGATAGCCTCCTTAGAATATCTTTGTTTGCGAAGCAAAGCCAATAGAAAACCTACTAAAGCAAATTGTAAATTTATAGTTGCCAAAAAAGCTTATATAAAGCTTACAACGAAAATAAACCCCTGAAACACTGTGTCTGTTTTGAACTCTAGCACTAAGCTTCCTTAAATTTTATGGTTACACCACTGGCATCAAAAGTGCCATATCAAAGCTCCCAAGTACGGTTAGTTTTTGTAGCTGTATGAAAACTACTGTTTCGTCATCCGAAAAGCAATCTGCAATAAATATTCCACTATCTGTACATCCGCCATCTTTAACTTTCAATTCAGCTCAATGAATTGAGTGAAAAAGCATATTTACAATATGGCGTATGATCGGAGTTTTCTCTATTGCGTGCGCTAACTTGGTGTCAGGTGTAAGCAGTGATATTATCTCCATGGTTTTGATCCACGAAGACGTCTACACCCAAATGTCTCGAATTAAAGTTGTCTGGTAATGTCTTGCAAAATTTAAGAACATTGAGATGCGATTCAATGGCTACTGCATACAGTCCAACTACCGAAACTTAGAGAACAACCCAAACACTAAAGGAGAGGAGCACTGCAAAATGCCTTTACTAGAAATATCTGTACTGAAATCTGTCATGCCAGATGAAGTTCTTAAAGTCATACGTTATACCATTGATCCACATATTATCCCAGCTGTCAAAAGAAGCCACGGGTATGGATGGAGAATTTTTTATGCATTACACAGGCACATCAGGTTCCACCCACTGACCTTTGTAAATGTTGGCATGTTTGCCCACACTGAAACAATACAGGATTGGGAAGTCAGAATCAGACAAGCAGGTAGTTTATGTGAATGTGGTAACTTACTGATGTCATGTGTAGAGATCAATTTGTTTTTGGCCTAAGTGATACAATTATTTGCATAAATTTGTTGAAAACCTATCTTAGAACTGATGGTGCACAGAAAAACATGCCTGACATTATAGTAGAAGAAAAAAGAATGGAATCAGCCCAAAATAAAAACAAGCTAATAACTGACATTGCAAAGAGCATTGAGGAAACAGTACATTGGACTGCACTTACCAGGTTGAAAAAGAGACACAATGAGATGAAGCCTAAGCGTGAGCAAAACACCTGCCAATGGTGTAGGGATCCTCGTGGGCTCCACCCTTGGTCAGACTGCCCCACCAAGGGGCGCAAATGTCATAGGTGCGGTGGAAATGACCATTTTCCACAGGACCTGCCTTGTACTACTCACTGGTAACAACAAATACAATCACTGCCAGCCTCCTAAGCACACGGCACGCCCAACATACCCAGGACGACCACAACAGAGTCGCATACCTTATGGAACTGAAGCAGCCGTAACAGCAACGCAGCGTACAGATCCAACAGTACCCTGCACAGATGACCAACCACCTTATTACAGCCCTGTTTATGCAATTGACAAACAGGCTAACAAGACTCAGCTGATGCATAATGACAAGTATTTTTCAAAATGTACTCTGCTCAGTTACAGGAGAAAAGTTTACCAATATCAAATTCCATATCAAATTCCAGATAGATAGATTTTGCTGCAACATGCAATACTATTTCGCACGACATTTTCCATCACTACTTCCCAACTATAACAATGAATACATCTAATACCAGCAACATCCTTTCGGGGATAGCCAGCCAAATAAACCATACGGTCAAATCACTCTAGTTTGTGAAAAATACAGCAGATATCGTACCCTTCAATTTCAAGTTATGCCCACCCACATAATGGCAGGGAAGCCTGCACTGCTTTCAGGGAAGGACTGTGTCCTTACCATCCATGCTGACAGTGTATGCACACTATAACAATAAACAGTTAGCAGAAAAAACCAGATCCGACAGTCAAAAATGGAAATCATACCCTGCTCCCCTTAGCTCACCCCTCACCAAAGACAACATAATCAGCCACTATGCAGACACATTGACAGGAATTTGATGCCTTCAAAGACCTGTATCATTTAAACTCCGAAGAGACAGCACGCCTGTACAGATACCAATTTACATATGCCCACTCAGCGAACATGATGAGCAATTGATAAATACGTCTCTGAAGGCATTTTAGAAAAAGTTGATGAGCTTAAATTTTGGTGTTCCAACATTCTTTGTCGTGAATCAGCCCATAAACATCCTTTGTGCATTGACCCAAGCCAAACTGTAAATCTATTGAATGACCAGTTGAACAAATGCGAACCCTCAATAAACAACTGCATAATCTCCCCAAAGCAAAGTACTTCACTCTTATTGAGATCAAAGGTAGATTCTTACACGTACCACTAGATGAAAACTTGTCACTCATGACAACTATTCAAACTACTTCCGGTAGATATCGATGGAAAGACTACCCTTTGGCATCAGTAGTGCACCCAAGGAATTCCATATGAGACTCATGACAGGCATTGAAGACCTATCTGGTATTGCAATCATAGCTGATGATATTCTTGTGTATGATAGTGATGATTAATTTGCTGCTGCTGAAAGAGACCATGACAGCAACTTCCTTGCATTGTTAGAACGTGAAAAGGAGACAGACATTAGATTTAATCCAGCAAAACTGAAAATTAAACGGGAACTTAAGTTCGTTGGTCACATAAGTACAGAGGCAGGGATCAAAGCCGACTCTGATAAAGCCCATGCTATCCTTGAAATGCATACTCCTCATAGTAAATCGAGCCTTCTACGAAAAATAGGTGTGGCTAACTGTCTTTCACCCAACTGTCTTGATCTCAGTGACAGCATCAGGCCACTAACAGCATTAACACAGAAGGATATGTCCTCTAACTGGTCATCAGTACGACAACAAGCCTTTGAGAAAGCAATAACACTTGTTGCTTCGGCACCTGTGCTTCAATACTTCAACCCCAACAAGTCTGTCATATTACAAGTTAATGCAAATGAAAAGAGGCTAGGTGGTGCCCTTCTTTAGGTTAACAACAAAATCTAGTTATAACCGGTAGCCTTTGCATCGCGCACCACGACAGAAACGGAGCGCAGATATTCCAAGATAGAGGAAGAGTACCTTGCTATATGCAATATCTTCTCCAAGTTTCATCACTGGCTGGATGGCCACCCAAATATTGAGAGATTGAAACCCAAGCTTTGCTATAACCATTTCGCAATGCGAGGTCACCTTGTATTCTTGTTTAGAAAACGGCAATATGCCACATTTTGCATAGCTAGAAAAATAATCTAAAGTTCGATACAAAAGTATAAGAATACGAGGCTAGACGAAAAGCTAGAATCCCGGCCAAAATAGCTGGAACAATTCGAAGATTTCCATGCATTTTCTTTCCTGATCCACCCCTCGCCCCTGTACAATTTTGAATTATGAAGAATTTTTGCCACTTTTGGAGTACCTTGGACTATGGAACTTTAGACCTGTCCTTCCTACCAACAGGAAAATGATAGCTCAGGTGTGGACTGTAAGGCTACGTTTACACGAGCCCGGCCGAATATTTGAGCAGCCAAATACTAGGTCGGTTAAGTAGCCGACCTAAGAAAAGGTTGCTTAAGTATTGCATTCACACGGGGCCGGTCAGTCAAGTTCAAGACATGCGTAAAGTACGAATTGTGCCGAATCTATTGTGAACAAGGGTAGCATCCTTCTCACTTCCTCTAATTCAATCAGACGAGTTTGCAAACGGAGAAACTGGCGTACAAAAGAAAAAATGAAGTGAGTTTTATTTGGGCTGACGACAGCGTATGATGGAAGTTATCTGAGAGTATAGTAACCATCGAAGCAATACCTACAACATTTACTATTACATTCAAAACTGACATCAGAGTTTAAATTTATCCATGACATCCTTCACCCATGCTTTTATATATGCATTTAAGGTTGAGAAACGTAAAATGGCAAACCAATAGGAACGTTCCTGGAGCGAAAACTCATTTTAAAAAATCTGCCATTTACTAAAGGCCTCTTAATCGCATGTTGACACACTCTTTGTGGTACCGTGCAAATATTCGTTAGGCCAAAGTCGTTCACACGGGACCGTTCGCGAACTTGACTGGCCAAGTTCCAAAGAAGGTTGCTATCCTAAGCGGCCGAATATTTGCACGCCTAAGTGACCTAATTTGAGGTCGGTTAGCCGGCCCCGTGTGAACGCCACGCCTAAGTGGCCAAATATTTGACCGACCAAATAGTCGGTCGGACCGGGTAAACCGATGAGCATACTATCTCCAGTAGCATAGGCGTCAAATCTTGATTTGCTAACAAAGGAATCAGCATCTGGAACAAATTCTCGTAACATTATTGGCAGGAGTGCTTCGATGGTGATTCCTTTGTTAGCCAATTAAGATTTGATCCCTATGCTATCGCCAGTATCTTAAGTTTAGGATTCTTTACATTTCTGCAGCAGCCTACTACTCATAGGTTTGCGTAGAAGCATTAAGAAGTCCCACTCAAAGCGAGATATCTTAAACGCTTAAAAGTCGCGTGCATTACATGTTGCGAGCATTTTTCGTGAGAATAACATTATTTCATGCGCGACATTTATTCATTCCGCTATTCAAGATTTTGATGCACGTGACTTTTTTCAAAACGGCCATTTGCGACATTTAATGCGTGCGAGTTTCGAATTTTTGGCCTCTTCAAATGGCCTGTTTTGAGCAAAATTTTGATTGTTGGCAAGCTCTTATTTTGGGGACTCCCTATTGACAACTTTACAATGCATGCACAAGCCTAATGTAATAGGTAGTCCCTCCTATGCTTGCTTATCGCTGCTTTTAGGCATTTCATATGGTATACCTCACGTTTTCTCTTTCTTTTCTGTGCCTAATGAAGGGAAGGAGCTTGCAATTTTAATTTCTTAAACAAGTTTTCAAATTTCGAAACAAAATAGACGGGAAAACAAACACAATCACATATACACACCCACAAACTGGAAAAATTGCATCATCAGTGCTGATTAACGGGTTTAATATGTTGCTGTTCCAAAATAAGAATATTTTAGAAATTGATAAAGAACGTTCTAAAAAGTGCAGTACGAAATTTCCTAAGAAACTCGGGATATTAAGTTCTTTTTAGATGGTAAATGCGACCCAACTACACATAAATTTTTGATATAGACGTTTAAACACTTTTCAGACATTGGAGGGCTTCAGTGATACATGCATGCGACTTTATCAAGTCATCTTCTGGCGACATTTAATGCTCACGACTAATTTCGACATAAAATTCGCGTAAAAATACATTTTATTCGCGTAAAAATACATGCGTTTACGGTTTTCTACGAAACCATATGCTTGTCACTTCGTAGAGAATTTTATTGTCTTTCACTGAAAGAGGCTTCCATTGCGCTCGATGCATCGATTCTATCCCTGTATAAAGGCTGATTTCCATTCACCAATTTTTGTGGCACGTGCGCGACTTTTTGCGATCGACATTTTGCGAACACATGGTGAATATCAGATTACACTTCAGCTACACCTACGCAAAATGAGGGCTTTGAAATACAGTCATTTGCTGCAAAATAAGGTTGTTTTTCAAGGGGGCAAAACTAACTCCCTGCTTGCTCTTAAAGCTAAAATGATACCTGTTATTGTCAGAGTGGCTAGTGTCTTTCGCTTCTGAAATATCCTAATTTTTCCTAAAGTAGATGACAGAGACTAATTTCTCTGGTAATTTCCCACCTACCTATCTTCCTTGATCACTATGTATATGATATTGTTTATGTGCAAAGCGAACTTCAAACCACATTAATCTTGGCCAGGCTAGTCCACAATTACGATGCCATTGCGCAATTTGTCACATCCTGAACTTCCATTCTTTTGATTGGCTACTATTGGTGATCTCTCAAAAACGTCAAACAAACTTCAACTTTTTTGGGGGATCGCACGATCATACTCACGTGCTTTTTTGTTGTACCAAGTATCCTGTTCTAAAATATGTATTAAGGGGTGACCTTTAAGTTTGAGCTTCACCTTATCTTTTTCAGCTTGCTAAACTATATCACAATGTCAAGTGTCATGGAGATATAGCAATTTTTACGAGGTTTATGGTGTGAATTATAGCAAAGGCTTAGAACCAAGTATTCCCATCCACTGAATAGCAATATAGGTAGTTTTGAATGAAGCCTAGGTGCTTCAGTTTTAAATTAATGCCAACTATAAATATCAAAATGTTCACAGAAGTTACAGTATGGGCTGTTGGAAAGGCCTGGGACGCAGTGTTCTTGTTCTAAAAATAGCTCTAAGGGACACTTTTGAGTTAGGATCACAAACGTACCCTTCTCAGCGCATCAAATAAATATTGAGTACCAAGTTTTATGCTGATAATGCGATTTGTACAAGATTTATGGCATTACCCCTGATGAAAAAGACTAAAGCCGAGTACCCCATTCTAAAAATAGCTCTTAGGGGGATTTTTGAAATTGGATTCTTACCCTACCTTTTTTAGCGCATCCAACTGATATTGAGTACCAAGATCATGTTCATATCACAATTTTCAGAAGAGGCATGGCATGGATTGATGGAAGAGACTGGAACAGCGTACCCCATTCTAAAAATAGCTTTTAGGGTCATTCTTTGTTGGGGGCTTGATCCTAACTTTTTCAGAACATCAAACTCTACAAGTTCACCAAGTTTCATGCTGGTATCACAATTTCACGAGAGTTGTTTTCAAGGCTTGTCCTAAATTATATGGCATTAATTTTCCTTTAATATGTTTGTAAACCGGTGTGATGGCCTAGTGGTTGAGCGTCTGCCTCACAACCTGTAGGTTGTGGGTTCGATCCCCGGCCAAGTCATATGAAATACTTTAAAAATGGTACTCACTGCTTTCTCGTATGGCGCTCAACATATGAGAATGGAGTGGGAAAGTTAAACTCGCGGAGCTACCAGTGGACCAGCCCCCCCCCGGCTGTAGCTTTCACTGTATTCGCAGACGCGTGGCCTAGGGCTATAGAAACGGAGATAGGCGCCCATGCGCCATTGGGCGCGGTAAAGGACTTTGACTTTGACTTGAATATGTTAATCAATTGTATCGTTTGTCATTTTTCATTGGTCAAGTCCTCTTCAACAGTTAGATAAAACTGATTGTTCCTGTCAGTTTCCCTTCTATATTCTTTTACGTCAATTATAACAACTGCTCCTCATATGTCCCGGATCGTTGTGATGATATCGGTTCTCTGTTTTAGGTCATTCATGGCTTCTATTTCACTTTTTGATAAATAATTTCTGTGTAGATTCACCTTCGGTGTTGAGTAAATATTACTTTTAGCCCCTTCTATAACAGTTTCAACTGTATAGTGACCATTGCATGGTGTCCAATTATTCTTCTTCCTAAATCTTTTTTCCCCTTCTCAGTAATATCCACTATCTTGCTGCCCTTCATATGCTTCTTCCTCATTACTATATTGGGTCCCAAATTTCATTTCTCGAACAACCTCTTTCATATCTTTTGCGTTATAATGTGAAGGTGCAGGACTGGAGTTTAAGCTATTGTTTAACAATTTAAATTCGCTCTTAGAAATTTAATGTTCGACAGGTTAATGACTTGTCCAAACGGATCTTTGACTGTTCGGACAAGCTTCTCAATAATCTTTCGAATCCTGTGATTGCTTTCGTCGTTTGGTTTAATGCTGTGAGCATCTCTGTAAGGCCTCCATAACAAATGGAGGCCACAATCTAGTTTAATTGGTTGTCATTCTGAATCCTTTCGGTTGCCAGCAGTTCCACAAATAGTATAGAGTTGGGTTGGGCTGGTCCATTTTTGATCTTTCTAGGATCAGTCGCTATGTTCTCTTGTTGGTTATGGGTTTTTGTTGTTGTTTGTCTATTCCTAAGGTAGTCAATGAAATTTATTGGTCGACTTTAGTTGGTTAACACCTAATCAAATCCCCCGAGATTCCATTTGGGTGTTTGTGAGTTATGCATGACCTGTGTGGATGGTAACTGTTTTGTTAAGTACTATGTTTCAGCTTGTCTACTAATTTCAATCTTTGAAAGCCTTAGTTTTTTGTACTATTATCTCTTAGTCATCTCTCCAAAGGTTCAAAATTTTTGCTTCATTTGCAGTTTTTTGTTTTGGATTGCTTCGAATCATATACCTGTTTTTATTCTTTATTTTTGTTGCTTCACGTTAAGCAAGCAGACACTATTTAATGGTGTATTTCACAATTATCTCTAGATTGAAGATTATGCAAAAGGAAGAACTTGTCTGATGAAGAAGTAGAAAACTGGCAGTTCCCTGTTCTTACTTATGACCAGGAAGATCACTCTCTTCCTTCTCAGAATACTGTTTTAATTTGTTGAGATATTGACAAAAGATCACTCTTGGAAATAGATCACTCTTAAAGTTGATGGAAAGAGATATTGGAAATAGATTACTCGTGGCTTTTCAGCTACAGAAAATTATGAAATGTAGAAAATTTTGGCTCGGATTGCCTTAATATGTGTTTATAGTCTGTTGGTGCTACAGAATTTACCACAGCACGAAAAGCGGCAACATTCTTTTCACATAATGAAAGCTTTTTTCGTCTGACACTCATCAGAGTATGAAAACGTCGGATAGTGACCGAAGTAACCGAAATAGTTAACCGAAATATTTATCCAGATGCGGTTACATGTGATAGGATGCGTCTAATTAGCCCCAAGTGTGACCAATTAGAAACTATTAACCATTGTCTCCTTGAAGAGCCCAATGAGAAAGCAAACTCTTTTTGGCTACACAAGACTGGGTTTTGAGTCTTGATGTAAACAGATACCAAAACACTTAAATGAAAAGACGATCTTGCTTACCCAATGATCCAAAAATTTTCGTCTGTATATGTTTCGGCGCATTGTCGATTTGAAATAAGTGTTGCCCTATGGCCGACTCAAAATTAATTTTAGACTTGCTGTTTTTTTTACATATACGAGGTGGCTGCTCTCTTGCGGCATAACTTTTTTTCCTGAAGCTTGTGGGGACGTGTTGTCTTCTTCTGTCTGCTAGTCTCTGCTTAGTGCGTCCTACGTACCGAGCTTCATTTTGGCACGAAAAATCATAAACAGCACAACTTTTTTGAGTGGCCAAAACATATACAGACGACAATTTTCGGATCATTGGGCAAGCAAGATCGTCTTTTCATTGAAGTGCTTTGGCATCTGTTTTACATCAAGACTCAAAAACCAGTCTTGTGTAAACAAAAAGAGTTTGTTTTCTCATTGGGACTCTGCAAATAAACAATGGTTAATAGGTCCTAAGTGGTCACACTTGGGGCTAATTAGACGCATCCTATCATATGTAACCGCATCTGGATATATATTTCGGTTAACCTTTAGGTCACTATCCGACGTTTTTATACTCTGATGAGTGTCGGACGAAAAAAGCTTTCAGTATGTGAAAAGAATGTTGCCGCTTTTTCGTGCTGTGGTAATATGTGTTTCTATGTTTACTTTTTATCGTACTACTGAATTTAGAAGTTTACTCTCTCCGCAGGTCCTATTTTATCACCTAGTTCGGCAGGTGTAGCTTTAAGCAGATTGGCCAAGTATTTTCCCATATCATCATTTGAAGCATTTAAAATTGTTTGCTTCATTTTATTCTATGGTGCAATTCGATTTAGAATTTTGTTATACCTTGATAGAGAGAGCTGATATTGTTTGAACCCTAGCATCAGAAGTCCTAGATAAGCGTTGGTTGTCACTAATAAGATGGTGAAACGGACAATATCTTATGCAATTAAGGCAAAAATTACGCGATCTCTCTCTCTCTCTATCTCTCTCTCTCTCTCTCTCTCTCT
>OLMO02000275.1:7258860-7291805 GCA_900291935.2 Cassiopea xamachana
GGCGATTACATTGATTGGATCAATGAAAATATCAAATCACAATGATTTTCCTGACTCAGTAAGGGATACCAATAGCGATATATTCTGAAGTTAACTCTATTACATTCAAAATAATGCTTAATAGGGAGTTATTAGATGTATATTTCAATGGCATTCATGAATGTTTATTTGTTCTTTCTGCTTCAAGCTCTCGATTAGTCCTAGAAATCCTTTAATAACTGTTGTCAAACAGCAAGGGAGAATGATACTGGATGCTAGCAAAAAGGAGTAAGAGCCTTTTAATAAAGTGACTAATAACTACCCGAAACAGTTGCTCACTGGAAAATGTGACACAAAACATGACAATGCATGAAGAAATCGATAAAATTTGGCTTGAAATTGCTAGAAGAAATTGCAATTATTTGCATACAAATTTGTTTTCAAGGAACTGGTAATCCTTGGCTAAAATAGTAAAAACATGTCATTTTAGGTGCAATTTAAAAAGAGCTATACTGTATAGTATATTCATGAAGACAACTGCTAGATACGATAGTCACTTTGTTTTGAGATGTACTAGGCCCTTCACATCAACACTCTTTACTAAAGAATGTGATAGTATGGAAATGAAGTGGCAATGGCAATTGGATGGGATGTCAAAAAGGCTGAACAATTACAAACAGGAACGAAGGTCGAACTTTTCCAAGATTCTTAATTGATTATCTGCAGTTATCTCTCTTCTAAACCATTAAAGGACCACTTTAAAAATATCTCAAATACAAGGAAAAGGCACTTTCTTTACATATGTGATGAAGAAATTCAATCCAAGACATCGAGAATAGATTAATTGATTTCAAATATTCTCACAGCAGCAAAGTTTTGTGTAGCTTGGGAGAAAAATAGTGTATGCACATAGTCGCCAACATCTGAATGAGGTGTGGCATTTAGAGAGACGTCGGTAGCAAGAAAGAGTAGGCTACAGTAAGAGAAGGAAGAGTGATAACTCATTGTTTGGCTCATGATGTAAAAATACCAGGTGCTATTGTCGTGTGAAACTAGTATTCAATTTTCTCCTAGAAATTAAAAGCAGCAAACGAAATGGAAATTATTACACCTTGTTCCTATGTTTTGAATTTTATTGGCAATAGGAAAACAGTAGTCTAAGCAGTTTTGAATCAACGCGCAAAACGTTATACCTGAAGTTAACCAGCAGGTTTTGATCCGTTTGTCTGTGAAGTAAGATAATGAAACTGCATGCTTTAACGATTTCAAGCAATTCGAAATCAAAATTGAGAATCTCCTCTATGGTAGTGGAAATGAGTATAATGTGGGATCCATGTTTGCCAAAACAAAATGATTTTTTTGTTATGTTGATATTCCTATTCCAATATTTTCCTACTTCTTTAAAAATATCATCAGTATGCTAAACGTTGGAATTTCGTAACTTTCTATGTGTAAATCAAGACCAACATGTATTTCATACATGTAAGTGATCCTGGGAGGGCCCCTCGAATAAGTAATTCTGGTAAGGCCTTAAAATGCAAGGTTTGATTTTCATCAAGCAGATAAACAGTCAATGGATTATGACGTGACGTAAGATAGCGTGCTTCATCAACTTTCCTACATCAAACAAGTGGTTCACAAATGAAGTACCTCTATCTGATAAGCAAGAATATAATGATGAGATACTCAACACATACAGATATGTAGGTATTGCTCTACCAAATCTTGTACAATTATAGTCTCGCATGGCCTCAACCGTTCCTTAACTATTCGCCATCGTCTCATAGATCCAGTCGTAGTAATCTCCAACTTTAGTAAATGCTGTGTAGTATTTGCAATATTCCACAACAAAACTCGCTACTCCATGCTGTTCCCATCTGCCGTCAGTTCTTCTGCAAACGTAAGGTCCTCCACTATCTCCTCTACATGCATTTGTTTTGCTAGATCTTCCAAATCCAGTGCAGACCATGTCTTTTCTGTTAAAGCAATTCTTTTCTTTTACGACTGGTAGCATAGCTTGCTGTAATGTGTGATGGGATGGTCCTGGATGCTGAATAGATCCCCAGCCTATGAGAAATTGGTCACTAACATGAATGAAGAAGTAAAACCTTTAGTTAAATTGTGTGGACAACCTTGTAGTAAATATCCTAAGTACTTCTTATCGAAATGGTATTCCTAATTCACTTCTTTAATTTGCTTTCTTTAACTTATGCTATTTAAGATAAAGTTTCTATCCAAGGTTAATATTCAATATTGTCATCATTAGTACTATAAATCGCATCCAGCTGTTAGTTGAAGCTTTGACAGGAAAACATCCTTCAATCGAATGCACATTCTCTTACCTGTAGTGAATCGAATTGTCAATACACAGCATACTTGCATTCGTGTATGCGCGCATAGAAGCATGCACGCGCTTGTTTGTGGGTGTGTCTGCGTGTGTACGCGCACGCATGCGTTTGTTTGTGCGTGTGTGCCTGTGTTTGTTTCTGTGTGTCTTTGCGTTCACATCATAGTGCTAGTTCTTTTAGGCTAAGTTGCTGACACTATTTGAACATTGTTTGCGAATTGATAGCTCCTAGAATAATAGACTAAATGATACAAGCAATTAATGGAAACTGGTCAAACCTGATAGATAGCACCTCGATCCGATGCTTGGACTTGTACCTCTCGGCGGCAGACAAATCGTTTGTACCCTGGTGCTGAGTTTTGCTGGATCTTTCAGCTTGATCAGCGCAATGTCATTTGTCAGCTGAGTATTTGAGTATTTTGGGTGAACAACGATCCTTTCAATTTTTCTAACCTTAAAGAAGGAAATCTAGCATAAGTCGTTGCTGAAAATCTACTACTCTGGAATAAATTAATGTTGACTAACTGCTTGCTGAGGTTTTTAAACCAATTGCTCCCTTAGAATATATTTTAGGAAATAGAGCTTTTTTAGGTGAAAGAAGCAAGAAGCTGCATATCTGTATCTGCCAAAAGTACGTGAAACACCCACACAGTTTTAGGAATTTTCTTTTCTGTGGCAGCAATGAGAATGTAAGCCCCCTTCTGTTATGATTGTAAGCCTACTCACATTTTCCTACCATATTCTCAACCTCCTCATTCTTATTATCATATATCATTTGTCATCTTTATGCCACCCACAATAAACATACTACATGAATCATTCACCATCTTACATCAACCTCACTTTCACATTAAGACATTCATTCTTGTGTATTGGATGCTCTCGATAATAGGCCGTTTTTATGACATCCACATTTCTCAATAGAAGTTTGATTTATCGACTCAATCTGCTGATATCAAAGTATTACACCTTCTCCTTCACACAATGTTGAACCACTAGCCAGAGATCTTTGCTATTTGGAAAGTCATCACTTCTCCCAAAAGTGCTATTCATATGCCCTTCAAAGAGAATAGTTGTCCGAGTGATGGGATTTTGCAGCTCGTCGATAGTGTAACTCATAGGAAGTGTTCGAATGGGATATTGTAGTAATATCTTTTATGCAATCTGTTTTACAGTTGATCTCCATAAAGGATGCTCCAAATCTAAGTGACACAGATTAAGTGCTATGTATCTGTATTGTTACAATAATGTTGCTTGTATTTTTTTGAGCAGCTGCTCATTGTCTAGATCAGGAGTCTCCAAACTAGAGCTTGCAGGCCGGTTAAGGCCCTCGAGACGTTCTCATCTGGCCCGCGGAGACTTAGGGCGCATAAAAGATCCGCCATTTCCAACGGATGCGATTTCCCAAAATAAATAAAATTGTTTGTAAAGATCCTCTCGCCTGCATCTATTTCGTAACAATCACTTTTTACTTTTAAGTGACAAATGTAGGGGTGATATTTCCCACTTGCGTACATATCGGTATTGATTGCAAGGTCTTTCTGCACGTGAGGACGTGAAGAGTAGCAACAACGCTCTTGTTCAGAAAACTAAGAATGGCGGCCTAGCACATTGCCGATTTTGAGGAGAAAGAAGTTGGTATATCAAAGTAAATGCGCAAGTAAGAGCGATAATGTTCCATATCATGGGGTTTTTCGAATATCTCTACAACATATCAAATTTGAGTTTTTTCCCGAACTTCCCCTTTAAACGGTGCCGTGCTGCACTCGAAGTTGTGAATTCTTGACAGTCTATCCTTATTTTGCCCATCAAAATGAGCAACAAATGTCCATGCTTCTGATCAAAGATGACAGATGACTTAATGAGAAGCATGGAAGTAGTTCATTACCATCAGCCAATACCAACTCCTCATTACACACTTTAATGAGAAAACAATGCTGCCTTATAATAAGGGACGCTCAAGAGCTGCCCTTATTTAATTGGCCGGTCCTTGTCATTCGTTTGTGTGAAAAGAATCGCCTCGCCAAATGGGCTATATACACGGACAAGTGATGTCTTGCTACCTACATATTGCCATTTCTCCCGCAGGTTATTCCATACACCCTATAAGAGGATCAAATACCCTACTAAAGCTAGAATACCCTACTAGTGGCAACACTGAGTATGGTGATTTGAATCATGTAATCCTTAGCTGCAAAAGCCTATTAACTTTTTATCCTTAGAAAAATGTCCTTATTTTGCTAGTGTATATGGGCTCTTACTTTTCGACAGAGACAATAGGGAAATTTACTCGCATCCTGCTTAAACCAACTGCTTGCTTGTAAGTTAAATTAGATAGTAACTGAATAAAATAATATTAAATACATAATTGAAAACAATATTGCTGCTTAGCTTCTTTTTATTTGGGCCTTGATTGTGTTGTCGGTCCCCACATGCTGTTTGATAGTTGATACAGTCTTCAGGTAGAGAAGTTTTAAGACCCCTGATCTCGATGAAATGGATCTCTTGGTTGCGCCTTTAATTCTATCTATATCATAGACACCCATTTTGGAGGAATATATCCATTACGGGTGCTAAGGTATAATGAAGCTATGTTTTGTCTTTGTAGATACAATGAATTTTACTTAAAAGAAGGATATTAACATTCTGTTACCATAAATTGAATCTACCCTACAAATGCTCCCAAACCAAGCAATGCCTGACAAAGACATATCTTTTCCAGGCAAATTGTGTTTTGCATAGCAGAGTACTATCAAGAGAAAACGACTGCGCAATATTAGAAATGAGCTGGTAACCTGTTCAGCCCCATCCGAAACACGATGGTCATGTTCACCAAGTTTGATTTCTAGCGACGATGTAGTGACGCCTGTGCCGACAACGCAGTGGCTTGCTGTTAATACCCATTCTGGAGTCAATAGTGACCCTCCACAAATATGGGAATTCTTGTTCACCCACAATGAAGCCATCCAAGGCCAAGCTCCAGGTTTCGCATCATATCCTGATATAATTCTTGATTGTGGAATTGGTGTGTAGCCACAATTCTCTTGAGAAGGGGGAGGTGGTGCTGGTCCTGCAACGAAACCAATGCTAATCTAGGAGATCTTTACTTTGCATGATCTTGATACCAGGAAAATTATGGATCGGATTGGAACCATTATACATTACATATAATAATGTCTATATGTGTATTTATGTACGTACTGTAAGGTCCCAAATAAACAGCTGCCTTGCTTAATAATTTATCAATTCCTTCAAAGCCCCCCCCAGTTTTACACATGTCCCTGCCTATTCAGATATTGCTGGAAAAGTTTTCGAAACATGTGCGAAACAAATTTTTTTAACATATCCCTATTGGTTGTTTGATTTCATAACCATTGGTTGGTTAGGGTTGGTTGGTTGGTATAATAACTTCATAACCATTGGTTGATTTATGAACACAGAGAGCTTGATAGTGGTGTTATTTTAAATTTCAAAGTATTTATTCCAACCTCCCCCACTTATTCAGAACCCATAAATTAGCTTTTCCTAATGTTTCCAGCTCTCCGCTTATTCCGTTCTCCCTTCCGTCTATTAGGTACCTAAGGGCATGTATTGTATGTATGTAAGTAGATTTAAAGCTCTAACTATTAGTCTCTTCTATTCAGAAAAACAGGGGACGACAAAATGTGGAAACAATCAAGCCAGAAAAGATCTGACAAAAGTAAGCAAGTTTGTTCTCTTGTAATATCACGCAAAATAGCTACTGGTGAACGTAACATATGGAGATTTAACATGTACTGCAAATATTACAAGGTTCAAGTTAAACTATAAAAATGCATACATACCTCCTCCACCGCCACCACAGGCTGAAAAAGTGAACAAAATTTATATTGCTTAACAATAAATAAAAACTAAAAAGCAAAGTTAGGGCATAGAGTTAATAACCAAAGTATGCAAATTTGTTCTATAATTGTAGGTCTATCGTAACTTCTTTTCCTTATGTAGAAATGGTATCTTAATGTTCTTTACAAAGCACACCCCTTGATTAGATCATGCAGCTATTTTTCTAGATTAAGTGGAATCAAGGTTTGGTTCACCAGAGGTAGAACCTATGCACACATAATTGTTCTGATTGAGATTCTACAACATTTGATTTTCAAATACTATATTTGCTTGTGAATTTGACCTCCAAGGAAGGAAGGTAGTCCCGTATACTTTCGTACGTAAGGGAGTGCCTGTTAGAGAGGATGCTTATTCTGAGCCATAGGCATGTGAGGTCGGATGGCCAGATCCTTTCCTCGCTGCTTTTATCTCCCCAGTGTTGCCACCAGGTATCCATTCGCTTCTGGGTGAACAGTGAGCGAGCATTCAATCAATGCCTCGAGTCGGACTCGAACTGTAGACCTTCTGCACATGTGCTCTAACCGTTGTGCCACCTCGCCACGTATATAAGTACTTACCGTTTATAAAATGGATGTAAACAGCAATCACAAGAAGTGGAAGAAACTTCATCTTGCAAGCTTCAATGAATGACTAGCACTCTAGTGCGCATCATCTATTGCCTATATATCAGACATTTCCAAATAAGCCTTGATTGACGTTTTTGGTGAACAATGTTTGGGAAGGCACCTGACTCGCCAAGAGAGCTTGTTGAATTAAATGAGCTTATTGTGCAGCACTAAGAAGCAGTTGTAACAACAATACTTCAAAAGAAAGTGCTAACATTGCCGCCAATGAAAGAACTCTCTTGAGGTTTTAAAGTGCAAGTCCAATTAAAGCAACCACCTGATTTAAGTCTCTACATCAGCTGTTCAGGTGAATAAATTGCAACTCGAAAACTGCCATTTCCCAGTGATATTTCACGAGTATTTGCTATGTGCAGCTTCATTATCTCATTCTAGTTTGTCTGTCTGCTACCTAGAGCAACTATGACTAAAATTCTTTAAAGTGAACTCCATTTGAATTATAAGAAAGCTATATAGATCCAACCTAAGTTAAATATCCACAGGGTGACTCCTGTACATACGAAGGTGTTTTACTACAGCACAAAAAAGTGGCAACATTCTTTCGCCATACTTAAAAGCTTTTTTTTCCTTTTGACACTCGTTAGAGTATGAAACGTCGGATAGCAACCGAAAGGTTAACCGAAATATATAGCCATATGCGGTTGCATATAATAGGTTGCTTCTAATTGGCCCCAATAGTGGCCAATTAGGACCTATTAACCATTGTCTATTTGAAGAGTCCCAGTGAGACAACGAACTGTTTTGGTCTACACAAGACTGGGTTTTGAGTCATGATGTAAAAAGATGCCAAAATACCTAAATGAATAGACGATCCTGCTTGCCCAATTATCCGAAAATTTTCGTCTGTATATGTTTTGGTGCATTGTCGATTTGCAATTAGGTGTTGTCCTATGGCCGACTCACAATTAATTTTAGACTTGTTGTTTTTACATATAACGAACAGAGAACAGCCACCTCGTTTACAGCTACTTTAGTGGGCGTCTTCATTTCACTTGCGTTGCTACCAGTGATGTAGGGCAGCTTCTTCGTTTGAGTATTCTATCATAGGGTGTGGTTGGGTGTGGCTAGCAGGGTGTGGCTAGTCACTGTTCTGTGTTGTTTAACAGTAGCATAACTCAAATATCTAGTAAAAATGTATATCCTGACTTGTCGTCATCAGTTTCTACTACCTATTGTAACTCGGTTTTTAGCTTTTTGCCTGACAGTGAGGTATGTAAAAGGTATGATGAAAGCTATATGTCAGGAAATAGATGGTTTAGCAGTGCGGATCCAGGCCTTTTGTTGTTCTGAAAGAGCTTGTCAATCGATGATGAGCTTGTAAATAGGCTTGTTCATATCTGAACGCTCCATTTCCTATTCGACTCTTTTAGTTTGTGTTTTGAAAATGAAATTCAAAAATATTTGTCCTGCCTGGAAGGAGAGACAGGACCCTTGGTTTCGCCACTGCTGAAAGGAAGTGTTTGCAAGTATATGGTTGAGAGGCAATGATTAAAAAAGAAAAATTGAATGGAAATGGTTGGAAGAGGATGATGAAGAAGGATTGAATTATAGGCAATGTTTGGAAGGAAGTGACTGAGAGGAAGTGATTGCAAGAAAATTATTGAAAGAAATGGCAGAAAGGAAATGAAGAGAAAAAGTGATTGAAAGGAGATGATTGGGTGTAGAGATGACGCTAACGGGGCGGCTTGGTTGAACTGTAGCCCCCACAATACTACCAAACCCCCATCAGCACCTAAACTTCTATGGACTGTCGGAACTTTCATAATATCAATCTTTCTTTTTTTTATAGTTTTTCCAGCCAATACGATAGGCTTTGTCAGTTAAAGTTCTTTGACACCGCTCACTGTCTGTACTTTGGCACCACTAGCCCTCTAAAATTTTTTCTCTGGTGCCACCACTGCTAAGCAGACAATATCCACCTCACCTGCTAATAGTTAGACAACGGGTGCAACATAAAGGGCGAGCAAAGAACGGAAAGTATTTCAGTAACAATTGTCCAAATGGTATACCTATAGTATACTCATTCTCAAAGATTGCATAATGGTAGCAACTGAGATCAATATTGAAATTAAGTGTAATGTTTAATGTTTAAGTCAGTTTCATGCTATGGAGAGAAAGCAGATTGCTTCTTCATGCAAATTTCATTGGTTGTATTTTAGATAATAGCTGATTCAGATTACAATAGCAGAGTGTCAAAATAATTGTTCACTTCATTATGACTTGATGTATTGATTGATCCAATCAATATAGTCGCCAACTGGAGTAAATGCAGTGTAATATTTGCAGTACTCAACGACGAAGCTAGCTACGCCATGTTGTTCCCAGCTTCCATCGCTCTTTCTGCAAACATATGGTCCTCCACTGTCTCCTCTACATGCGTTCGTAAGGCTTGATCTTCCAAATCCAGTGCATACCATGTCTCTTCTGTTAAAGCAATTTGTGTGGCTTACTACGGGCAACATAGCTTGCTGCAAAGTGTGATGTGAAGGTCCTGGGTGCTGAATAGATCCCCAACCTGGAAGAGGTAATACTTAATGCATTTGAGGATGCCAAATTCACTTACACTCACTGAGCAGAATTATCAACTAAGACATTCAGCATTAATAAAGTGTTCATCCAATAATGATAATAATAATAATCACTTTATTTAACGTTGGCGCTAAACATAGCTACGTTACAATAAAATATAATGAAGCTAATCTAAGCCAACTTCTAAAAACTACTAAACCGCAAAGAGTAAGATCACAATAAATTTGATAAAACCACTAGCAGAACTAAAGAAAATACGTAAGCTATAAAAAACTCAGCGATGGTATATAGGGTCTACAAAGACGGCAATGGTAATCAGAGGGATTCCAATCTCTGATTTTTCTTTTGAAGTCTTTCAGGGAAGTGGAGCTTTTTATATGAGAAGGCAGTGTCTGCCACAACTGTGGTCCTCTGACACGTATAGTTTCCATCCTATATGAAACCGTTTTTACTTTGGGCTGCAGAAATTCATTATTATATCTAAGATTATAGGAGTTGTTACGCAATGGGAAAATTTCCCTCATGAAATCGGGGTTTTGATAATAGAGCCTGCTGAATATCTGTCTTTAGAAAATTGTAGGGTATAGGAAGAAGTAACGAGTAATTTCGCAACATTCAGACGTAACATTTTGATAGAAAAATCTAACTAAACTCAGGTAAATAATTCACTCTATAAACTTCCACTTTCAAAGCAGATTATATGAAAAGTTATACATCACATTTTACCTGATAGATAGCACTGACGAGATCCAATTCTTGGTCTTGATCCTTTGCTTGGTAAGCAAATAGGTTGAACTCGTGAGTTAATCATTGCAGGCTTTGTCAATTCAATCAAAGCAATGTCATTTACAAGTGATGACCTTGAATATCTTGGGTGTGAAATAATTCTTCTTACGTTAATTACCTGACACGAAAATTAGACAAAGTTTCTACTATTAGATAATACTATCTCAGCTTGAGGAGAGTGCAGGTAATATCGTAAATCCTCGAATAAACCCCAGGGGCTTATTTGCAAAAATAAATGTTTGGGTGGGGCGTATTGGAAAGGAGGGGTTATTCGAGGGGGCTTATTTCAAACTTTGGTATTTTCTTCAAAGGTTGACGTAGAAAAGCGACACAATTTTCAGCATCAACTAAATTAAAAAGTTGCAAAAAGGGTACGTTGCAAACCATATTTAGTAATTAATAGCAATTTCTTCATTATCATCACAAAAGTCGCGTTTCTTTTTGAGCTTTAGTCAAAGGAAGTAATATTGCATAGCTATTGTCTTGTGGTGACTTCTTGAAATAAGATATTATTCTGCAATTAGGTTCCTTCGAATAAGGCCTCCTAGGGGGCTGATTTGAGGGGGGCTTATTCGAAGGTGGGGAAAATTCAAGGATTTACCGTATAGGTAAAGCTCAACATTGACATGATATGTGTCATATGCTTGTTGGGTAGAGATAAATACTTCCCACATTACTTCATGTGCCTAGTTTCATAACTATGAAGGCAGTTTTCATAGGTAGATAGGATCTGTTCAAACAAATTTGGGAAAATGGTGAGCACTTTTCCGTCCTTTCATTTCATATGATACGGCTCTTTATCAACTTTATGTGTAATTGAAAGAAAAAGTAAAATTATGCTACGTTTTTACAATGAAAAAGGCAATTTTGAAATCTAAAGAATCCATCAGTTTAATTTACAACTATAAGTCTTCTTGCAATAGCTGCTGCACTTAATCAAAAGGAGATGGCAGAGCATTTTATGCTTTGCAAATATTACCTGTTCGTTCCCGTCATTACTACGGTGGTAGTGCTCACCGAGCTTTATCTGCAGACTCCTTGTTGACGCTCCAGTTCCTACGACACAATGACTGGCTGTGAGGATCCATTTGGAATTTAAGAGGGATCCTCCGCAAATGTGAGACCTTCCATTCATCCACAATGAGGCCATCCATGGCCATGCACCTGGCTTTGCATCGTATCCCGCAATTATTCTCGACTGCTGCACACTGGATCGGCCACATGAGCCAGTAGAACCTAAAATAAATTATTTGAATCAATTTCAAACGTGCGAATACTAAGCAGACACAGCTGGATCCAACGCCTCCAGACATTTAGTCTTCAAGGTCTAAGTATAAACTCAGATACTTATCTGAGTTCCTTTTTTCTTGAAGATTGCTGTAAAGCACGCCTGAAAAAGTTGTCAAATACTTGAGAGAATTGACTATCATTCAGAAATCAATAGATATAATCGTTTCATCTGAATTGGTTACAAATCAACTTACCTGTGCAGAGATTGCAGCTTTTCCTGCAGTTACTTTTCATGTAATCGACATAGTTACGAGTGCAGTATCCAATTGATGCCCAATATGAGCACTTGTTATGGTTATCAGAGCACCCTAATTCAATAGAAAAATGCTTTATGTGTATTATCTCAAACATAAATAACTGTAATAAAGGCAAAATCTCTGAAGGCGAAGAAAGAGACAAAATTTCAATTTAAGCGTTGGGCATATTCATAGGAGAATTTCTGAAGTGGTGAAAATTATAAACTTCTAAAATTTAATTGTGGTGTATGGTATAGTTTATGAGGAGTAGTACCTGTGCACCTTTGTCATCCGCACATTCTCGTAAGATGGATGTGAATAAAAACACTGGGCTCCAACCACTATACAACTCTCACTTATAGCTCCTAGAAGCTGGTAGTGCAGCCATCGGCCACACCACGGTACCTCACCGGGGCTGGTGAGCAAAACTAAGTAGATGGTATCAACAATCCCGAAAGGATTATTGTATAGGGAACGCCTCTCCTTAATTGCACGAAGACTCAA
Organism: Cassiopea xamachana; assembly: GCA_900291935.2. Lineage (NCBI taxonomy): Eukaryota > Metazoa > Cnidaria > Scyphozoa > Rhizostomeae > Cassiopeidae > Cassiopea > Cassiopea xamachana. Next base: position 7,271,037 of record OLMO02000275.1, read on the forward strand.
ATGGCAGATAAGGCAGATGAATCAATTTTGATCAATGGCATTGACGACATGATTGCAACGATGTGTGGCACATCCAGGGCACTCCCAAGACATATTTTAGGAGTTGTGGCCAGCCACTGTGGAAGGGAAAGGGATCCCTCCATGTACAAAAATGCACCCTTGATAAATCACGGATAGTAGAAAGAAATTTCTATTACACGACGGAGACGCTGGGATCCCTGCAACTAATCCAGATAAAAGCTACAGGGAAGAAGAGGCTACCCTTACAGCTAGTAGGTCAATATATGAAGAGAGTTTTCCAAACCTCGCAGGAAGATTATTTTCTGATGAGGTTGCACTGAAAACTAGAGGGAAACCCTTAAGAATTGGAACGTGGAATTTAAGAACATTGTACAAAGCAGGAAAGCCTGATAATGCAACACAAAAAATGAACAACATGAAACTTGACATAATGGGAATATCAGAGACCAGATGGACTGAAAGTGGAAAAATTTTAACTGGCAACCATGCAATAATATATTCTGGAGCTATTAAGCACAAACATGGAGTAGGTTTCATTCTGAACTAAAATGTAGCAAATGCAGTCATAAGCTATTAGCCTATATCTGAAAAAGTAATAATGGTAAAGCTATACAGTAGGCCATTCAGCATCAATATCATTCAAGTATACGCTCCAACACAGGATCACAGCAATGCAGAAATTTAAGTGTTTTATGAGGGAATCGAGAAAGCTCTAAAATATGCAAAATCAGATGATATGTTGTGCGTTATGGGAGACCTTAACGCAAAAGTAGGAAGCGAACCGTTCGAAAGTAAAGTTGTAAAATATAGGTTAGGGGAGAAGAACGACAGAGGTGAAAGGTTAATTGAAATTTGCCAACAGAACAATTTAAAAATTGCTAACACTCTATTCCAACACACAAACCGTAGGCTGTATACATGGAAAAGACCAGGAAACATTGTAAGAAACCAAATTGACTGCATAATGGTAAACCAGAGATTTAGAAACAGCATAAAAAATGTTAAAACATTTCCTGGAGCAGACATTAACTCAGATAACAATCCAGTTTTCAACAAAATGCAAGTCATGCTTAAAAAAAAGCAAAAGCTGCACCCAAACAACAGCAATTAGATACGAGTATGCTAAAGCAAGAAGTATGCAAGGTCAAATGCAATATTGCAGTTAGAAATAGATTTAACATCTTATGTATAGAAGAATACCCAAAGGAATTAGAAAATAGTAAAGAGCAAATAGATAGGAAATGGAAAGATCTTAGAGACTGTCTACAAACAGCAGCCAACGAAGTACTATTAATGAAATCAAAACGGAATAAGAATAATTGGATGACAGAACAAGAAATTGAGAAATTCGAGAAACAACACAAAACAAAAGAAATGTATGAGAAAATTAAAAATCTAACAAATAAGAAAAATACAAAGAAAAAAAGCCTCTTGTGTAATGAGAAAAGATGGAAAACTCCTTTTGAACAAGAAGACATCTAAAAGAGCTGGTCTGAACATATATCAAATCTCTATAGTGATAACAGAGACGACATGCCTACATTCCCCATTACAAGCGGAGAGAACATCCTGAAAGAGGAGGTTCAAAGAGTGATAAAATCAATGACAGATGGCAAGGCTATGGGAAAAGATAAAATATCAACTGAAATGCTTAGGGCATTAGATGAAGAAAATTTAGATTAACTAACTCAATTATGTAACAACATCTATGAAAGCGGACATATACCAACAGAAATGGAACAATCCATATTTGTAACCATACCAAAAAAGCCAAATGCACAAAATTGCACTGACTTTAGGACAATTAGCCTTATGAGTCACGTGACAAACCTCTTACTGAAAGTAATACAGCAAAGAATAATATCAAAAATAGATAGAGAAGTGAGCAAGCTACAAAATGGCTTTAGTCCTGGACTTTCAACTAGAGAAGGTGTTTTCAATCTGAGAACGGGAATAGAACGATCATTGGAAACGCAAAATGATGTGTATATTTGCCTTATAGACTACACCAAGGCTTTCGACAGGGTCATGCACTCCAAAATGATTGATTGTCTAAAAGAAGTTGGAATCGATGACAGGGACCTGCAAATTATAACAAAAATGTATTGGGAACAAACAGTAGTTGTCAAAACAGATACAGGGTTAACAGGAGAGTTTGAAATAAAAAAGGCGTTTGACAAGTATTTGTGTTATCAGCAAGTCCTTCCAACATGTATACAGAAAAAATATTTCGAGAGATAGACTATGCAAGTGGTGTAGTAATTGGAGGGACAAACATCAATAAAAACAGGTATGCAGATGATACAGCTTTAATAGCGACAACAGCAGCAGATTCACAAGAATTAACAACAAGGATAAATGAGAAAGAAAAACATATGGGATGAAGATCAACGCGAAAAAGACTAAGGCAATGGTAGTAAGCAAGAAAAATCCAGTACCAGATGCCAGTATACTCATAGATGGAACACCAATTGAACAAGTGACCAGCATGGTTTATCTAGGACATATTGTAACAGATGACGGAAAATTAATAAGGAAATAAAAAGAAGAGTTGAAGTAGCAAGAAATGCATATAAGAATTTTTCAACTATATTATCATCTAGAGATACAAGCACAAACACTAGAAAACGTATTGTGAAATGTTATGTATGGGCAACATTCCTATACAGCTCTGAAACGTGGACAGTAACGAAGAGCATAGGAAAGAAGAAAAATGCTTTTGAAATTTGGATCTACAGACGAATGCTTAGAATACCATGGACACAATACAAGGCAAACAAAATTTTCACAATGGTAGGCAACAAACAACTACTGTTAAATATAGTTAAACAACGACAAGTAGCATATTTTGGGTATATATAATTCGAAGAGGTGGACTACAAAAATTATTGTTGGATGGAAAACTAAATGGGAAAAGAGGGAGCAAGACCTTGAACCTTATGGATGGATAATATCATAGAACAGACAAAGTCAAGCTATGTAGATTGTGTAAGGAAAGCGGACGACCGAGAAAGCTAGAAATCCGTGATCGTCAACCTGCTGGGGGAAGATGGCACACAATGATGATGATGATAATGAAAACGTAATTCAGTATAATTTTCCTCTATAGGTTTACACAATCCAATGCACAGTTATTTTAGTGTATAATAATATTCACAGGTCTGGGGTAAGGAAACTGAACCACTATGACCATAAAGAAATGTATTTTGGCCTAATAAGGCAGAAATCAGTCAAGTACCACAAGCTGTTCAATTTTCTAGCAGGTTCCTGTCCATAAGTGCTTCTAGATACTGAATATGTTACATAATTAAACAATCTAGGGTAAGACTTTTTGCAACGACCAATCATATCGAAATGACGAAAAAAGCTCAAAAACAGCAATAGTGTCCCTTGTTGAATATAGAGCAACGGAATGTCATTGGTTTATACCCAATAAATAGATTGTTAAATTAGATACCATGTAAACTATCAACTAGCTGTGGCATTTACTAGTTTAGCATAACATTGGGAGATGTTGTCATTGAGCAGTGCTATATTGCATTCCTTGAGAGCCTTGACTCTAAACCAGGCCACAGCACAAGCTGAGCTTCTCCGAAAGCGAACAAATTTTATACCAAATGCTTCCAGTAAAATGTACGTCTCAGAGACTTCGGCACCTAACGGATTTTGATTCAATAAAAAGGTAAACGAATACTATCACTTACCACTGCTCAGAGCAATGAACGTCGTAAAGGCAGCGAAGGCAAGTAGTGCATTCATGTTTGATAACAGATGTGCCAAGTACAAGTGACCAAATGGTTCAAAAAGCCATTTTATAATGGAACTAGTTTAAGCAAACGTATCAGCTGAGCAAATAACGAGCAGACTTTCCTTGGAATTATGATTAGTGGGATCGAAATTATCATGGTATTTGGAAGAGCTCTCTTAAAAATTGTGATGCCGCATGGAATAGCTTAGAATTAACACAAAACATTCACAGAAAATGTAGGAAATGTAAGTGCAATGTTTCTGTACTAGAAGTAAATTGTTCCAGCTAGATCAACAGCTGAAGAATGTATGAACTACATGAGTGAATTAAGATCTACTGAGAGCTAAGAAAGGCGATTATTTCTTTAGCTGTCGGTCAAAGTGCAAAGGGATGTTTCTGAGCATCGATGCAGATAAATCCAAAGATGTACATAAAGTAAAATCAAGATATGCTAGCCACCTACCCCCTTTTGAATTGAAAATAAATGGGGGCTCATTGCACACTTTTAAAAGCAGATTATGCAATGTGCTGTGGTTGACAAACAGCGCAAGACATCAACATCCTGAAAGAAGGGATGCAGGAAGCATTCAAAACGTGAGGGCACATGCATTCAGGGGCATCTTTACTAGCAGAAAGGAGCATCATGTAGCCTGAAAAGGGGCACTTTACATACGAATTTGTGAAAAAGTGGGGGCTCGTGCCACCAGTTCCTACGTAAATACCTAAGAGATGTAGCAAAGGACCAAAAAGAATAGCTTGACCAATTTGCTTTACAGTATCACACAAGATGAGGTATGATATAGTTTAAAGCCAAATGCGCAAGAGAGAGAAAGATAGAGAGAGAGAGAGAGAGAGAAAGAGAGAGAGAGAGAGATAGAGAGAGAGAGAGATCGCGTAATTTTTGCCTTAATTGCGTAAGCTATAGTCCGTTTCACAATCTTGTTAGTGACAGCCAACGCTTGCCCAGGACTTCTGATACTAGGGTTCAAACAAAATCACCTCTCTCTATCAAGGTATGTCAAAATTCTAAATCGGATTGCACCATAGAATAAAATGAAGCAAGCAATTTTAAACGCTTCAAATGATGTTATGGGAAGATACTTGGCTAATCTGCTTAAAGCAAAACCTGCCGAGCTTGGTGATAAAATAAGGTCTTGCGGAGAGAGCAAACTTCTAAATTCACTAGTACGATAAAAAGTAAATATAGAAACACATATTACCACAACACGAAAAAGCGGCAACATTCTTTCGACATACTGAAAGCTTTTTTCGTCCGACACTCATCAGAGTATGGAAACGTCGGATAGTGACCTAAAGGTTAACCGAAATATATATCCAGATGCGGTTACATGTGATAGGATGCGTCTAATTGGCCCCAAGTGTGACCAATTAGGACCTATTAACCATTGTTTACTGGAAGAGTCCCAATGAGAAAACAAACTCTTTTTATTTACACAAGACTGGGCATTGAGTCTTGATGTAAATAGATGACAAAGCACTTAAATGAAAAGACGATCTTGCTTGCCCAATGATCCGAAAATTGTCGTCTGTATAGGTTTTGACCACTCAAAAAAGTTGTGAGTGAAACCCAGAATATTATAGAGTGATTTGACCGAATGGTTTAATTGGCTGGCTATACCCGAAAGGATGTCGCTGGTATTGGATGTATTCATTGTTATAGTTGGGAAGTAGTGATGGACAATGTCGTGCGAAATAGTATTGCATGTTGCAGCAAAATCTATCTATCTGGAATTTGATCGGCACTTTTGAACCACTAGCCCCCCAGCATTTTTCCCTGGCGCCACCACTGCTGAGCATGCAATGTCCACTTCACCTGCTAAAAGCTAGAAAACGGGTGCAAAATGAAGGGTGAGCAAAGAACGGAAATTATTTCTGTAACATTTTTCCACATGGTATACCTATATTGTATACTCATTCTCAAAAATTGCATAATGGTAGCAACTGAGATCAATATGGAAATTAAGTATAATGTTTAACGTCTGAGTCAGTTTCATGCTATGGAGAGAAAGCAGATTGCTTCTTCATGCAAATTTCATTGGTTGTATTCTAGATAATAACTGATTCAAATTAAAATAGCAGAGTGTCAAAATAATTGTTCACTTCATTATGACTTGATGTATTGATTGATCCAATCAATATAGTCGCCAACTGGAGTAAATGCAGTGTAATATTTGCAGTACTCAACGACGAAGCTAGCTACGCCATGTTGTTCCCAGCTTCCATCGCTCTTTCTGCAAACATATGGTCCTCCACTGTCTCCTCTACACGCGTTCGTACGGCTTGATCTTCCAAATCCAGTGCATACCATGTCTCTTCTGTTAAAGCAATTTGTGTGGCTTACTACGGGCAACATAGCTTGCTGCAAAGTGTGATGTGAAGGTCCTGGGTGCTGAATAGATCCCCAACCTGGAAGAGGTAATACTTAATGCATTTGAGGATGCCAAATTCACTTACACTCACTGAGCAGAATTATCAACTAAGAAATTCAGCATTAATAAAGTTTTCATCCAAAATGAGAGCCTGCTGAATATCTGTCTTTAGAAAATAGTAGGGTATGCGAACAGGTAAAGAGCAATTTCACAACATTCAGACGTAACATTTTGATAGAAAAATCTAACTAAACTCAGGTAAATAATTCACTCTATAAACTTCCACTTTCAAAGCAGCGTATATGAAAAGTTGTACATCACATTTTACCTGATAGATAGCACTGACGAGATCCAATTCTTGGTCTTGATCCTTTGCTTGGTAAGCAAATAGGTTGAACTCGTGAGTTGATCATTGCAGGCTTTGTCAATTCAATCAAGGCGATGTCATTTACAAGAGATGACTTTGAATATCTTGGGTGTGAAATAATTCTTCTTATGTTAATTACCTGACACGAAAATTAGACAAAATTTCTAATATTACATTGCGCACACAGTAAAGTGTTTATCTCAGCGTGAGGAAGGTGCAGGTAGCATTGACGACATTCTAACCAGATCTGCTATAGGCAATCATAGTTAGCAACAACTACAGCTGTACCGCCTCGTCACCAGATTCTTTTCTATCACTTAGCGTGAATAAATTCAGTAAGTTAGCTTTCATTTTTATTCCCTTCCTTTATTATGTATATTTCGCTCTTGGTAGTTACTTCAAAGCATATAGATACCTGTCAATATTGAAATGACAAATATACTATGGGATAGGCAACCGGCTTTCTTCTTCTTTCTGAACATCTACAAGTAGGTACTGTCTCGTCAAAGCCTCAGGAGGTAAAAGCACTTTGCTGGCACTAAACCATGCATGGGCAGCCTATAACCCGCGGGCCAAGTCCGGTCCACAGAGAGTCTTGATCTGACTCGCGAAGAGTTTTTTCATGTCCTCTCCTATGAATTGATAAACTAAAACTTTTTTGAAATTTGGGATTGTGTATAAGAGTTTATTACAAGCCTAAAGATCACTATACAGTGTGTTTCATCAAGATTTTTAAGGATATCCCTTGCAATATAGTTGGATTTTATTAGCTTCCCGCGAAAAATCGCGATGAAATGTTTGACAAATGTCCGTCACATATCTGTCTAGTAAGAACGCATACGCATAATTGTTTATCACGTGTCTTCTGCTCCAGACCCGCGGCCTTTCATAAAAAACAAAATTTGGCCCAGGTGAGAAAAAGGTTGCCCATGCATGCACTAAACCACTGTTTATATGTCATACGCTAGTTGGGTAGAAAAAGATAATTATCATATTATTTTAGGTGCCTAGTTTCGTAACTGCGAAGGCAGTTTTCATATCTAGATAGCATCTGTTCAAAGAAATTGGGGATAATGGTGGCAATTTTTCAGTCACTTAATGTCACATGATACGGCTCTTTATCTGGTCGCTAAATTTACTATACATGTGATCAAAAGCAAAAGTACAATTATGCTAATTTATTTTGGAATTCAAAAGACAACTTTGAAATCCATCGAATCCGTCAATCTAGTTTTGCTACTTTAAGTCTTCCTGCAATAGCTGCTACATTTGATCAAAAGGAGATGACAAAGTATTTTTGTTGTGTTGTTGCTGTTGCGTTATTGTATTCATTTTCGTGTTTTAATGATGTAATAGTGTAACGTCTGTCAAAGTAAAAAGTTCCTCCCACGCCTAAAGTGCATAGGACGGCGCCTATCTCCGTTTTCAGTAGCCCTAGGTCACACGTCTACGAATTCTGTGAAAGCTATTGCGAGGGGCTGGTCCACTGTAGCTCTGCGTGTTTAGCTTCTCCATTCCATTCTCATACTCCAAGCGTTGGATGAGAAGGCAGTGAGTACAATTTTCAAAATCTTTAGTATGAGTCGGCAGGGGCCCAAACCCACGACCTTCCAGTTGCAAGGCAGATGTTCTAGCCACTGGGTCGAGATGAGCGAGAGCTTTGGGATTTGATATAGATATTGGAGTTTTGGAGTTTGGAAAGCATATTCGAGTTTTGGCTTTTACGAATTTAGAGTGAGAAATCGAGATTAGGATTCACTTTTGGAGCCATTTTCGTAGCTGCTGTTATTCTATTTATTTAACTGTATATAATATTATATTTATTCGTTGTGTTGCCGTTATATGGGCCTAATTTGCGATTGTTTATTATTTTCCATAGTTGCCAAGTCTATGGTGGCCCATAAGTATCAACAAGACTTTTGCATGCAAAATCAAACTTTTTCCTGAAAAAACGGTTAGTTTTATTATTTGAAGCCATTTTCACCTTCAAAGTAAGAGTCAATTTGAATTTCACTTTCTTCCTAAACTTCATTTTTACTAGTAACTTAAAATGATTTCACTCTTTACATCGAGTGATACTGATGGGCCATGTATGTAACGCATCAGCATCAAGTCTGCCTCTTTGTCAGGCTGTCCTCGGTTGAAATGGTATCCGCTTGTTTCTGTGACAGTATGGAAATCAGTGCTTCCTTATTTTCAGGAAATTTGACCTCCACAAGGAACTTTTTATGGAAATAGGTTGTCTAAGGACATTTTAAAGAAACTAAAATGCTTTTCTCTTTATGTTTTTGATGCCACTATGATAAGCTTTGAGGCTATGACAATGTGAGGATTCTCGTCCCTGATATTTCCATCGCTGCTTAGATTTTTCTAAATAGGGTCACTAAGCGAATTCAGAGGATCCAAGCAAAAGAGGAAGAGAAGGCCCTTTGTGAACGAAGCGAGCTGAAAATTTTCAAGGCTAGAAACTAAAATGTTATGCGAACAAGCGCAACGTTGGAAATTGGTTTGTGACGAACATGCAATTGTTTAATCAGACTAACAATAATGCCTTTTACCTGATGTTGCTGAACCAACATTACTTTATTTAATTGTCCATGCCTGGTTTCTGAGCTAATGGTTCTGCAGGCTTGTACCTCACTCCCTTCACTAGGGGTACCAGAAATTTTCTACTGGTAGGTCTGGCTCTTCCTAAGGGGAAAGGCGTGGCACCAGGAAAGGGCTAGGGGCAAAAGCCCCCTGTCGGAAAGTGAAAAGCTATTTTTCGGAGTTTATTGGCTTTTATAGTACCCTAAAAACCACATTTTAGCCCTTCGTGGAAGGAATCATCCCTGTGTCGGAAAGTTCCTGGTGCCATCTCTCGGGGGGTGGGGTGGGGGACGAGCAATAAGAGCGTAGTATGGTGTTAGAACTGCTAATATAGCTGTATGAAAACAGCCCTTCTCTTCCCAGTGGAGACTATCATGCTCCAACGAAGGACATGGCACATATAAATTCTTTAGTGGCATCCCCTTTCACGTGCAAAAGTGAAATGGATCGGCCAGCAAAATAAGGCGTACTTCGAAGATCCTCTATTTCAGGGCAGATTTCTCTTTGTAAGGTTATCAGGGACAATGATCCTCCCATTGTCATTGCTTCAAAACATATTACATTGGCATCAAAAACATGAAGAGATAAATATTTTAGTTTCGTTAAAGTTGTCCCTAGACAACCTATTTCCATAAACAGTTCTTTGTGGAGGTCAAATTTCCTTAAAATAAGAAAGCAACTGATGTAAAATAAGAAAGTACCGTCACAGAAACAAGCGGATGCCATTTCAACCGAGGCCAGTCTGATTAAGAGGCAGGTTTGATACTGATGGATAACATGCATGGCCCATCAACATCACTCCATGTAAAAAGTGAAATCTTTTTTAGTTATTAGGAAAAATTAAATTTAAGAAAAAAGTAAAACACAAGTTGCTTCTCACTTTGAAGATGAAAATGGCTTCAAATAATAAAACCAACCGTTTTTAGGAAAAAGTTTTATTTTGCATGCAAAATAATTGCTCATACTCGTGGGACTCCACAGAAGTTTCCCGCATTCTGCTGGAGACTTCAGCATTTTAAGCTTGTCTCCAACCGAGCTCCAGCAAGAGCAAATCTGGAAAATTCCCAGCATTTTATGATGCGTAGAGTTAAGCAATGAAAATGCAGTGAAAGTTTAAAGTCTCTCCAGAGCCTTGACGGAGCTCACTTTGGCGTATCCGAAAAAAATGATCACGTTAATTCTCAATGGCGAGGTTGCCCAAAGGGCAATGAAAATTTCGAGGTTCAACTTTTACGTGTTTATGTGTGCAAAAAATTATTGTTTTAATAAAATTTATTAAGGTATGCAACTACCGAAATAGAATTTGAGCTACAAGATACGGGATCTGGTCAATACATTAGCAAGAACACTTTATCACTATTTCGGATACGCCAAAGTAAGCTCCACAGCTGCTCAGTCCTACTGCGCAGCACTCTTGTGTTCTCCTGTACTTAATTTTGCGAAGCTTCGTAACTATGTTTTCGCTGAATTCGGATCGTACAAGCCTTTTAATAAAGGTAAACCCACATTAAAATACAAAATAATGCTTTTTAAAATTACCTGTTCGTTCCCATCATTACTACGGTGGTAGTGCTCACCGAGCTTTATCTGAAGACTCCTTGTTGACGCTCCAGTTCCTACAACACAATGACTGGCTGTGAGAATCCATTTGGAATTCAAGAGGGATCCTCCGCAAATGTGAGACCTTCCATTCATCCACAATGAGGCCATCCATGGCCACGCACCTGGCTTTGCATCATATCCCGCTATTATTCTCGACTGCTGTACACTGGACCAACCACATGAGCTAGTAGAACCTAGGATAAATTGTTTGAATTAGTTTCAATGGTGAAAAGGCTATGCATGCAACTAATCTAGACAACCAGTCTGGAAATTCTAATTATATGAGTTTCCTTTTCAATAATCATTCACTCTGTAAGTAACGCTAAATCCCCGTTCTTGAGGCCAAACTCCACCTCTCGTATCGCTCAACACTATCTTTCTCCATAAGAATTAAAACGATAGAGCAGCCTCTACAACTAGCGGCAGGCGCGTCATTCGTGGCGTACTTGGTTATACGAAGCGGTGCGCAGCAAGTGCGCTCAAACAATAAGAGAAAATAGGAAGCGAATTATATCATTAGCGTTTGAAAAATATTAACTCGCAGTGTTTTGTCGGAGCTCCAAACTTTAACAGCTATGACACCACATTTGCCATATCCTTAACTTCTGAGGTGAAAGCACGTCAGGAAGCAGGTATCGCTTTTAAATGTGACGCTTCTTGCTCACTAATATTGCCAAAATGGCGCTTTGTTAATGTAAGTTGAGAGAGCCTGCAATAGAGAAGCTAATCAAGGAACTCTCTCTCCTCCCTAGAGGCGTTGCGCAACAGATGAATGATCCCAAATGATGCTGTAAAACATGCCTGAAAACTTCTTAAAATACTATTAAGTGCCAAATAACCGGGCCGGGGGTCCTAATGAACAGGAGGGTAAGGAAAATTCCGAAACTTGATAATGGGGGGTCAAAATATGTAGTAGGACTACAAGTACGTCACAAGTAGCCTCTCTATCACGTCAATCCTAATGTATGGACTTTCTATTTCTCCTTCACTCTATTGTATTTTAGATAATCACTTCCTGTAATAAATCTTTATTTAAGTTGTAGTCAGATGTAAATCAGTGAGCAGCATCATAAGCGTCTCGCAACCACGTCTTGTTCCTGGCTCCGTGTCTCCACACGTAAAACTGGAATTATTGTAAGACCGACCCCTCTTACAAATAAACGGGGGGGGTTAGGAATTTGAGAAACCGCTTAAAATGATTAACGGAAAGAAAAAAACTGGTTATCACAAAGCATAAAACTCAAGTTTATGCAGAAGAATGTTATGTTGCCTTAAAATGGGGGCATAAATAGTACTAATAAAGAAATATATTAATAAAAGGAGTTTGTAGACAACATCATTTTCTTTAAATAATAATAAATGGGGTCAGGGGGGTCGAAGAAATTTGAAAAGCTAATAAGTAGGGGGGTTTATTAGCATCCGGGAGTTTTTGAGAGAATTGACTATCATTCATAAATCAATACGTATAATGGTTTCACCTGCTTTCGTCACAAAAAAACGTACTTAGACACAAATTGCAGCTTTTCATGCATACATTTCTTATCCATCTACCATACTGAGGATGAACGCAGTATCCACTTGATGCCCAATTTGAGCAGCTTCCATAATTATCAGAGCAACCTAATTCAATAGAAGACATGCCTTATGTTTTATCTCAAACAGCAATAATATTAGTACAGGAAAAACCTCCGAAGGCGAAGAAAGTGACAAAACTTCGATTTAACCGTTGGTATATTCATAGGAGAATTTCCGAAGAGGTAAAAACTATGAACTCATAAAATTTAATTCAGTATGATTGTTCCTTATAGATCTACATAGTCCAATATACAGCTATTGTAGAGTGTAATAATATTGGCAGATCTGAGGTAAAGAAACTAATCACTATGGCCATAAAGACATTTATTTTGGCATAACATAGCAGAAATAATTTAGCATCACAAGCTGGTCAGTTTTCTAGCATGCTCCTGTCCTTAATTATTTGTAGATATTAATTTTTATACATAATTAAGCAATCTTGGGTGGGACTTTGTAACGACGCAGACCTTAGTAAAAGAGCATAGGCCAAATGATGGGATAACGCATCGATTCGAGATGATGAAAATAAGATCAAAAACGACAATGTTGTCTTGTTTTTCAATATAGCACAGCGTAAATGCTTTGGTCTATAGCCCAGAAATAGATTGCTAAATTGGGTCGGATAGAGGACAGCACTTTAAAGCAACTTTTGCCATGCAAATTATCAACTAGCAGGGACATTTTCTAGTTGTGTATAACACTGGAAGATGTTGTTATGAACCAGTGCTACATTGCATTCGTTGTTGCCTGGCTTAGAGTGACTCTGAACCAGGCAACAGCGAAAAGCTCAGGTTCTCCGAAACAGCAGAAAATTTATACTAAATGCTTCTAATGAAAGATACATCTCTGAGAACTCGGTACCTAAAAGACTGTGATTCAATAAAAAGAAAACAAATACTATCACTTACCACTGCTCAGAGCAATGAACGCTGTAAAGGCAGCGAAAGCAAGTAGTGCATTCATGTTTGATAACAGATGTGCCAAGTAGAGGTGACCAAATGGTTCAAAAAGCCATTTTATAATGAAACCAGTTTAAGCAAACGTATCAGCTGAGCAAACAATGAGCAAATGAGCAGACTTTCCTTGGAATTATGATTAGTGAATCGAAATTATCATGGTATTTGGAAGAACTCTTTTAAAAATTGTGATGCCGCATGGAATAGTATAGAATTAACACACAACATTCACAAAAAGTGTAGGAAATGTAAGTGCAATGTTTCTATACTAGGAGTAAATTGCTCCAACTAGATGGATAACTGAAAGGTGCATAAACTACATGAATGAATTGAAATCCAGTGAGAGCTAAGTAAAGCCATTATTTACTTAACTATCATCAAAGTGCAAAGGGATGCTGCTGAGAATCGATGCAAATGGATACAGAGAACGCATAGGAATAAGTAAAACAAAGATTTTACTACCTGAGAAAATTTAACTCAAATAGTGACATATCCGGAGACTTGAGTAGAAAGTAGCAAAAATCCTTATATCAAAACTATCAACTCATTCACTACGTTTCAAATATATGCTTGAGAGCACAGTCAATCTGATTGGTCTACTATCTTGCTAGCGACAGCCACAGCTTGTATGGGACTTCTGATGCTAGGGTTCAAACTATATCAACTCTATCAACCAAGGTAGGACTAAATTCTAAATCGGATTGCACCATAGAATAAAACAAAGCAAACAATTTCAAAAGTTTGAAATGATGTTATGACAAAAACACTTTGGCCAAACTGCTCGAAGGAAAACTTAATGAACTTGGTGATAATACAGGAAATGCGGAGAAAGCAAACTTCTAAACTTACTATTACGATAAGACGTAAATATAACGACAAATAGCAAGACTATCCAAACAAAATTTTACCTATTTCGCAGTTTTCTATAGCTGAAAAAACAAAGAGTTATCTATTTCCAATATTCCTTTCTATCAATCTCTAACAGTGATCTATTGTCAATAGTTTAAATGAATCAGAAACAGCGGTCTGAGTAGACAGAAACTATTAATCATCCTGGTCATAAGCAAGAACAGGAGACAGCCATCTTTCTACTTCTTCAACAGACAAGTTCTTCCTCCTCGCATAGTCTTCAATCTAAAGATTAATTTGAAATACAACCTTCAATAGAATCGAAGAATGCTTACAAAAATGAAAGATAACTGTACTCAGAAATAACAGTTTTCAAGATTTCATTTAACACGCAAGCTGAAACATAGTACATAACGAAACAGATTTATATATGTCTGAACCAATAAAATAGAATCAAAGACATATTTTATTGGTACAGACATATATAAATTGCATCAACATATGTAAATTGAGATAAATTATACAAAACATACAAATATGTATATATATATTATATATATGTATATATATATATACATATATACATATATACAAGCAGATATAATTATAAATACAAATATATATATATATAAATATATATATATATATATAAATATATATATATAAATATAAATATATATATATATATATATATATATATATATATATATATATATATATATATATATATATATATATATATATATATATATATATATATATATATATATATATATATATATATATATATATATATGTATAGATAGTTTAAAAAATCAAAACCACACTGTAGCTACTTAAAGTTCATCATAACTCTCTGTGCAAATATTGATCACTCTATACGAACCTTGCAACGCGACTATGCAGCATGCATACATTTATACACATATGTATATATACCATATCAAAGACTTTAAAAATGGTAGTCACTGCACTTAAAAGAGATGAGATAGGAAACTCATTATTTCACTAACTTTTGGATACTACTAACTAAAGGTGTTTTCCCCAAACTCAAGCCTTTCACATCTATGACGCCACATTTGCATTATTTTTAACTACTGGAGATTGTGATTTGACGGAGAAAAAAACATCATTAAAGAGTAACGGAGGAGGTTGTGATTTGACGGTAAGATTTGACCTAAAGCATATTGTAACGAAATATAACGTTTGCAAGGAATGGAAGGCACATTGGAAGAGAAAACATTATATGAAGCTATTAATAGGATCAGGTATATCAGCAAAAAAAGGCCGCATGAGGATAACATTCTAAAGCAAGCTTCAAAAACGAGCGGCCTAGCCGTAGAACATCTTCGCAAGACCCTGTCATCTCTTGTTGATAAAGGAAATATTTGCATATCTAAATCACTGCAAGGAAATGATTCTTACTATGTTTTGAATATTGAAGACCCTGAGGCAATTGTAGAGCATGAAGATCAGTCTGACGTTTCTGATAGTATTAATGACCCCGTTAACTTTGAATTTCCTACCCCACGTGCAGAACTTCAACCTTATGAACAAAATAGTTCAATCGAGAAGACGGACTTTCTAGTATTCTTGGACATTGTGGGAAAACTGACTGACGATATAAGAGGCCTCCAGGTGAAGGTTAATGAATATGGTTCGAGAAACCAAAGGCTGGTCCTAGAGAATTGTGACCTGAAATTGGATATCGCACGGTTGCAATCAAAATTGAAGACCCAATCGGAAGTGACAAACCCTAATCAACTTCCAAGCGCTAAAGTTCACCATACTGAAAGTACCAGCCATGAGGATCACCTGCAGACAACTCAGTTGAAGAAAGAAATTTTGGGGTTACGAGAGAAAATCCTTCATTTGGAAAAATCAAAAGCAATGGCCAACAGCTTCTTTGTTTCTTCAGCTAAGAAAAATTCCGACGAGATGAATGCTATTGAAACTGCGGCTAAGGAAAATCTTGAATCCCAACGGAGACAATGTATCGTGGAACGTAGGAAAAAATATGAAAGGCACTGCATTGCATCCAAATTGTGTAGTACAGAAGGTGCTGTGTAGAATCAATGGAAAAAGCGGTCAATTCAATGGAAGTTACGAAGTGCAGAAAGTAGCAAAGAAACGCATACCCTCAGAAAAGGTTAGGATTGATGATAGCTTTCAAGTGAATAATGCAGGGATAGCCTCTAATGCGCATTGCTGGAAAGAAAGAACTACTCTCATAGCAGGTGACAGCATGCTCAATGGTTTGGATGAGCGCCGGCTCAGTAACAAAGGAAACGTGAAGGGGCGTGCTTTTCCTGGATGTACTATAGCAGACCTACGAGAGCACTATATTCAGCCACTNGACGAAGATTAGGAGTGGTGGAATTGGGGCACCAGTTGAGAGAAACGAGAATGCGCTGGCTGGGGCATATAACGAGAAGAGAGGAAGCATATGTGGGAAAGAGGATGCGTCAAATGGTAGTGGGGAAGAGGAAGAGAGGAAGACCGAAGAGAAGATGGCAGGACTGCATTGATGACGATCTGAAAGGGTTGGGAGTGAGGGAGGAGGATGCGCTTGATAGGAGAGAGTGGAGGAGAATTATCCGCACCGGCGACCCCAGAGACTGGGAATAAAGCCGTAGAAGAAGAAGAAGAAGAAGGAAGCGAATTATATCATTAGCGTTTGAAAAATATTAACTCGTAGTGTTTTGTCGGAGCTCCAAACTTTAACACCTATGACACCACATTTGCCTTATCCTTAACTTCTGAGGTGAAAGCACGTCAGGAAGCAGGTATCGCTTTTAAATGTGACGCTTCTTGCTCACTAATATTGCCAAAATGGCGCTTTGTTAATGTAAGTTGAGAGAGGGCCTGCAATAGAGAAGCTAATCAAGGAACTCTCTCTCTCCTCCCTAGAGGCGTTGTGCAACAGATGAATGATCCCAAATGATGCTGTAAAACATGCCTGAAAACTTCCTAAAATACTATTAAGTGCCAAATAACCGGGGCGGGGGTCCTAATGAACAGGAGGGTAAGGAAAATTCCGAAACTTGATAATGGGGGGTCAAAATAAACAGGGGGGTTCGGAATTTGAGAAACCGCTTAATATGATTAACGGAAAGAAAAAAACTGGTTATCACAAAGCATAAAACTCAAGTTTATGCAGAAGAATGTTATGTTGCCTTAAAATGGGGGCATAAATAGTACTAATAAAGAAATATATTAATAAAAGGAGTTTGTAGACAACATCATTTTCTTTAAATAATAATAAATGGGGTCAGGGGGTCGAAGAAATTTGAAAAGCTAATAAGTAGGGGGGTTTATTAGCATCCGAGAGTTTTTGAGAGAATTGATTATCATTCATAAATCAATACGTATAATGGTTTCACCTGCTTTCGTCACAAATCAACTTACTTAGACACAAATTGCAGCTCTTCATGCATACATTTCTTATCCATCTACCATACTGAGGATGAACGCAGTATCCACTTGATGCCCAAATTGAGCAGCTTCCATAATTATCAGAGCAACCTAATTCAATAGAAGAGATGCCTTATGTTTTATCTCAAACAGAAATAATATTATTTACAGGAAAAACCTCCGAAGGCGAAGAAGAGACAAAATTTCGATTTAACCGTTGGCATATTCATAGGAGAATTTCCGAAGAGTTAAAAACTATGAACTCATAAGTTTAATTCAGTATGATTGTTCCTTATAGATCTATATAGTCCAATATACAGTTATTGTAGAGCATGGGTGTCAAACTCTGGCCCGCCGTGTAATTTCATTTGGCCCTTGAGGCAATATCAAATTAACATTAGAGCTGGCCCGCCGTTATTACAAAGCGGTGGAGCTGCTTTAACGCCGCATTCACCGCTAATACTATAAATCCCATAATGCTCTGCTGTTGTTTTGGCGCACCCGCAACGCCCTCTCCTTTGCGTCAGTAGCGATCCGTGTTCTTGCTAAAAGTTTCGACTGAAAGCCGGCCGGCTCACCCCGTCTCTCCGTGCCTCTCTCCCAGACGTGCTGCAGTCTCATATTACAACAGTTCTACTGTGATACCCCAAAAAAGGAAGGGAGAAAACAGAACTTTTTTGTTTAAAACAGAACAGAACTTAATTTTGCACCAGTAAACGCTGCTTGTTCCATATTCATGCACTTTTTTTTGCTACTTTAAAGCTTGAACGTTTGATTGATTTTGTTATTGTTATTTTATTCTCAAAATTTATTACTAGCCTGTGAAAGAATTTATATTAAATACCTCAGAATTTTACCTCGATTTTGTCAAGTTTTATAAGTCTTGTTTGTTCAGTATTCATTGCAAAATTGGTTTGGGTACCTATTAAAAGGATACTTTGTTCAACCTTGGCCCGCGGCTTCAGTTCAGTTTTAAATTTTGGCCCACTCTATATTTGAGCTTGACACCTCTGTTGTAGAGTGTAATAATATTGGCAGATCTGAGGTAAAGAAACTATATCACTATGGCCATAAAGACATTTATTTTGGTATAACTTAGCAGAAATAATTTAGCATCACAAGCTGTTCAGTTTTCTAGCATGTTCCTGTCCTTAATTATTTTGTAGATATTAATTTTTATACATAATTAAGCAATCTTGGGTGGGACTTTTTGTAACGACGCAAACTTTAGTAAAAGAGCATAGGCCAAATGACGGGATAACGCATCGATTCGAGATGATGAAAATAAGATCAAAAACGAAAATGTTGTCTTGTTTTTCACTATATCACAGCGTAAATTCTTTGGTCTATAGCCCAGAAATTGATTGCTAAATTGGGTCGGATAGAGGACAGCACTTTAAAGCAACTTTTCCCATGCAAATTATCAACTAACAGGGACATTTTCTAGTTATGTATAACACTGGAAGATGTTGTTATGAAACAGTACATTCGTTGTTAACTGGCTTAGAGTGACTCTGAACCAGGCAACAGCAAAAAGCTCAGCTTCTCCGAAACAGCAGAAAATTTATACTAAATGCTTCCAATGAAAGATACATCTCTGAGATCTCGGTACCTAAAAGATTGTGATTTAATAAAAAGAAACCAAATTCTATCACATACCACTGCTCAGAGCAATGAACGCCGTAAAGGCAGCGAAGGCAAGTAGTGCATTCATGTTTGATAACAGATGTGCCAAGTACAAGTGACCAAATGGTTCAAAAAGCCATCCTATAATGGAACTAGTTTAAGCAAACGTATCAGCTGAGCAAACAATGAGCAGACTTTCCTTGGAATTATGATTAGTGGAATCGAAATTATCATGGTATTTGGAAGAACTCTTTTAAAAATTGTGATGCCGCATGGAATAGTATAGAATTAACACACAGCATTCACAAAAAATGTAGGAAATGTAAGTGCAATGTTTCTATACTAGGAGTAAATTGCTCCAACTAGATGGATAACTGAAAGGTGCATGAACTATATGAATGAATTGAAATCCAGTGAGAACTAAGTAAAGCCATTATTTACTTAACTATCATCAAAGTGCAAATGGATGCTTCTGAGAATCGACGCAAATGGATCCAGAGAAACGCATAGGAATAAGTAAAACAAAGATTTTACTACCTGAGAAAATTTAACTCAAATAGTGACATATCCGGAGACTTGAGCAGAAAGTAGCAAAAATCCGTATATCAAAACTATCAACTCATTCACTACGTTTCAAATATATGCTTGAGAGCACAGTCAATCTGATTGGTCTACTATCTTGCTAGCGACAGCCATAGCTTGTATGGGACTTTTGATGCTAGGGTTCAAACTATATCAACTCTCTCAATCAAGGTAGGACTAAATTCTAAATCGGATTGCACCATAGAATAAAACAAAGCAAACAATTTCAAAAGTTTGAAATGATGTTATGACAAAAATACTTTGGCCAAACTGCTCGAAGGAAAACTTAATGAACTTGGTGATAATACAGGAAATGCGGAGAAAGCAAACTTCTAAACTTACTATTACGATAAGACGTAAATATAACGACAAATAGCAAGACTATCCAAACAAAATTTTACATATTATCTATTTCCAATATTCCTTTCTATCAATCTCTAACAGTGATCTATTGTCAATATTTTAAATGAATCAGAAACAGCGGTCTGAGTAGACAGAAACTATTAATCATCCTGGTCATAAGCAAGAACAGGAGACAGCCATTTTTCTACTTCTTCAACAGACAAATTCTTCCTCCTCGCATAGTCTTCAATCTAAAGATAAATTTGAAATACAACCTTCAATAGAATCGAAGAATGCTTACAAAAATGAAAAGAAAAAATAAAAAAAATCTGTATGTGCTTCGAAACAATCAGGGAGGAAGAAAGAAAATAAAGCAAATCATCTTAATCTTGGGAGAGTTTAATAACAGATAACTGTACTTAGAAATAGCAGTTTCCAAGATTTCATTTAACACGCAAGCTGAAACATAGTACATAACGAAACAGATTTATATATGTCTGAACCAATAAAATAGAATCAAAGACATATTTCATTGGTACAGACATATATAACTTGCATCAACATATGTAAATTGAGATAAATTATATAAAACATACAAATATGTATATATATCATATAAATATATATGTTACATAAATATATATGTATTTATATGTATATCTGCTTATATATACATATATATATATATATATATATATATATATATAT
>OLMO02000275.1:7294388-7311850 GCA_900291935.2 Cassiopea xamachana
ATATATATATATATATATATATATATATATATATTTATTTATTTATGTAATTATATATTTATAGGAAGGAAAATAAATTTATTCCACATATAACGTGCATATTCATCCTTCGAAGAGAGGCTTTCACAATTGTACGACACGGCAGCCACGCAATTCACTTAATATGGCGGCATCATGGATATGAATTAGCAATGACCAGGGATTGTAAGATATAGTAACTTTGATGTGTGACAGTGCGCAGACATAACAATTTGCTCAAATGCATTGTGAGTTATTGTCCTTGCGAGTAAGGAAATAGACAGAAAATATGATCGATATTAGAAGTAAAGATTTCACGTCCAATACTTCAGGAAGATAACTTGAAGGGTAGCAACATTCTGAACACTTTAAGGTTATGCATTTATTAGGCTAATCTGGTTTCCGTGCATTAGAAAACCTCTAATATAATTAGAAGTAATTAACTAACACACGAAGCGAAAAATAGAGATTCATTGGGTATAATAAGGCTTTTCCTGGTAGCAATATTCTTTCGTCATACACCACACTGCAAAATGAATGGAAAGGTATCAATGCGATATAGATCAACCGTCGGTGAAGCACAATTAACGAAAAGGCTACACAGACAATCTATTGTTAAGATACTCCTTTTAACAGAAAGTATTTGAAATGTCTATAGTACCTATTGCACACATTTTAGAAGTGTACCATTAACATCATTGCTTAGAAAAGAAATAATGATAATGCGCTTTATGTATTTTGCTGTTCCTTCTATTTAAATTCTTGAGTTGAGTTGATATTGCTAATTAGGATAGATACTAGGGGTCTGAAATGTCCTTTTTGTTCTACAATCTGTTTTTATTAGAATGCCTAAATGTTTTATGAGCCTCAATGGTCTAGAATTTTTCTGATTTTGAACCTAAAATTATCCTTAAATTATTGTTATATACCAAAGGTTTAACTTCGACTAAAAATTTAAGGAATATATTTAAATTTTTGTTGCTGTTTTACTGCATCAAAAAACTAAGCAAGAGTTTATATTTTGTATCGATAATCCGAAGGTACATCTGAAAGCAGTACTACAACTAGGGTGCAAAAAAAATCCTGTCTTGATGAAGCTGGAGTCTCGCACTATTCTTAAATCACTCTTAACTTTCAGTAATTTTGAGAGCCTCAATATTCTTCTCAACTTTCTTCGTATAAAAAATAAGAGAGTAGCACATTAGAAACTCTCAATAATATGGAGTACATGTTTTGTTTAAAGGAAAGTGATTTATACGGACGTAATACTCGACCACTCAAAAAGCTAAGAAGTTCGATACTGCCTTTTTGAGACATAAGAAAATCTGTAAGTTCAAATGCATTCATACCTCGCATTATCTATTTACAAAATGAAATGCAGTTTATGTTATAATGTCTTTTCTTCGACAGTCCAACTTTTGTAATTAAACAAGGTGTATCATTATTTCAAGTGTAGAGGGAGTCTACTGATACTTACCATCAGTACGTATGCGCAAAACATAGGCACTTAAAAAATTTTTGCTGACAGAGTCTTAAGAAACTTTTAATAACAGAATTGTGAAAAAGTTCACAAGTGTCGGTAATGGACCGAAAAATCCTTATAGTTCAAGAAAAAGGCTTCCTTGTTGGAAGGGATGTGATGACGGGTATTAAAAAGAGGGGAGCACAAGATGAAATTTACCGATACGCTCAGTCTTTATTAAATCTTCACTACGGTTTGTGCTTAGAATGATGGCTAAAATTACATTTTAGGACATTTGCGACTGAGATGCTTCGTAGACCCTGGATCAAGCCACACTTGCGTCTGCCAGTGTAACGGATAGTCGAACTAACTCTAGTCACCGCAAGAGCCCATGTCAAGTTCCATATCATCTTTAGAAAAAAGAAAGTATTTTACGTATTTACAATAAATGCTTAAATTTTCTAGCGATGAAGTTAAAAGCTCAAAATTAGCTAAGTTGTTTATCGATTGGATTTGGAGGTATGAGGCATAACAACATCCTAGGTATTTCAAACACTTGAATTCTTCGCTTTCTATATCATAATCTCAAGGCCTAAAATAGGAAAAATATCCAAGCTACTGTTTCCCAGTCGTTAGACCTAAGGACCACGCCCATTTCTGATAAGAAACGGAAACTTCACAACTTCAAATTACACGTAAAACTTAATGCAAAAGACCAGTTGCAGCTGTCATAAATATTAAAATTATATACGCGGAACATAAGTAGAAAAATAGCAGGCAATAATTTTAAAGACCTTATACACCACTATCTGAGTTTTCACGGGCAAAACTTGAATGTTCAAGACCATTATTTGAATTCTCAAGGCCATTATTTGAATTTTTAAGGCCATTATTGACATGTTGAAGGCCACTATTTGAATTTTCAAGGCTATCATCTTACTTTTTAGGCTACTATTTGAATTTTACAATACTAGTGGCCAAGAACACTCATTTTTAGGCCCTGGGTAGCTTCTGATAAAAGGCAGCATTAAAATCTCTAAAAACCATTGCTCTATATGACTTAACTTGCCCAACTTTATACTGCCACACATAAAGCGATTTTATGGGTAATTTCTTCCAATCTTCTGTAAAGGAAGCTATCTCTGCTGTAATCTCCAATCTCTTGTGCAAAGGATCCGAATGAATGGGCGTCACAAATGGATATTAAACTGTCGATAAGAATTTCCGAATCAAGAGGCTTGACACTAACTGTTTTTTTGCATATATGGAACAAACAGTCTCGCGCTCTTGACGCGGGACCAATAAAACAGTCAATTATTCACCATCGAATGCTGGCTCAGCATAATACTATTGGGTAGTTTGCCATCTTTCAATGGATAGTACAAAACTGCACTTACACATACAGTGAGAAAGCACCAGGATGTATGTGGATTGTGATGCTTTAACCATGCAAACTCTAAGACAGTGTTCGGGACCCTATGGCACACGAGCCAGATGTGGCTCTTTTGATGAATGCATCTGGCTCTCTTTCTCACAGACAAACCTTACCAGACATTCTTCAAAGCATTGGAAAACAGTGAATATCTCCAGAACGGCTTTCCAAAATTACCACTGGTGTCATATAGCTCGATAAAGCATTGGTCAGGTCAATGTCGAATGAGACTATTTTGAGGTGCCATGTGATACCAATAACCAAGTGTATGGCTCTCTTGAAAATGCGTTTTAAAATATAAGACTTTCAAGGTTCTCTCGGTTCCCAACCCCTACTCTAACACTACACTTTGCATACCAGGCGAAGACTTGGGAATTCTTAAGAAGAGATATCCCAATTATAATGGAAGATTCAATGATAAATCCAGAAAAATAATTCCTGGTTTGTTTATTGAGTAAAACCAAAACCAGGGAGCTTCTTTGTCTAGACAGGGACGGACAACCTCCAGCCCGCGAGGATCATCAGAATATGGCAAAAGATTAACTTTGGGCACACCCCATCAACAAACCAGGTATCACAAATTTGACTCCCTTGAAAAAGATTGTCTGTCCCTGGCAAAGAAGAAGCTCAATGATTTATTGAGAAATAAATAAAACAGCTGAGACGCTAGCCAAGATCTATACAAATAGGAGAAAGCCAAACCCTACATAAAAAGGAAAGAGGATGGAACGAAATTCTACGGATTTAAAGATATCAGGAGTTCATTTTAATCAGCAAGATGAAGGCTAAAAGCAAAACTTTTTGAAAAATTAGCTATTTGTGGCATAATTTGCAAATGATAATCTCTATAACATGGAGATTAAAGTCTCCAAACGTATAGAAAAACAGCTTTAAAACCCATTACTGCTGCTGATAAAATCTTAGTATAATATCTTGAATCTCCTGCAGGTGATGTGATCCAAGTAATAACAAAATACTCGTCATAGCAAACCTTGTATTGTTCATGAAACACATATGTACAACAAGAAATCAAGCTTACCTGATCTTTGCAGACTTTTCCAGTTGCAAAATAATGTGCTTTCGGATGTGCAAAATAAAGACCCGATACAGAAGCAGCCGGATTCATAGCGAGGCTTTCAGTCAGCTCAATCCCAGTCTCGTTTTTAACATCCATCAATTTCCACATCGTGATTTTTTCAAGGTGATCTGGCTGGCTTGGGTATCCAGGTGCTGGGCGTATCCCCTAGTGGAGATAAAGGGAAAGGTAACTCACTATTTGATAAGTAAGAGTATGTAAATAGTATGGAAACATTAGGCATACTGTGATCCATTAGGTGACAAACACTGGTAAGTGGCTCTGGTGAGCAGCAATGGTGAATAGAACCAGTGAGTAGGACTGGTGAGCAGCATGGGTAAGCAGCACTGGTGAGTAACACTGGTGAGCAGCATTGATGAGTATGACTAGTGAGTACGACTAGTGATGAGGACTGGTGGGTAACACAGGTAAGCAGCACTGGTGAACAGGACTGGTAGGCTAATTCAATTTCCTCTATATATAGCTAGATTTCCACTTTTCTTCTGTGAGAATACCTTAGACAGAGGTGAAAGCAGCCCTTGGAAGTAAAAGTGTCTAACTAGAAACTACACAGTAATAAAAAGCAGCGCATCATGAAACGAAGTATTTGCATTACGAAATCAGAAATGATTGCTAAAATTGGAAATCTAGCTTAGGAAATATAGCTATCTGAGTGAAGGGATCTCTTTGAATATCCTTCTTAAAAAGGTGATTTACATCTACCATATTTTGTCTTCTTACTAGAGCGCCAGACTAAGAGACAGTTTGGGCAATGAGATATTACAGTACAGTAAGCAAATAAACAGAACCCTGTGAAGCGCAGCTAGTTCAAAATAATTGCAACAACTATAGGTAGGAAGATGAAAATCTAGTTTCACAAACTGCTGATGCAGCTAAATTATTTAATGAATAAGTGATTGAAGTGGGGGGGGGTGGGGAGGTATCCTTTTAAGTGCAGAACTCTAATTCCACTTCAGCATCTTGCCATCAGCCAATGCTATTCATTTGCAATTGTTGGAGGCTCATAACTTCTTGTGCTGCCCAAACGATTCAGCATTTCAACCAACATTCATCCAACATATGTTGGATAGCAGGTGTGGGATCATTTGTCCACCTTGTTGGATGAGGCTTGAAAATGTTAAAAAATTTTGGATGATCCAGCGCATTCGAGTGCTATTGTTCTGGGGTGCTGTCAAATGCTGTTGGATGGTTTGGCCAGAGTAAGTAAAGTTTTTAATTGGGGAATACGCAGGGCTGTCAAGAGGGGGGGCAGGGGAGAGCAAATTGCCCCAGGGGCCACAAGATCCAAGGGGCCTTATAATACCCAATGCTTCAAGGTCTATGGGGCCTCATAAAGTAAACCAGCAGTAATTTTCTAAGGAAAATTTATAGACTCTCAACATTTTCTGCTCGCTTCACTCGCAGGGGGCCTTTTCTTCTTCTTTTGCCCCGGGGTATCAGAATTCTCTCTGCGGCACTGGGAATGCGTGCAAAGCCACATGGTAGTGCGTAATGTCTTTATCAATGATTACCATGGATAGTCTAAAACATTTGTGCGGTATTACTGAGATCTTTTTGTCTATCCTACTCCTCGTGAAATTACTGACTAAACGTTAAGCCCTCCCTAAACTGCTATGTTCCAAAGCGCCATAGTGCTTGTATATTATAGATATAATTGTGTGGTTGAAGCAAACTTCAGCAATAATGCTTATCTTACGTATAAGATTACGGTCCTTGTTTTGGAGGCCTAGGCAATGTATTCGTCCTCCTAAGGGGTTTTCCCCAAACGTGTAATAGAACAGCTTATACAAAAAAAACTTCAATTACATCATCTCTATAGCAAGCACCGCAGAACAGGCTATATATTCTGAAAGAGAAACTAGCTAGAATTCAATTTTGAGCTCCCTATTCACCTACCAAGTATTACATATCAATGCGAATGTGTTCTCTGTTCTTCCGTAATTCGGAACGTAGCTTATTGCTTTGTAGTAGCGTTTCCATCTGTAGAAAACGACACTATAACTATTTGTTGAAGATGTTGATTAAGTCATTACGGAACGATTAATCCCAACTGCAAGAAATTTCATTTTAGCTTCTATAAAAGACCCTTTGTTCTGTTACCTCTCTGGCTAACCTGTCAAATCTGCTGAGGGAGGGTTTGCTTTATCGTTCATCTACCTTACAGCAGCAAATTATGTCATAAAATGAGAGCTGAAAAACGTGATAAAAAGATGATGCAATGGCTTTCTTTTCAAGACATTATTGAGCTCCCTTGAGATGT
Source organism: Cassiopea xamachana (assembly GCA_900291935.2). Taxonomy (NCBI): domain Eukaryota; kingdom Metazoa; phylum Cnidaria; class Scyphozoa; order Rhizostomeae; family Cassiopeidae; genus Cassiopea; species Cassiopea xamachana. Next base: position 7,300,657 of record OLMO02000275.1, read on the forward strand.
AGTGCCAGCACCGTGCAGGACCAGCACCATTCTGGTACGGCACAGACTCCACATTGGCAAAATGATTGATTCGGATACAGTGCCAGGCTTCACGTTTACTTTATACTCTTGGCTTCATTTTTGCCAATTCTTCTAGCAAAAACTAAGTCTAGTGCAACGCCTGAACTTGGCCTTGGTAGCTAGCCATCTCGAAAAGCATCACCAAATTCTTCTTCTTCCTAATAGGTACTGGACATTCTTGCTAATCTTCTTTTACTAATCTCACTGGCTCTCCTGAACCCTTTTGCTCTAGCACATTCTCTACAAACCCTCTCCTAGTTGGAACTGCTACGCCTTTAACCTTCTTTATCATCACCGTCACCCTTTCCATCAACTTCGCCATCATAATTCCCATCACCATCACCAAAATAGTACCAAAAAAGTTCCAATAGTTCCAATATCATCATATCTATCATAGCTACCACCATGACCATCACTACTGTACCTACTTCATCATTACCATCACTATTATTATAATGATCATGCACTCACAACTGCAGTCCCTATCAGTATCATCATCAACGTGATCATCGCTATCGCTGTAATAGCCACCATGAGGGGTGGAGCTTTCGGGGGTATGGGGGTGCAGCACCCCAAATGATGAAAAATATGGACGTTATCGGGCAATTTTATTGGCTACTTCTATACTGATTAAGCAATTCTCAGGACCTGGCGGGCTAGATACTCTTCCCTCGGCACCTAATTTTTCTCTTAGGATGGAATGCCATAAATATAATGACTTATAGCAATGATGCACCCTATTATCAATGACAGGTAAGGCACTTTTGTCCAGAAGCTACGCCTAACACCTCCCCCCCCCCCATTGGAAGCATCCTAGTTTCACTTTTGGCCACTATCACCGTTACGATCATCAACACCATCATTGCTATCATTATCATATTATCAAGAAGAGTTTTACCAGAAAAACTTTCACATCATTCTAAAACGCACTATCACAATCATTATCTTGACCTCTTTAATCATCGTGATCGTTATAAAACGCACTACCATATCACTATCTTGACTACTCTCATCACCATGATCACTTCAAACAACATCACTTTTGCTTCCATATCACATCCAACATCACCAAAATCACAAAAAGCCATCGCAAAATCATGATTATTATCATCAAAATAAAAAAGCACTTGAAATTCAACTACCTACTCTAACTAATAGACACACTGTAGAGCTCGCTCTGCAATCATAAATCAAGCTAGGACAAGAAGAACCTTTTGTACCTTCACAATCGCTTAGCTACTTTAAATACAATTCATGTTGAGAACCCGTTTACACTAGCATGATACAAAACGGTTACGAATCCATTTGCGATCGGTAAAAACTGCTGCAGGCTTCTACACTGGAATCGGTTCCAGATCGTTTACATTGGGAATTTTCCTGGAACATTTCCACTCAATTGTTTTATTTGAGAGCTGGAAGCATGGTCACTGTGTGTTTCGGTAGGAACTTAGAGCTACGGTTGAGGAATTTGTTTTTTAATCTAATGGTAAAATGTGCGTAATAGGCAGAAAGAAGCAGCCAATGATTAAAAGAATCAAAATAGAAGATTTTTACATGGACAGATGAATCACAGGTCCTGCATTTGTAAAATGTTTTTAGATCATGTTATAGCTATCATGTGAACTTGTCCTCAATATGAGAAACTTCCTTGTATTGTATCCCAACTGCACCAGTTTGAATCCACTCCAGTCGTCAATACCGGATCTCAACTCGAATGGATCCAAACAGCTACATCTTGTGGGGCGATTCAAAAATGGAAAGGACAGACGACCTGTATGGGTACAGTCCCGCAGTTCCAGTGTAAATAAAAACCTACCTGCGCTCATATAGGAAAGGATCCGTTTAGATGATTGGTGTAGAAGAGGATACGCGAGCGGGCGCAGCCCCCCTAGCCGTGACTTGAGGGGAACTCAGCCCCCTAGCTCTGTAAATTTTTTCGAAGTAGAAACATAGAAAAATCCATATTCTGCAGTAAAAAGCTGTTTTAAATTCAAAGAACTGTCGAGAAATTGCTAGTTTATAAGATATAGGGAATTTAAAATACGTTGTTCTTTGGATGACATTATCGTTTTCTTATATAACTGCGTGAATTAGCTTCAAAGTTTCTTATAAAAATACAAAATAGAGCCCCCCCCTAGCTATCAACAGAGCTCACCTAGCTATCGATTTACTTCTACATCACTGGTTTGGATCCGTTCAAGTGTAAACAGGGCCCAAGACACGGTATTTTCAATCTCCTAAGTATGACAATTTTAGTTCGGTACGGGAACTCTAATTTGCTCTGCAAGCATACTTTGCACAGCAACTCTCGAAGTGCGGCACAGCAGTTTTGACCGTGCGACACGGCAGTTTTCGCCGCGCGGTACTGATACAACGTTGTTCACATGCTAACATGAAACCTTGAATTCAAACCCATCTCAAGACACTCGGATGTTCTATTGTGTACATTGCAAATACAATTTAGAGTGAGAAAACTGAAGTCGCAAAAGTACCAAACTAACAATTAAGAAGGAATTCTTTGTTCAGGATAAAAAATTTAATGCACAAAAGCCCGGCTAAATTTGGCCGCCGTACGAACAAATCCGCGCATGCGCACTGACTCAGTATGGCCAACATTCTGCATGTCACGTACAAACATCGTATGCTTTCAAATACGAAAGCGATCATCCAATTGAATCCCAAAAAAATGAAAAGAATATTCTAGTGCAGAAGAAAGGCCATTACCTCATTTCTATAGTTACAAAGGATCACAATGCTTGGTACATCAAAGCTCAAAAGACTGAATCCGGTCTCCAATCCGGAGCAACAAATGTTGGAAACATTAGTAGCGAGTATTGTTGTTGTCATGAGAACAATTCGAAAAGCACCAGACTTACATTATTCAACTAACGATTGACATTCGTCATTCATTTCTACGTATATTCACCCGAGGAAAATATTCCCTGTCTAAGATGAATCAAAAGAAATTTGCTATCTTTGATTTTATGGTACGAAAACACATGCAGGCATTTTACTCTTGCTCGCACGGCGAAGTAAAGGGCGATCTTCAACAAAATGGCGCAAAACCTACCGACAAACTCTGCACTTTTACAAATTAAATCAATATCTTCAGCTAGTAATTCACTAATCAGCAGTTAATTCACTGTCTTTTTTTGCAAGCTCAGTCGAACACAAAAGTAAGCGCAGTCAATAAACCACGGGGGTAACGTCCTGGGAAATTATGAAGATATAGCACCAAAAGTTGTCCAAAGACCATCATTAAGCAGCTGTAAGAAGGGTTGTTGGATGGTATGGCCTGGATTTCATACCCCATGCCTCCATGCTCCTACGCCCATGCACATAGCCATATTTAAATATGGGTAAGGGGCGGCGCCAGCCATGCAGACTGGGGGAGGGGAGATTTTTGCGTGCCACGCCCTAAAATGACATCGCAATTTGGTTTCCACATTCCAAAATCTTGCTAGAGGTTCCTTACCTTAAGCCTAACATTTTCTCATCGAACTTGGAAGAATAAGAACATTGATCTTGGTGAGAAGTGGGAGGGGGTGGGGGGAAGTCGCATCAGTCTCCCTTTGGCGCAGCCACTGATATGTGTATGAGGAATGATTTCTGTTGATTTTCTGTGGATGACCCTAAAAATGTCCCACTCCTCACCATTGTAGAATGTTTCCTGCCCCTTAAGCTATGTAGTGCCTGCTCACTGAGCATTGTGCTAGTGGCCAAACCACCCCGACATCCCCTCCATTCATTCAGCTTAATAACATCGATTCAATGCGCTTGCAACTGATAGAAGAAAATCAATTTTTGTTGGGTGCTCCAGTGGTAACAGAAGACTCTGAGTCAACTTAAAGAATTACGATAAGAAACATTATATTACAATTACTTCGAAATTTGAGCAATCTTAAATCCCTGCAACGAAATGTCGATATTGCTGGCCTCACTTGACTTTTATTGTCTGTAGTTACGCCTACTGTATTCACATCAAGTACTAGCCCATCGAAAGAGGGAGGGTAAACCTCACACCTGACAAAGGAAATTATTGTCATGGTTTCCTCAAAAATGTCACTGTATCATAAAAACGGCTTCGCATAGACGCATGGAGGAGTTGAGTCGTGAGACGCTTGATTGACAAGTCTGTTCAAGAACAGCTCAGTAATCCTGTAAGTTTTGCCTCAATAGCTAATTAGGTAATAATGTTAATTCCGATTGAACGATGCAATAACACAGGCTAGGGAGGTGCAATATCTTGGCTGATTGTCTTCGATATTCTGATTCTGTTAAATTGAGGGAAACTGGGTCAGTATATGGACAAAAGCGAGAGGCTCATCAAGGTATACAAAGGCTGCACCGTAAGAGAGGGTATCATAGGCGACACACATTCAACAGAAGCGGTAGTCAACGGCTGGAAAAGAACATCGGTATACGCACGTTGCAATTGGGGTGTAGATATGGAAGTGAAAAATTCTGCCCTGAGTTTCTCAATAGAAAACATACTGTACGGCAGGCCCAACAAAAGCAAAGGTACTGAGGGGATAAGAAGAAGTTGGAAATATTGCAATCAATCATACGGCATCATGGATTCACAGCCCTGTTCACTTAGGGGTTGCTACCATGATTGTATATGTGTTGCAGAGAACTACTCAGATCGACTGCAATCAAGCAAGCATCGCAACAGTTTGGAAGACCATGAAGGTAAGGTTCATTTGTAAGATGGTACTTATTGGCAGTAGAAGGGCTCCCATTAATATCAGGTCTGGCGAAGCGAATTCCTCACTATATTAACTGGCTAATATATCAGAAGTTGGCCAAGCTAGCTAAGACTGTAGTAGGGTATTGGAAAAAAGTGAGATTTTGTTCGTAAATGTTGCTGTACGAAGGCAGGCAGTATGTCCTCATGCAACACGAAGTTAATAATATTTTCAAAGAAATTGGAATAATGCAGAAAGATTAGAAATCTATAGATCCATCAATCTCTGAAGGCAAAACAAATACCCCATCAAAATACAGCAACAGGAAAAAACCAATGAACATACAACAAAACTGTATTGTACATTAAATCAGCGTTGCACATTACCTTCAGATAGTAATAGAGGAGCTACTGTTTTTCTTTTCAACAACAGTAACTAAAAACGACTTTTCAAAATATTTAATGCTGCGGAATGTGGTATGCACTTTTCTAGGGTCTCTGCGTACAGGATATCATATAGCAGTGAGACGATACGATCAACGGGAGGTCCGGTAGCTTCAATCCTCTCTAAAAATGACTCTATATCAAAGATTGTCCTATTACAACAAATTTTCTGTTCATATGCAAACAGTAAACGTCGGTAAATCTTGAACGAGAGTTCAATGTCCAAGTGCCAGTCTTAAGTTTTTTTCACATGAACTTTTTGTAAGAGCCCAAAGTGGAGAATACTGAAACGCAATTCTACAGTGGCAGTAATTAATTTAGCCTTTTATTTGAAGTCAAGGGCGTTTTTGAAAGATTTGCAAACAAAAGACGCTAGATTTAGCTAAACTCCAGAAGAAATAAGGTCTAAAAGAGGAGGACATTCTTTACTGTTCCCGAAAAGGTTCCAAAACAGGACAAAAAAGGCAACCTACAAAAGCTATGTAATTTGCCTGCCAAACCATCAAGTCAGAGCAGATGTAAGATTCAAAAATAAATAATGATATTTAGAGAGAGCCACTCTTTGTAAGAATGTGGTAAATTGTCACTTATAACTGGTTCCTTTGCTTATAGGCAGACAGTATGGAATACGATAGGTCTTGAATTGGAAAAGAATTCAACTATATGGTACCTACGCAAGATGGACATAGGTGGCGGTAAAAATGCACACCATTGTGGTCTAAAAAGCGCATGATTGTGCAACAGGAAAGAGGGGGTCAATATTGTCGAAAACTTGTACCAACCTACCATATAAATAACCCTATGCTGCTAAATACGTGGGCTATAAATGTATGCAAGTGTGGCTGAAGCTTTTTGAGGACATTGACCAGAGTACAGAACAACAATTTCAAACTGTAAACTAAACCAAATTAGCGAACCTTTTCAAGGCTGCTGGGAACAGAATGAATTGAAGGAATATGCTTGTTTCAGAGGCTGTAGCTACTGTTAACAGTTAGTAATCGAACTAGATAGAATCTCAAATGATGCTCAAAATCGCTGAAATTTTTTAATAGTTTAAGAATAATGCGAGGCTCAAGCTTCATCAAGACTTATAATTGTTTCTGCATTATCGACAGAAAATATAAACTCCTGCCTTGTTTTATAATGTGGTTAAACATCAAAGATACATGTCCTAAATTTTTAGGTAAAGCTACATCTTTGATATTTAAGAATACATTAAGAATGACTCTAGACTCAAAATTAGAAAAAACTTAAGAATATTGATGCTCGAGAAAAAGGTTTGGTATTCCTACAAAAAAAGAGCGTATGACTGAAAAGAATGATTCACATCTGCAGTGCCTTTTAGAATCATTTAGTCTACTCGACTTTTCATCGTAATAGACTGATTCCACTTGAACCAAATAATAGTCACGGTTTTTTGTGAATTCAAGCAGAATCCCAAAAGCATTGGTATTAAGTCAGCTGTTGATCTCATTGAGATCTCTTCATAAAAATCGCACAGTTATCATTGGATTTTGTACCGCAAGCCTTTGCAAGAAATAAAACTCTACACAGATCATTGCCAAAATGGTATCGTTTTTACAATTTCTAAGAAAATCCAGAGTTTCATCAAAATAACTACCCTTTTCCTTTTGCTGTTAACTAAAAGCAACAAAATAAAAGCAAGCATTCTATGACGCACGGCTAAGAACAACCTGTTTATCTACAGAATACACTTCAAGAGAACTTGAGATTAATCGTGATTCATGACTTATCTATAGAATAACAACAATTAATACGCCTTTATTGTAGAAAAGTAGTTTTATTAATTTAATCATATAGATCCAGCCCAGGAATTAAGAACGTCCTTGGGTAACCAATCAATAAATGAAGCAAGGACAAAACTAAATAAGAAAGTCCTATGAAATCTTTGCAAATACTGCTTACGTCTGTAGCAATCTTCATTGCTGATTTTATTCCCAAACAAAGAGCGCCTCTCTGGTGGAAAAATGATCAAATAAGATCTCATTTTATAACAGCATGCGATGTTAGGGAGAATCTGAAGCAACAGTCACGAGTGCTCAAGAGAAAGGCAACTGAAAGTAATATGTACCACAGATCATTTTTCAATAAGTTAAGGCTCACAAGGGGATAATTTCATTTTAGTTTTAGGAAGAATTAGCAGCTTTGCAGGCCCCAGTGCACGGACGATGGTGTATCGTAAACATAAACATAGATTACGTCCATCTTAGCAAATGCACAGTTTTCTATGAGAAAGTTATACACACTTGTATTGAAACGTTCTTCGCATTTTGGCGATTGCAGCGCCATAATGTTCCTAAGGTTTTCATTAGAAAACGTTTTCCAGTTCCATTGTTCTGCGCATTTAGATTAAAGGAGACTGTAAATAGTTGCGTATGAAACAATGGTACTATAGGTCGGTGACGGAATATAAACTGTTGAAGAAAAGCCAACACAACATATATGACATTTAACTCATAGATGCACGAACTTTAAAGTGCATACGAACCTATCGAATTTCAAGGGTCTCAAGATTTCAGCTAACTCTTTTTTTATAAGAATGTCTAAATGTTTGCTGATGCTTGATGTTCTTAATTTTTTATGCTTTGAACCAAAGATTATTCTTAAATTATTCTCAAGTGCAAGGTTTAACTTCGTCTGAAAATGACAGGGAAACATCGAAACCTTTGTTGATATCTTCCTCTATCACGAAACAAAACAGGAACGAAACAGTTGTACAAAATTTAACCTATAAGGAGCACTATGCTAACTGGAGTACACAGGAACTTCAAATCTTCATGAAATTAAAGCCTTACAAATACTCCTAAAGTATTCTTTAGTATCAGCTATTTTAAGCCTCAGTATTCTTATTGAAAGCCGGGGCAGGTTAGAATTTTAAGACTGTTCAACGATCTAGTACCCCTTCTGTTTTAGTCAAAACATTTTAAATACCCCATTGAGAAGTAAGTACAAAAGTTCATACCACAATGCTCGAAAATTTCCAAGAAACTACCTTTTTATAACAGAAAAGTTTTTTCTGAAGATTACTATTCTATGTAGTTAATATACAGACTTTTTTAATAACAACACTTACAAAAATATTCAGGCTCAGAATCGCTGAAAATAAAGAATAATTTCAAAATAATGCAAGGTTTAAGTTTTATTTAGACTTCGACTTTTACGTATTTGAGCTATAGTACTGCTTGTTAATTAACTTTCACTATCAATACGATATATTATTTTCTGCTCCACTTTTTCTTTGCATTATATAGCCAATCAAGATTTGAATATAGTCCTTTGATTTTCAGAAGTAGCTAAACTTTTAAAATTTAAGAACAATTTAAGAATAATCCAAGGGTCAAAACCGAAAAATTTAAGAAAATTGAGGCCCAGCGAAAATAGGGTATTTTTAAAAAAAGGTTTGTAGTAGAATTGGAAATATTGCCATCAGATTCATAAGGGAAGTTTTGATCAGTGTAGTTATCGACGCACAGTCTGCAGTTAATTATCGTTCAATGTCCATACAATCGCTAATGATTCGGAGGTTTCTTTGAGTAGTATGGAGTAAAACGTTTGCGAATAAATCGTTGTAATTGTGTCTTTGTAATACAATGCGCAACTGGCTAGTTGAGAGTTTGCAGGCAGATCAAATAAATGCTTGAAACTGCTTCCTGCATGGTCTAGGCAAATTCATTTCGATTCAACGTGGTATTGATCTGTAGAAAAAAACTCCATTCATTTGGCATCCGAATTGAATAGAAAAGAATCAATACAAGTTGATTTGAACTTCTCGCTTCTTCTATTAGAAATTAGCAAGGAAGTCGTCCACGACAGAAGCAATGCAAAGCGGGGAGATATCATCTGTATACTNTAGAGGATGTTATAAGACAGTGGTACGAGGAAATTAGATTGTTGTCTAAATCCGCTCCCTTTACAATTTTCACTAGTTTTGATAGGAATTGACGGTAAAATGATCTCCCTTTCATATCTATTGCAAAAACCTCGTCAAGATCAACTTTAAGCGAGAACAACCATAGTTGAGGCCTAGCCTTAGCGTAAACTTTGCTCTGATCGCCAGATGAAAATACGGTAAAGTATTGCACCAAAAAATGAGAGAGCAACTACGTGAATTTGGTCTCTTCATTATTAGCCTTAAAACAGGTTATTTTTGGATCAAATCTAGCAGTTTAAAATCTCCAAATTCAAAGGCTAGTGATAAGCAAAGTGGTGTATAATTTGAAAAAACTTGCTGCGAATGGCTGATCCGAAACCCACTTTCTACATGAGATAGGTTTCCGATAAGCGTAATAACTGTGTTTCCTGAGACACTTAAAATAATTTCCTTCACAGGAAAACTTATTGAAATACCGTTGAACGGTAATTCATGCCTAAAAATCTTTTGTATTTAGCACNCTAGTGGTAGCACGGCGCAGCATAATAGCGAAGATGTCTATCCGTTTGTACAATGGAAATGAACAATGAGATTGTCCAACGTCGATGCACATAGAATTCCACAATACATTATAGAAATTTCACATTTGCTACTAATAATAGCAGAATTCCCAGACATTCTGCAGGGCACTGTGCTGTAGGAACCAAGAGAGCAGTTAGTCTGAATGTAAAACGTTCTAGTTGAACTGATTTTCTGCCAAATAAGTAACGTGTGTTCCCTCTGAAAGTTAGTGTCTCTTGTACGGTCCTCAAGAAAAGGGTGGTAGCACCAACTCCCATCTACATGGCAATACATTGTCCTGGATGCATGATTTCACTAGCCAAACGTTGCATCGCACCCTTGAAATTCTAGTCTATGTGCAAAATAAATTATCGCCGAAAGTGAAAAACGCAATGCGATGGGAAATCTGCTTGTAACTTTCAACAGCTTTCAGTACAATAGTAATAAATAAATCAGAGGATAGGAGACTAAGGTCTGCGCCAGTTTCTTACCTAAATTAGAAAGAAAGAAAGCTGATGTAGGAATCATGTGGAGTAGACGATACAGCTACAGCTAGGTAAATAATTTAGGAAGAAAAACTTAGCAGATAGGTAATAACTCTAGTAAAAAATCTTGCTTATCTCGGAGTAACTTTAGTTAAAATTTTGATAAAAGTAATCAATTGAAAATCTGAACATTGCAGCAATAGTCTATACCTCTGGTTGCCAATCACGTATGCCAGGTTCGAATCCACTCAGGTGCTCTTTAAAAGTACCGCATCCAGGCCCATGGCCATGGGGTGGCATATGGTGGCAAATGTCACCCCTGGGCAACAGGACGCCAGCTTTTTGCCACCGCTGGGAATTTTTTTGCAATCGCTTATTGCTGCTCTATCTTTGTAGCTAAGCAGAGATCCCTCATATTTTGATTGGGCTCATCCTTGATCTGTGAAATACTAGAAACTTTAATTTCTTCCTGTACTCACATTATCCATTTGATTGCCTTAACATAAAGTGTGAAGAAAGCTCTCAGATTTTGTACCACGTGATTGTTCCATGAAAATTTTGCCACCCCTGAAACACGGGCTTGGCTACGGGCTTGGCTACGGGCTTGGCTACGGGCTTGGCTACGGGCTTGGCTACGGGCTTGGCTACGGGCTCGGCTACGGGCTTTAGCGCATCAGCTACACTCACTCTCTTTTATTAAAAGAATACCAAATTTTTCGCTGAGCTTCGATAGTCTTAAATTTTCTTGATTTTGTACCTAGGACTACTCTTTAGTTATTCTTAAGGTGTATCTTCGCTTTAAGGTGTAACTTCATCTGAAAATTAAAGGTATATATGCAAACCTTTGTTGACATTCTACTTCACAATGAGACTCTAAACGACATGAGAAATGTGGATTCTACGCACCTTGTCAAACAAAAAATGAAAACCTACCTCTTGGACCAATAAAGTAAAATCAATATAAAATTAAGCGCTCCCAAAACATGACCTGGTAGACCAGTTTAAAGTTTAGTTTTTGTTTTGTATGTAAATACCTTTATTTATGTAAACATTTTTATAACCATT
>OLMO02000275.1:7311950-7322804 GCA_900291935.2 Cassiopea xamachana
GGACTTTAATAGTCTGATACACTATATGATATTATTTAATTGGAGCCTATGTGGTGTGTTGCTTGAAAGAATATCAAAAATAGGTCATCTAGCACGCCACTGGCATGTGTTCTAATTCCTGTAGGCCATAAAAAAACATCAATCGGAACTCAACCAGACGAAGGCAAAATCAAGAAACCTCATAGGCGTGGTCACAAGAGTTAGCTGACATTATTGGCCATTTAGCAATGGTGTAATACTTTATCGTACATTTAGACAATACTGGTCAGTCTGACCACAGGCCATAGATAATATACTACTTTATCACTGGAAGATCGTGCTAAGTATAGTAAACATAACTGAGTCTGCATGACGCAAAGGTTTAGCGCTGTCATGCTCTTCCAGGTGGAAATCTTGGTAGAATGCTAAAAGTGATCGATAACCTGCCACCTGAAGTTGTTTCCTATTTATAGAAAAGTCTTAGACATAGCCACCGTCAAGCTATACTCTGCAACAAATCAATGTTTATTATCTCTGTGGATGTATCCTTTCAGAGAGAAAAAAGTAATCAAATCAATGCTCTGGCAAAGAGCTACACTTTTTCTATAAGAATAAAGAGCATAAGAACATTGAGGCTCAAAAGGGTTGAAATAGAAGAACAATTTAAGAACAATGCGGGGCTCAAGCTTCATCAAGACACAAGAATGTTTTGTGTCCTAGTTATAATACTGCTATCAGGTGTACTTTTGCATTATCAATACAAAATATGAACTCTTGCTTAGTTTTGTAATGCAGTAAAACATCAACAAATATTGGAATATATTCCTTAAAGTTTTAGGTGAAGCTATACCCTTGGTATTTACGAACAATTTAGGAATAATTACAGGTTCAAAATAAGTAAAATTTAAGCATATCAAGGCTCAGCAGAACGTTAGGTATTTTTACAAAAAGGGTGTATTGCAAGAGACGAATTACATCACAAAACTACAGGTATAAGAGGCATGTATGATTGTAGATGATTTGGAAGAGACACACGACCTGAAATGACAAAAATTGAACTTATAGTTAAGTGTGAGCATATACATTCTTAAGAGCATGTTTTTTAGCTTCAGCTATATTGAGGAGCATTAGTAGCATTTACGAAATCAGTACATAAATAATATGTTGTATTGCTTGCGTCTGAATGCAAAGAAGTTCAACTAGAACTTGAACTGAACAGGTGTACATGATATACCTTATTCCTAGTACATGTTTCCTTAATTTACAAGAAAGTAGTTTGTAAGAAAGTAGCTAGTACTCGACTGCTGAAAAAGTTATGAAAGTTCAGTACTGGATTTTTGAGACCTAAGAAAAGTTGTTAATACATGTCTATTAAAAATTTGATTTATCTGTGTATAAAATCCCATGCACATTCCGTTGGCTGTCCTCTAGAAGTTTAACTTCTACTATGTATGAAGACTTATCATAATTTCAGATGTACACGTCATTTTTCATCTTCAATAATTTGCATGCACAAAACATATTAGAACTCAACAAAAAGTTTAAAAAGGTCTTAGGAGAGTTCTGATACTGGAGTCGTGAAAAAGTTATCAAAATTTCAGTACAGGGTCAAAAAATTCTTTTAAATGAAAAATGTGTAGATGTGACTAACTACAGAGTGTGGGACGAAGCTAGGACCCAGATTTTTGAAGCTTTCAATAACACATAAGAATAGCTCTGTACCAGCTTATTACTTCACAGCATCACCAACAGCACATACATGGCAATATTGCAGTTCATATTGCACTCCAAGGACTTATTTCACAACTCAAATTTAGAGCACATGATGACAGATGGAGAACAAACACCATACATGCTGTTCAACTACAGAAGACTACCCATGCTCCAAGACGTAGACATTGGGTCGTTCACCGGTTACGTAATGGCATTTTCCTGTTTTTCTAGCCCATCCCTCCCTCTCTCGTAATGCTCAGTAGCATAACCCTCAACATGAACGAAGCAATGCCTTAACCCTCCGTGCCAGAGACGTTACATCAGTGGTGTGCCGAGACACCTGTTGGGGCGTTTTGACCAACTGACGAACTATGGTTACTAAAAAAGAAAAAGGTCACAGAAAATATTGTTGCCAACTCTCTTACAGCATGGCTGTCCTTTGACCAACTTTCTTGCAAATTTGAAAATATAGGGGGTGTCCCCACACTCCCAATCGGCACATCCCTGTGCTACATACCATGTGAATGATTGTCAGAAGGTGTGGCTTTTACAAGATTGTTTTTAGCCACACCCGTAAGACTAAAAGAGAATTTTGGAGAAACTTTCTTTTTTTGTTGAAGCTAACTTTCGAATGGTGATCTCATTCCCTGCACTGTCGTGAACCTCCGCCCACACTGAATGCACCAATGCTCTAAGACTGTTTTCAGTATTGCAGACTGCAGCTAAAGAAAAAAGCGTGTTCCTTGGGGGAAAATACATGTGAATCTTTGCCTACAATTAATTTATCAGATGACTAATTAGTTGAAATTTTGATAGTAAACATTGGATGGCCCTTATAAAATGAGCACACAGGCATCACAGAAGGAGAGTGACCTTATGCCGTACAAGGTATGGGCACTGAAATCATTAACTGTGGGTAGAAAAAGCATACGTTAATATAACATACGCTAACTAGACGTTCCTTTCAGTTCCTGACAATCAAGTATCCTTGCAAGAAAGAAACTTATACTACACTCTATTTTTATATAAGGAACCTAGCTCAAGGCCTAGCTCTAAAAGTTCCTTAATTTGGGACTTCTTTTTATCAAACTCCTTAATAGTTCCATAATTCTCACTGCACAAATAGTGCCATAAAAGCGGTACAAACATATGGAAACATCAAAATTCTGAACTTTGTCTTTAATTTGGGCTAGTACTCAAGACAGAAAAAAACACAAATGGGGTAGGAAAGAAGTTTTATAAATGTATCTATGTGAATTTTGGCTGCAAATGAATGGAACCGGCTTCCCAATTCTTGATTTTCTACAGTTTTAAGTTTTCAAAGTGAAAAGTTCCTCAGTTTGTTTTCCGTTTGCAGTATAAGTTCCTTCAATACTCCAGCTGTCAACATGCAGGTTTCTTATAAAATGGTTTCTTATAAAAAAACGCGTGCAATTAAATTAACCAGATCTTTTGCAACTGAAGTCCATCGTGTGTGTCCTATAAACGCCTCCTCCCCAGAAGTTGAGGTAGCATTTCTGGGACACACACGACATGTTTTTAAAAGGAAATGGAAGGCAAGGTTAACTATCTATATCACAGTTCCAAGTAATAGTCTTAAGCGGGGGAAATTTATAGAAATAAGCTTAAAACAGTATTTGAGTGAATATCTAATTACTAAGGAAGGATCGCTACAGGCTAATCTTGGTATATTGCTTTGAAGTGATTTGACTTAGGTCCTCTATATTCTTGAAGATTGGCTTCCTAACTGGACGGTTGTCTCTGAAATGGGCAGTCTGTATTCAGATAATCTGACTGGGGAAAGGAGGAGATTCACAAGTGCGTAATATTTTCTCAGGAANAAATGTTAATTAGAATGTACTGAATGAGAAATAGAACTGTGCACATGTGGATATTAAGAGACTAAACAGCAGTGGTGGTTTTGCTATACTACGTCAAACACAGGATAACACTATTCTGCACATGTAAAAGTAACGATGCATTACACGTTTTCGCCCAGTACTGAAACTTTCTTAACTTTTCAAATTCCAGTATCAAAACTTTCTTAAGACTTTCTTAGCAAAAATTTTTTTGAGTTCTAATGTATTGCGCATGCACATTAATCGAAAGTGAAAAAGCTCCATGTATACTTGAAATGATGATAAATCTTAGTAAATAACAGAAGTGAAACTGTTAGATGGTAACCAACATCACACGAATGACATTTTTTACACAGATAAGTCGTATTTTAAATACATAAACACTAAACAACTGCCTAAAGTCTCAAAAATCAAGTACTGAACTTTCTTCACTTTTTGAGCAGCTGAGTACTGCTTTCTTATAAATCAGTTTCTTATAAAAATAAGCGTAGCGTATCTGCAGCTGTCCAACTTTCAGTACTGCTGAACTGGATTACAGGGGGGGGGGGGCATGGAGGTAGGAGCAATTAGTAAAAAAATAGTGAAGAGGACTTCTATACAGAGAGACAGGGACGTCACTTCTATGTATTTGGAGGTTGTCAGAGGTTTTGCCCTTTGAAAATTTTCTGTGACTTTTCTTCTAGGAACAGTAGTTTATCAAATGGTCCTGAGTCCAGTAAGCTGTCCTGCTAAAATACATTGTACTGCGCTTTTGCCCTACGGAAAGGCAAATTGTTAAGGTTGGGGTGGTGGCTCACCCTTATACCCTCACAAGTTTCGTCTCTGCTTCTATATACAACCTCTGTGAATGCCTCTTGTTTCCTCTCTTCACTATCTAATAGCCTGCTTTGGAGGTGTACGCAACAGTTGGGGTGGACAAAAGTTTAACCGGGAGATAAATAAATTGTCGAAGCACTTTCATTGAAGCTTTGCTTGCAAAACTCAACAAGAGGAAACATTCACATGCCTGTTAAAGAAACTGCGTAATTGCAACCTGATTCGAAAAATCAAGTTGACTGTCATTTTCAAGGGAAAAACCTGTGGCATAATTTCCCATAATCTTTGAAGTCTTCCTGCTAGTACAATTTCAGTTATCTGCCCTAATTTACATTCCAGAGACCATATTATCAGCACATTGAAACAGGATATCCTCAACGAAATAATGCACCCTAGCTTTCATATTACCCAGAACGTGAATTGCCCAATCATCAGAAGGATTTTACAACAGCATACCTATTATCAGGGTTGTAGTGCTACATTTTTAACAAGTGATGGGGTGGGGGAGCTCAGAAAGAATGTTCGAGACCTCGACCTATAGAATTGTACAAAGTAACTCTAACTCATTCTTCGATATTCCAACAAATTTGTGCCAGGCCATGACATTATTTTGTATTGTAAACAAACATTGAAATTCATCTCCAAATCTTGAGAAAAGTGAGAAAATTCAAGAAAAAAATGCTTAATAACATAGCATTGCCAGTTTAAACTTCCCCCATAGCTTTCATGCCACGTATGAAAACAGGTGACAGACGTGTGCACGTGGTGGACAGTCCTTACTTCTACTCATCTGGTAGCCAAAGATGCCAGGGTCGGTTAATGTGAACTTTCTAAACTCTGTATGTGGACATGTCACCCGTCAAACACAGGCCCTACCCTGTCTCGAATGTAGAGAGTCAGTCTAGTAGAGGAAACGGGTTTGCTATTCAGTGATTTTTTCACTAATGGCCTTAAACTCTATTTAGCAGCTACGTTTACACAAAAAATTGCAGTGAAAACATATTTGCCTTTTGTCGGTAACTAAATACCTTTTTCCCTCCATAGATAACTTTTTCTTCGAAGATCCATCAAATATGAACACAATTGCAACAGTTTGTGCAGACTCAACTAATGACGCAAGCTCAAAAAAGCGGAGACATCGCACCATTTTTTCAAATAAGCAGATAGAAGAATTAGAGAAAGCTTTTAGAGACAGTCACTACCCGGATGTACAAAGGCGTGATATACTGGCAAAGAAAACAAAACTTTCTGATGGAAGAATTCAGGTGAGGCATTAAGATAAGAATTGTCTTTTTCATTTCTTTGAAAACAACGATCATATTGGGCTCCAAAATCCGAAATTTTACAACATGAAGCTAAGGCTCTCAGAAACGGTTGATTGGTGAAGTGCAAATGTGAAACTTCTATTCTGTAATGAAGAACGTCAAGTTAGTTATAATCCAGGTTCAACCCGGTTTTGTTAAAACNCGGCAGTTTTTGAAAGCTCGTGTGAACATGTACCAGGGGCGAAACGGGCTAACTTTTTAACGCATGCGCACTTCACTATATTATGGAACTACAAGTGACAAATTGAATGTCTAGCGAGAAAAATATAATAATGCTCAATGTTTATAGGAAATTATTCATTCTGAAATCCATTGCAGCGCAGCTATATGGACAATAAAAGCTAATGAGCTTACTTACGCATGCGTTGTTATGAAAGCTAACCTAGGTTCAACCCATGTCTGTTTTCACACGGCACTGACCTAGGTTGAACCTGGGTTGAACCACCTCGGACGATGGGTCAGTTCGAACCCAGGTTGAACCTAGGTTAGTTATGTCCAAACGATAAAATCCAACATAGGTTAAACCTGGGTTGGCTTTAACTTTGGTTAACTTGTGTCATGTGAACGGGGTCTAAGCGATTGAAAATTGAACTCTAGTCTTATTCATAGTGGCAGTGCCTGCATTGAATATAACAATTTACTGTAGCCAATTTTAGTTAGCTCAACACAATAAAAATTCCAGTTACACAAGTAGTTTAATACTTGAGCAAAAAGGTTTGTAGAAGATAGAACGAAATAAAAGGTCCTAACATGTACAGAATCTAATAACTTTTGCCTTTTAGTTAAGGACGCACTGCGGGGGCGATCACCTCTTGCCCTCTGATGAGTGAAGTAATTTATTGTCACCACAAACATGTATAAATGATATGGCAACAAAATCATAGATTTGGTATCCTGTGAACAAATCCGCTTTCTTGTGCAGGCACCCATGAATTTTGAGAAGAAACAACCTTGTTGAATCTATAACTACTAACAAATGAGCAATATTGAGTTGCGTAGTGTATAAAGTAAGTGGTACAGCATTTGAAGACACCTTTGTGTCCTGAAGCAGTGAATCAGTTGCCAGCTATCGTGCTATCACAACATCATTTTCACAATGCCTACATATGGCATAACTATTTTAAGCATTGTCAATGCAGCAATGCTTACTGCCTACATATGGCATAACTATTTTAAGCATTGTCCTAAATTAACTACTATTGGCCAAAATTAGTTATGATAATTAATGCAAACACTACATGCCCTTGCTTACCAGTAAGGATCCATGTACAGTAATGAACATTCCTTCTGTACAGGCCAAAAAACATGTGGCTCTAAAGCCCAGTTCAAACACTCTAAACATTTCACAAAGCATCTCTAAACATTAGAACGAAATGTTTAACGAAGTTCAGCGATGTTGGAAAGTGGATATTCAAAAGCTCTTAATATCTCACTAAACATTTCGCAAAACATTCAATCATCGAATTATGTCGTTGGTCATGTGAGCTACTCGTCCAATCAGAGGGAAGCAACTATTACTACTGCGCTTGCACCAACTAAAAAATTGTTTAGTGAGTTTTCAAACGCACAAAACATCGCTAAACTTTATTATGAACAAGGAAATGTTGAGCTGATGCATTAAATAGTCAACGGGCTTTGATTTTCGTTAAAAAAGCCTAAATATCGTTACACAACGCAAAACCTCACTAAGCAAGGTGTTCAAACGTTTCCAACATTTCACGAAGCAGAATATTTAGCGATGTTTTGTGACATGTTGAGAGCACTTGAACAGGGCCTAACAATTATGTGACTCCTGCTAAGGGGAATGAGGATACCAATGAATGGGCAAACGAATAAACTTGGGTAAAATGCTTTCAATATGCTGATTCACTTTTCAATGGAATAATTTCCGCCTAACGTTCAATGTTTACCAGATGTATTTGAGCGCTTTACATCCTCAAGAATAATACAAACTGACTAGATTAAAAAGAAAAGGCGGACAATAAGTTTATTTAATCCGAGAGACTTTTTGGCAAGATAATGCAAATCACGCACTCACATAGTTTGCTTGTGTTAAGAAGCACACTTTCAGATGGCGCGTTATGTAAACGAGTCATTTGGCCTTAAATTAATCCAATTAACAAGTCCACCCCTTTAGAGTTAAGTTTTATTAACTTATTGGGAAGATGTCGTTTAAAGTTGTGACAAACAAATAGATTAAACCAGATCATATGTTGAGCACGTTCATCTTCGTATATAGATGGCATGGTAAGCGATAAGAAGCACTGGCTTAGACGACTAACGTCTCGTAAAGTCGACCAACCTCAGGTCATATCAGATGGATAACAATAAAAATTATGAGCACAATGAATACGGTGACATTTTTATGGCTGTGGGCAGTACAGACGTAGCACAACATGTAAATGAAAACATTAGTGTCGTGCAGTAAGAAGCTCATATCGCTTGAGGGTTTATTTCAAAGCAAATTGAAAGAATTATGTCTTTTCCAATCAATAATGTTCTGAATGAACGTTGTAAAAAAGAAAATATTTGAGATTCAAGCAAGCACATTGAGAAAATATATATTCAACAAGGGTGATGCACACGGTTTCTTTTCGTCTACTGCAAGCAAAATGATATAGAATTTAAGATTAGGATCTGATGATTAACTTCAAAACAGAGTAAAACAATCAGAGCGTAACGATGGGCGATCCTACAACAAAACGGAGTTAGGACAAAGAGTTTCTATTTCCTAGCAATGATTAATTAAGAAACAAAGAGGTGTTAGTGTTTATATAGAGTTGAAAATGCTACTCTTTCATATTGTTGATAGTTCATAGTCATATTAAACTATGATCGTAAAAGGAGAATTGAATAATACTTTCGGGATGTATTAAGTAAAGCTTTTCGGTCCAACATACCAAGGTGTTTAGAAACACTCATTACGATTCAGCTGTTCTGCTCACTCTTACTTCCAAGATGTTGGAGGTACAGCTAGCTGCTATAGGTCAGCAGACATTTCTTATTCAAGGGACTTCTGTCTCACCAAAAAGAACAAGAAAGAACGCGATTCCAGTAAAAACATTCTCTGGGTCCTGACATACTTGCGAGGGATGGGATGGGGTCTTTCTACTCCAGACGAATATTGTTGAGATTTCACTCGTAGAAGATGAGAACTGTCTCAATTATGCTACACTCAAGAACTAAAAGTATTGGCAAATTAAGAACAATAATGACAACTGAATAAACGTATTTTGATATTCTAAATATTCCAAAGAGAGGGTGTATCACTTGTCAGACTTGATAAAGATCCAATAACAATCCAATAAAAATTCGCTTGTTATTTAGACTAATCCGCTTTAGTTTAGATTAATCCTTACTAACTACAGAAAATTCCAAATGGAGGTAGATGAACAAAGATTTTCCAGATTAGTAATCAAGAGTTTGCTTTTCATGAACACAAGACCACAATAACTATATATGATTTCTAAGGGGCCGCGTTATTAACCAGAATTTAAGTACAAGCCTTCAAATAGCCAAAATACATCCTTAGTGTGAAAATTTTCGTGTGCATTTCTTGGTATTTGCCAAAAGTACAACATAATTGGACTGCGACAAAAATTTCTGTATATTGTTGCACTTCGTGTAACATGAAGTATTTCAGGAATATAGTCACTAGCTTCAATAAAACCTTTCTCGCTACTGATGACCTGTTCACAAGCAGCGGGCTAGGTCATCCAACCGGGGCATTTTATCTCCCACCTTCTCATGGGAATTCTTTAGCCTAGCAGGCTCGATTGGAATGTCTGTGTAAACCGGTGTAAATATAGAAGCCATTGTTTACCAACTCGTGGTCTATAGCACATTCGCATTGTTTACAATTTTACCCCTTTTGACCGAGCTAGCTCACCTGAAGAGTTTCACATGGGATATTTACGTCTTGGCTAGCCGAGATCTCGGTAGTTTCCGATGAGATCTCGGCCAATCGAGCTAGCCCGCTTCAAATGTGAAGACAAGTAGCTTTTCAGTATTAACCTCAAGGCAGCCGAGATCTCGCCTAGGCGGGCTAGCCCGGTTTACCGAGCTAGCCCTCTGCTTGTGAACAGGCCCTGAGTTACTATTAGTTGTCCTATACCCATATTCCTTTCTTAATAGAATATTCTATGCAGTCTCTTTTTAAGTTCTAATGTGTCTATCTAACCTTGTACTGTATTATTAATGCTAGACCTCTTGACTGACTGTGCCGCCCTGGTTAGTTGTTTTGAAAAGCAAACGAAAGACATCGGGAACCTAGAGATCAAACAGGGTAGTAAGACTTTCGTGGTGACATCAATGAGGCTGATGTGAAAGAGAGTTTTCAAGACGAGGCTGATCTCTCTGTAGAACAATCTGATTTCTTCTCCTTCAATTATTGCTTAATTCCTCAAACAAACATTTGGTAGGTGAGGAAACTCAGAATTATTTTCATAGCAAAGACCATATGCTAGAGCAAGGTACTGATTGGCAAAAGATTCCAAGAATTTATAAACTATGACGAAACATACAATCTCTGTAAAAAGTTATTGGAACAAAAATTAATTAACGCATTGCATTTGATAGCAATACTAATATTCTTGTCTATTTCGAAAGATTTAACTCCTCTCCCCCTGAAAACAATGATGAATTAAGCATGTATTTGCCAGAGAATTATCTCCAAGCATAGTAGCTTTATTGTACCTGTCGACTATATATATCAACAATGTTTTGAGTGGGAGAGGGGATAGTAGTCAATGAACAGTAGCAACAGGGCAAGTGTTCCACAACTTTTGACAAGAGATTGTACGTTCTGAGTGATTGCCTGATTGATTGACCGATTGAGTGATTCATGAAGTGATTCTGTACTTAAAGTGATTATTTAATGGGTATAGAATCAGACTCATTCACTAATTGCAGGTCTGTTTTGACAAGCGTAGGAATCATTATTTAAGGAAAATGGTTTGTAGAAGAGAAAAGAACTATATATATGCCAGAGTTGACATCTGGCCAATTTGTACTCTGTGACAAAAAATCTGCCTGCAAAATGCTTCTACGTCATAAAGTGCTATCAATTCAGCTTGAAACTGTTGATTTATTAAATTTTTAACTTCACAATCTACTAACACGAAAACAATAGGAAAACATGCAATTCCCAAATCACTGCACTT
>OLMO02000275.1:7322904-7372647 GCA_900291935.2 Cassiopea xamachana
ATTACTTTATTATTGGCTTTGATATATATCTTGTTAATTTAAAAAATCCTATCAAACAGCAGAAAAACAACTATATCACATTCTCATCATACAAGGGAAATTTGTCTGTTGAGAATAAACGAGGTACAAAGCTTCAGAACAAATATGGCTTTGATCAAATGATAAAGCTAGGCAGTCTTTACAACTCGTGGAAAATGATTGAAAATAAATGGAAGATACATGTGCCTATGTAAGCGTAGCTTGTCTACAAAAATGGGGATTTGGAATTATTGTAAAGGACAAAAAGATATATGTGAAATCATGTGGGTGCAAAGAATGACTGTTGAGAATTAAAGACAAATTATTTGACTTTCTGTTACTATTTAGCTCAGTTGCGTCGCAACATAGCGATGATGGTGGGCACAAGCTTAAATCTTTACTAAGAATGCGGATAGGAAACACCTGTAATAATAAGGACAGATAACCACACGAAAACATAGAAATAACAAATAGGAAAGCAGAGTAAATGCACAAGCTATTTGAAGCCGCTGAATTTGTACAAATGAAGAATTAAAATCTTAAAATCTGGAGTTTATATTCCCTTTTATCACAAATACTGTCTTTATCTTTCGATATCTATTTAAATAGTGCCGATAAACGTAAACAAAAGGTAGTTATCAGGTGGCCATACAGCCAAAATGAAATATACGCGCTGTATTGATTTATAGCACAGACTTGGAGAGCAGTCGGTTTAGAGAATCAGAGCTTCAATGTGTACTGGATTTCGCATCATACTGTTGTTACCAAGGTATAATCTTAATTACACTAGGACGGTAAGCGCTCCAGGAAATATATAATATAGGGAAAAATGTCGGCATAAAAATTCCCACACGAAATTTTGAGCACTCAAAATTACACTTCAACCATATTTAGAAGTGCACGCTACTTCAAGAGGGAAATTTGATGGCAATAAGAGATACTGGAAACCAAAAGAGATCCTGGAATGATAGTAGACACCAGTAACATCAAAAAACGATACCATGTTCGTTTCCTGTTTTATTCATGGAATCAACTACAAAAGTGACAGGAATATCTTGGCAGCTTGGTAGCTACAATCCAGATGCAATAATATCTTGCAGTCGTAGGAAACTTCATCCTTATCTCATATGCTATTCGTTTTTCTCTCAACTAGGTTTGGTTCCAGAATAGGAGAGCAAAATGGAGAAGAAAAGAGAAGACATGGGGCACTGGTTCTGTTATGGCAAGATATGGATTGTATGGTGCTATGGTGAGGCACTCACTGGCAAATTCCTTAGGACACGAAAACAGCAAAGCTCACTTACAAAAAAGCATCAAGGATGGAATTTTCAAAACGGAAAGCAGAGAATCGGCGTTTGAAGTCAACTCTATAGATGGCAGGCAAGAGTATAATCACAAACCACTAATAACTTGCAACATTGGAAGGCAAAGAACTCGTACAAATTCTTTGTTCTGAAGGAAAAACGGAGTGAATGATAGGAAGGCAACGAACGATCTTCAAGGTCACGCAATGCTAGGATTTATGCCATAAATCAACGACTGGGAAGAATACAATAGAAATCTAGATAATAGATTTATAATTTGTAGATAGAACTTATGAATGTGCATAAAGACCAGTCAAATGGTCAGAAATACAAACATATAGTTTGAAATGCTTAAAAGCAGTAATCTAAGCGAAGAACCAAACGTATCACTAGGTTACATTTGGCTACACTAGTTACTAGGTATCTCTTATAGGCAAAGCTACTGCTATTGGTGTCTAATAAGTATGATGATTTTTAAGATTAATTATTGTTTCAGTGAAACAGAAGTGTGCATTTGAATTTTACCATAATTTATTGCTTCTCGTAACTTGTTTTTTGAAAGAGAACAACCTTTTATTATCATACGCAAAGGACACAGGCACCCTCTATAGAACCAATGCGCAAGAGTTTTCTAGATCTATTCTGGTTTCTGAGCAACTTTCTTTCTCGGTTGATGCACTCAAGTGCTTTGTAAAATGGGGAAGCTTGCTGCATACACTTGGAAAGTGATTTATCATATCGTGTTGAACAGAAGAAACGTATAGGACTTCCAGGTGTAACGCAATNTGGGAGTCAGAGCACAGGGTAAGGCATGGTAGTTTGACAATACAATCATCACTGAAAGGCACACCAGTTGTCAAAATAGTCTTGGCGCTTGCCAAGTTTGACATTTTTCCACACTTTGCTTCACCCTTCCCTTCCGCAGCCTCACCCTCCCCCGCACAATGTGTGAGTTACTGCGTAGTTTCTGTCCTATCGCTTGTAAGGGGATGAAAATACGCTGTAGCAATGTCTCAGCTTCAGGAAACAGCATTGCTTTTTTTGGGGGGGGGGAGGTGGGCTATTATCTATGCCCAAAGCTGTTTAATAAGGAGTAATTACGAAGAACAGACATTGACCCATTCATAGCTAATGTCTGTTGTGTTCCAACTACTTAGAAGTAGGTCGATGTCGTAGTAAGCTGATACAATGTGAATGTCCCACATTTCAAGAATGCTGGAACATAAAATAGAGCCAATAGAACTTTATTGAAAGCTTCTGCACTGCTGATGATCTGACATTACCTCTAGAACAGATGCAAGGTCTAGGTTACCTGATATTTGATTCTATGAAGATCTTTCGACTCTAAGTTCTCTTCAGAACAGTAACCCCATAACTCCTTCCGAACACGCTCATGTAGCTCTTCAGCAAATGCCTGGAAAAAATGGTCCAGCTTTCAACATAATGCAAATAGAGAGCAATAATAAGCATGAACGTGCCATATAATTTATTGATATGCTGGTTTTAACGTAGCATCTAACCAATTGGTTTCATTTCTCATTCACAATTCGTTGTCAATATTTACCTGGTCAAGATTTTCTCATCGCCACATTAAGAAGTGATAAAAAAATTACAGAATTGGTATTTGTGATCCTGGTGCTACTTGCCATGCGCATAATGGCAGCGGTAGAAATCAAACTGCGACCAACAATAACTTTTGAGATTAGGACTAAATAAGGTGGCAGCTTAACAAAAAGATCTACTTATATTTGAAAAACATTAGAGTACTCAAAGGGAAAAGAGCTAATTGGAAGTAGTCTCCCCCGCATGATCACAATCACATTGCTCAGAAGGAGTGATGAAGACAAGCTCTAGAAGAGTAACATCAGGAAGTGCATTGAAAGATGAATTGAAAGGTGAGTTAATGCAATAAAATGTGCAAATGAAAGAAAGTTCTTTAAAGTACAAGCAAAACTGATGATCCTGTACTATGAGTTGCTTTGATAGCAAGGAGCCATTAGTTGCTTGGTTACTTCCACATTGCGGGTAATTAGTGATAAACTAAGCATATTGGACAAATCTTGATTGGCTGTTGGCGAACTCCCCAATTGGGAAATCTCGGCTTTTATCCAATCAGATGGCCAGAATCTTCAATTTTACTAGACTAGATAAACTAAACTATTGATAAAGTAGACTTGTGGAAAATCAATGGAAATTTATTGAAACGATCATGATTATTCTCTACTCAAGATAACACAAAGAATAGTCTTTGTACATCGAGTGGGATCGTGAAACCAAACAAATATATGGAGAGCCTTAAAGTCTCGTTTCCATACCGTCGCAAGTGACGGGGATACGTTCAAGCTATCGGCGATGCGATGACGATGAACAGAGAGCATTTCACACACTGAGCTTAAGAAACGTTTAAACAAAATTACTAGGCAATAGAAGATGAACTTGCATATTTTTGCTTGCCACGCTTAGCACATTAGCAGGCTGTCTAACATACTAAACATGGAAAAGTGGGGCACCCAGGAGGGTGTCTGCTGTCACAGATTTGGAGAGAGGATTTCTAGTGGTCACACCCTATAATGATCAAACTCTTTGACTACCACAGACATTTCATTCAAAGGAAATGCTGTTTCAGCACAACGGCGAAGAGCAAGAGACTTCAAGAATGTGAGTTGCAGATCAATGGTATGAAGTAAAGAAAAATAAAATATTGCCAGACGTTCACCCCAAAACACTTTTTTCGTCCATTCTAAACTTTCTCCCCACCAGCACTATGCACGTGCGTGGAATTTGCGGTTGGCATTTTTTGCATAACCTTCCCCAGAGCATTTTCATGAAAGTAGCTTAAAGCGGGACAAACTGCATCCCGAACAAGGTTAGCGCAGGGCGGGCGACAGTTCTTCTGAAAGTGGGACTGTCCAGCGCAGAGCAGGACGATTGAGCAGTCTGTATTAGTGTCTTTTATAGGTATGGGAACTACTGCAATGGGATGAACAATACGGTAGAAACTTACTGACTCATGATCCGGAAAACGCTGGAAGGACTAAGTGCTAAGTAAGAAAGTTAATGAGCTTTAGCTTCCGGAAAAAATATTCACTGATGAATGGCAAGCCGGAGACAAGGCTAAAGTGTGATCGCAATCAAAATTATTAAGGCCTTTAATCAGATAAGTTATTTTGGTCAACTCTCGTGGAACATATACATGCTGAAGAAATGCAAATCCATTATTAAAGGATGCAACAAGGATCCGGTATCTCATCAACAATAACACCGAAAGTAAGTCTTAGTGGGGGTAATCGCAAGAAACACTTGTTAGCTACCAAGGTTAGATTACGCTGTTTCAATAAGATGTACCCTGATTTAATGATACAACATCAAATGAGCTTACCTCGGCAAGTCTGTCTGCTATTGCTTTTACCATGATGCTGTTATAGTCGTCAAATTCTGATAGATATCTATAATGTTCAATTCATTAATGTTTAGGCAAGCTATGTGCTTTATCAATGTAGCACTCCTAAAAACTGCCTATGTGTTAAATTCATCCAAGCGAGCAGCCTAAGCGCTTCAGATTAGCTAGGATGGTTTGCTCTGCTGAAGTAAATGAATGAACTGGCTATGAATACTTCCCAAGGGCAATTATTGCTATACATTGCTATCTCTGGGCTAGCATAGTACACAACTTAGTCAAATACAAAGAAGGAAACAGTAGAGTTGTGTATTAGCAGAAAGGGTTGAAGATAATGACTTTTTGAGTGAACTCACTTATTTGATAGATCTTCCGCTCCCATGCACGACACGGCAAACATACCAATGTAGTCTGGCTTCCCTGTCGTAGCCGGTGCAATAAAATCTGACAAACAAATGTATACCTCTTCTGCACTAGAATCTTTCACTGCCTAAAAAAACAATGAGAAGTTTGCAATGGGAGCCCCACACGATACATAAAGTAAATAAAACTATCTAGAAAATCAATTTGCTCGCTGACACCTACATTATTGATCAAAGCAGGGATCGTAAGTGTGAAACGCAATTTTCAGCTCCATGAAAAGCTAAAAGCAGGAAAGCTCTCAACAGAACCACTTCTGGCATTTGATAAAAAGCCAGTTACAAGAAGCAAAGACAAAACAAGAGTGAACTCCTCAATCGTCTTCATATTAGAAGGAGTGCACAATTTATACTCTCTTTTAACGGGCCCTCTATTCCCTGGTATGCAAGGATTTTTTCACTGGCAGTACGTCTTCAACAACAGAGTGGAAAATGCTTCAAGCAACATGGCGGGCTGTAACTGGGAAGGCATGATCTTCTGTTGTGGAACACAACAATAGTATTCGGATCACAATTGTTCACAATCAATGTGATATCCACAAAGTAGTCCTTCACTAGTTCTAGAATGTTTACACAATTGTGCTTTTGCATTTGATCTCCCTCCCCCCCCCCCCCNCTTCACTAGTTCTAGAATGTTTACACAATTGTGCTTTTGCATTTGATCTCCCTCCCCCCCCCCACCTAACAAGAGTAGAAAGCTCGTCTACCTCAATGAGTACTTATAACATCAAAGATAAATCCAGTGAAACCTGCTGTTCAAGCTTAGAAAGAGTTCAAAAAATCAAAAGTAAAATGGTTTATCTGCTTCAATAAACAATTTTGAAACAAGCAATTCTAAAACCAACATATAGTACAATGCATGGAGTCTATTTCTATAGGCCATAAAGCGCGCCAAATGTCAAAAGCACAGGGGCTTATCTACGTCAGCATGCAACTTTCGAAACAAGAATGAAGTACGATATGCAAAATCTGCTTTTCAAGACCAGAAAGAGTTCCTGATGTCAAAAGTAAAAGGCTTGATATTGAAACAAGTAACTTTTGAAAATAGGTAAAGTGCAATGCATGAAATCTGCTATCCAAGACCAGAAAGAGTTGCAGATATCAAAACTAAAAGGGTTCATCTACTTCAACGAGCAGCTCTTGAAACGAAAATGAAATAAAATACGTGAACCTGTTGCCTAAGACCATAGAGATTCCCAACGATTGACTTGATATCGTCCTCATTTTGACTGTAAACAACAATATCATCTCCTTCACTGTTAGCTGGGTAAAACCCAACCTGCCCCACAGCAGTAAGCAGCTTCTCATTGATGACTCTATTTAACATGTTCTGAGCATCATTGAATACTCTTCTTGCTTCTTCACCTACGGCACGGTGAAAATATGAAACTAATTGTTTGGTTTTAGTGATTGCCTGATAGTAACTAAAGAAAGACAACAAAAACCCATACAAGCAACAATATTTTGGATATATTTGGACCATTTGGACGCAAAATCGCTCCTATAACGTTCCACCTAGATAAGCATATATAAGGAAACGTTGTTCGCAATCAATAGAAACAGCTTGCTTCGAAACTATATGATATGAATGGAACGGCAAAGGATTATATTTATGCAATGTGAATGGCAAAACTTGGCAGCCATTTATAATTGTGCCTCAATTGCAATTAATCTTTTTACTCGATTTTACTTCTGTTTCCCCCAATCCCTTGGGGTGCCTCTGAGAGGACTTTAGTTTTAGCACGATCATTTAGAACCGGCTGCCCTTCCTGACGTCACCAATGGCCTGCGGTGGGCCTCGAACCCAGGACCACGTTGGTCTTAGTTGAATTAGCAATCAATAGCAATACATGCTATTCTTGAAATAAGAAATCTTCACTCTGAGACAAAGGGTTGGTATCCTTAATGAAAAAAACATAGGCCACGGTAACTCCGGTCACTTATGTTTTGCATTGCCATTTTCTACTACACTTTAATTCTCGTAGTGTTCGTATATCTATTGTGGCAAAAACTTCCCTCATTTGTCCCACAATTGGAATAGTTTTCCCTGACTAATGGGATGAAGATATACACAGTTCCTTGGTTTATTCTAAAATGTTATGCTTTTCCCCTTACTTAGTATAGAAAAGGTTTCGCATCTACGAAATCTTTTAGATACTAAGTCTAGGAAAAATTTCCAAAGCATGTTCAAAACAAACTCTTTTTTATGGAATTTTTGCTTCATCTTTTTGCTCTCTTCTATTCAACTAAATCATCAACACTGCGATGTATCATGTACAGTCATTAGTTGGGGTTACACGAATATTTAATGAAAAAATCCCTAATTTTATTTTTTAAGGAAATCATAGATATTTAATAGAATATAGAGAATGTTCCCTGATTTTCCTTGATCTTCCCTGACCTTCCCTGACCTTCCCTGACCGTCCCTGACCGTCCCTGACCGTCCCTGACCTTCATTAAAACTTCAAATTTTCCCCTGCTTTTCCTTGACTGTGCTAACCCTGTCTGGTGATTGAGATCACAATGAAACTATAATGAAACAGTAAAATTATGATGTTGGATTTTTTAACTGATGATGGCTTATTCTGAGATGGTCATTATATGTACATTAAACTTAATTTCATTAAAATGATCAGCGGTAATGACGAATAATGGAATTATGGCCAACACATATACTATTGGCAGTAATTCGAAACCACGCGGACTTTTATCTAGTACTTTACGGTTGCCATAAAGCACTTGTGGCAAAAGAGTGCATGCCTTGTGTAATTAGCTAAAAAAAGCCTTCCAAACTTGAATGTAAAGCAGAAAAATACTAACAATGGAAAAGATCAAAATTAATCTCTGGATGAATTAACATTAAACTACAACTTTGTGGATATCCACATTGAAGCATATTCATTCTCTCGAAGCTAATCAAGCTGTCTACTATTCACCACAGTCCTGCAGGTCATAATTAAAGTATTTAGTCGCCTCTTCATGATATGGACCAATCAGTATCTAGGTAGTACTCATTAAGGTAATTCTGCATAATGTCAAAGTTCCTTCAACAATGCTTTCTAAGTATCCTTGAGTTTTATCAAGGACTTTGCGCAAATTTGCATAAAATACAATTCTTGAAAATACGTGAATATTAAAATTGTACATCAATATAGTAGGCCAACACACAAGTTCATAGTAACATACTTCCAAGAATTATTCTATTTAAAATCAAATGCTAGTGTGAAAAACTTCACCGAGCAGCTTTTCGATACAAACAAAGATACTCACATAAGTGTTACAGAGAATAGCATATTGGGTTCTGATAAAGCGAGAAAAATGACGGGGACAAACAGTAATAATGCGAAAACTGAAGATATAATACTGATACACAATCAGGATTTTCTTACCAACATCCTTATCCTTGAAGATTTTTGGGTAGCCTCGGTTCGGGTATTTTCCTCTGAGTTGCCATACATCAAAGAATGGCTTCCAGTCGATATAGTTTGCAATTCTACTAATGTCATAATCTTTGAACACTCTTGTTCCAAGATAAGTGGGGCGAACTAATCAAAAGGACAAAATGCCTGAAGGATGTTAGATATATATTGCCTGTACAAAGCATTCTATTATACTGACAACTGCTTAATAAAGCCAAAATGACTGCCACAATTTAACACTTAATGCATTTCCAATGTTTCTCAACTAAAGCTTCCTGCAACTTTCTTCAAATTGTATCAAATAGTTAGCAAAATGAGACAACTCAACATAAAAAAACTGAACATAAATGCACGCAAAGTAGAATTTTTATTTCAGCAAATACCAACACATATTGAATCCGAACACTTAACATCTTCAGATAACCACTATCGAGAATTAGACAAGTAGCATACAATATACAAAAAAGAAGCGCTAGCCAGTTATAGTCCCAATATCTCTTCTATCTTTAATATGTGATACGACAATCAATGACAGATATTTCACAAATGGAAATTACCCGCTCTAGTTCCATTCCAATCAATTTTGAAACACTTTTCCCTTGCCTTCTGAAGAGAGACATATTTTCTTTCCTACAAAAACAAAAATTCTACACACTGAACTGCAAAAACCACTAAGGCCCTTTTACACGATATTGGATTCAAATGAATCTGATATTTTTTTCGTAGCGAATTGCCTTTCCGTCCACACGATGACGATGATGATTTCGATCTAAAATCAATACGTACATGAATAGGATACAGAGTGAATACCGTATCATGTAGATGCATGAATCCGATATGATTCCATACCTTATTGACAATGAGGTCATTCTTGTTATTGAAAAAAATTGTTAAATATAGCCTCATTGTCAATGCCATATCCATTCTGTATGGTATTTATGTACGTATTGATTTTACATTGAAGGGCAATACGCTAGGAAAACATACCGGATTCATTCGAATCAGATTTCGTGTAAACGGGGTCTAAGATTCTGCTAGGAATCAAGACAGCCATCTGGACCTCCGTAATATCCTCACACCTTATAATATCCTCACACCTTATTACGGGCAGTCATCTACAAGTACTGCAAATGATAGTGTATACTAGGTCTACAAAGCTTTTCTTTCATAATGCTAAATATTAGGTAGTATAGTAATTTGCTAATACAACGATAGACCTCCTTCTTATAAGGCCTCAAGAGCTGGCCATGACAATAAGAAACCTGTCATTGGAATATTGGAGTTTTTGACATTTCAAAGAAAACATACTAAATAATTGTTGAAGTTCTTAAACTATATAAGCTCTATATACTTTACAACTTTCGAAGTTTACACATAACTTACTTCAGTGTACATACTATACTATACAAATTCTATACTTCAAGTTTCATGCTATGCTCAATTCTCTCACAACATTTTAAGGACCCATATAGAATTTTGAATATGCATGATGCTCAATTAACTGCTTCACAAAAACAGCACAGGATGACATAAAAACACTCAGAATCACACCATAGCAACCGTACTTCCTCCAATATACACGGCACTAAAATTTTGATATGCAGTGCAAAACTCCTTATTAATCAGAAGTAACAAAATAAAAGAAATTCTCAAAATATCCATGAAATGCAAACCTTCAGTGAGTCGTAATGATCTTCTCGCACTTCATCATATTCTTCCAAAATTTCATCGATGAACTCTTCTTTCAATTTTTCATCCAATAACGCACCAGCCTGACAGAAAAGAGCATCCTATGAGTTAGTACCGAATAATTGTTAAAACAATCAGCTATTCGTTCTAGATCAGGGGTGGGCAAACTTTTCAGGATAAGGGCCTCATTCACAGATCCAAAGGTCTAAAGGGCTGCACACAGGGTGACCGTCGGTTTTTACCCTTGGAAAGTCCCTGACCTTTGCCTGATTGTCCTTGCACAAGCAGGCTGTTGGGCAGCTGAACTATCAATTTAGATGTAGAACTGGGAACACCTTGCATGTCATAGATCTTTGCTGATTTACTAAATCTCATGTGAAAAATAATCTATCTATAGCAATTGTGTTGAGAAATGAGAGTCTGGGGGCTTGCCCACAGAAAATCTTTTTCAAGGTAATGCCCCCTTGAACGTCGGAAAACGCCCATTTGCAGTGTGACATGTACTTGTTTCATCATTGATCTTCATGCTGAGAAGGAGAGGCTGATCCTTCTACCTGATTTCATCGTATTTTGAAGATTTAGAACGAAAAGGAAAAGACTAGGTCAAGCCTTCCTTTTTTAATGGAAGTTAACATTACAAGCAAAACAATATCATGCTAGTACACCGAGGAAAAGACAGTCTACCACAAATGTGGGCTACATGGATTGCACTCAGGGAACAGAAGTAAAATTTTCCCCAACAGGATCGTCATCTATGCACTATCCTTGCAGTGGGAACGCAAATCCAGAAATGGGAATTCCTACAACTCTCGTGCCAATTTCGAAATGTTATTGACCGGCCGCAGAAAATTATCTGCAGCGTCGCAGTTTGCCCATCCCTGTTCTAGATTTAAGGCGTAAAGTCGGAATTATAACAAGCAAGAAATAAAAGCAGTGTACTAAACACTACTGCAACATAGAAAGCACAGTGAGGAGATGTAGGAGTATACCGTATCAGCATTTTGAGAGTCCGGCAAGAACCGGATTTTTTAATAGAATCCGGCCATAATCGGATTTTTCTGCAACAACATTTTCATAATTTATCCAAGAAAACATGAAGCCTGGAAACGAAAAGGAAGCTGCCTGGAAAATATCCAACAACCGTTGCCAGGCGACGTTCCACATTCCCGCAAAAATCCTACTTTAGAAGCAACAAAAAAAACACACAAATCTACGAAAAAACAGCCCAAAACCCGCCTACATAGTAATTTATGCATGTGACGTCAATCAAAATAGATATAGGGTCTATGGTCGCATTTATTCCTAAAACATGAAATGAAATATGAAATTGCAGCAATATCAAATTGATTTAAAATCTTGCAGAAAAGTTAGAGTCCTAAAATCAGCCTAAAAACCACACATCCGCCAAAAGGAAAAAGCACACCAAGCGACGAAAAACAAGCCTATTTGGGCGTGAACACCTCCCATCTGACAACCCTGTATGTGCGTTCAAATTTTGCTCGATTGATCGTATAGCTGATTGAAGAGAAGAGAAATACTTATCCTTTAAGACCAGTTTCCACTCTGTAGAATTTTCTGAACTGGTGGAACTTTATATAATAAAAAGGCATTCAACTCTAAACTTCTATTCAATTAGGAAGCGAAATTCTGTCCTGTAAACAAAAGGATTTCCGCCCACTCGGAAAATTCTACTGACTGAAAATTGGTCTTGTAGTATTTTCATTGAGACTATATTTTTAATAATTGATTTATTATTGTGTCCGCATTTTTATTTAACCTCTTCTTCAACATTTTATTTAGATTTGATTTATATTGAATTGAATTCGAAAAATAGAATATGGTTTCCAAATCAAGGGTGCTACTCAATTCTCAACTTAGATCCGAGCTTAGATTAGAATCACTACAGGTCTTAACGAATACACCTTTTATCTAACTTAAGCAAAATAAAGATGTTGATGATAGGGACATCTAAACCTGCAGCTACCCTCCCTCCCCTCTCTTTGTCGAACTAATAAATGTATGGTTCCTAATGCCTTGTTCTTTTGCTTTTGATTACTGTTAG
The DNA here is from genome assembly GCA_900291935.2 of Cassiopea xamachana. NCBI lineage: Eukaryota > Metazoa > Cnidaria > Scyphozoa > Rhizostomeae > Cassiopeidae > Cassiopea > Cassiopea xamachana. Next base: position 7,335,213 of record OLMO02000275.1, read on the forward strand.
ATTCTTGTTGTTTGCTATATCTACACTGTCAAAATTAGTTTTGCCACTCTCTGCACACTGTCACAGTTCTAAATAAAATTGAAGAAAATCCGGTAGATGACCGGGTTTTGAGAAAAAATCCGGCCGGGACCGGAGTTTTGAAAAATTAACGATCCAGTGCTAGATTATCCGGTCTAACGGATATCCGGTACACCCCTAAGGAGATGCCCTGTAAGCAAAAGGTAGGCACAAATATTTACAACATGCGTAGACATACATAACCAGCTTTATCATTTTAATAACATACCCTCAGCACGCTCAATCATACAAATAACAAAACAGAAAATGGCAGAATATTTTGCTGACGAATTGTACAAAATGAGGGGTGCCAGTGAGGAGGTAAGAAGGGTGCAATCATTTCCTCATCAGTAGTGGGTAATAGGATAAAGAGTTTGATCTTCTGTGCTATCTTCTCATGAATTCAATTGACTAACTACCAGAAACATAAAGGCAGAATTGCTGGTGAGTAAAAATCTCCCTTGAACTGTTTGGTGAATATTGCTGAGTAATTTAAATAGCACAGAAAGAAGCAGGGAAAAACTTTCAGACACTATCTACCAGATGAAAAAACTCTTGTTCTACGTGAAACTTTGAGATATTCTGAAACATGCTGTGAAATTTTGAGACTTTGAAGAAATGAAAAGGATAAACAAACTGCTGGAACGTTTTAGTGATTGAGGTGGTACCAGGGAAAAGCTAAGAGGCCTGCAGTCCTCTCATTGGAGTACGCTAGCCCTCCTTCGGAAGATAACGAACTCTTTTGTCAGACATATATAGTAGTACCTCTGTTAGTACAGCTAAAACTACAGCACATATCACTGAATGAATAATGATATAAAACTTGGCGATGTAGAATAGTAGAGACATACCACAACAACACTTTTAGAAGCATCCAGAACATGAATGGCAGGTTGGCTGTATCTCGGAGCAATCTTAACAGCAGTGTGAGTTCTGTTAAAGCAATCCAATGATATTTACTAATTCATACATAGAACAACAATAGGCATTAATGGTTTATAAGGTGCAAAACACAGTTCCAGAAGATAACATGTGCCAATATTTTGGTAGCAGATTATATTCTAAGATGATAGCAAAATAACGTTTGAAAGAATAAAGAAGAAAGATCGAAGAACTCTATGCCAATCACAAGCATGATTGATAAATACAGTCTCAATACAAACTATGGATATTGAACAAGCTCTTTAGCAAAGCTGCAAAATGTACAGATAAACGAAGAAATCTATTGAGATGAATTAATAAAAACGTCATCACGCACAATCAATGTAAAACATAGTGATTCCATTGATTGCATACCAAAATTCTTCCATGGCCTCAAAGTAAAGCATAGCATTTTGTGCTTGATAAGTAATTTTGAAATCATATACAGATACAGACTGGGAATTTTTGTCTTCTACAAGGAACTAAATTTTGGTTGTAATGACTAGTTAGGGGCTTGGAAATATACTGTTGTTTGATGACGCCAAGATGATGCTAAGATTGGATGGATCGTTGATGTCACTAATTATTACCAAGCAGGAGGCGTCAATTTACATCCTACTACATTTCATTACAAAAATTACCTGGTATACCTTCTACTATAGATATTTCAAGAAAAGGCCAAAAAATTAAATCACAAACATTGAGGGAATACTTTATAAGGACCCCATTGTGAGCCAGAATTTTAACGATGATAATATGCTCCAATCATGGGCTTTTTATCGAGATGCGGGGCTCCGGATAAAGTGAAATTAGTAATGATCATAAATCTTATACTTACTTTGAAGTAGTAGCTCCTCCAATAAGCAAAGGAATACGGAAGCCATTTCGTTCCATTTCTTTAGCAACATGAATCATTTCATCAAGCGATGGAGTAATAAGACCAGATAACCCTACGATGTCTATGGCAAAAGAGAGAAGAAGACGTTGCCATGATATAGTCAAAAAAAACACAGAGGATTTGGCGAAAAATCTGCTAATTAAATCCACGACTAATGAAACGGAAGTGACTCGAAACACACACAGACACAGACACGCACAAACATAGAGGTACAAATATACATATACCTAATTACACAAGATAGTATTTCAGCGTACTACTAATAGTAACTTGGTAAGTTCTCTTTCTGAAAATGACAGACGCTTCAGGCCTAACTCTGTATGTTATGAAACAATTGAAAATGAAGATGCATTTTGAAGTTAGAAGAGCATAGCCTAAATGCATCACAACATTATAAATTTTTTAATGTAACACAGCCGTAAGCATACTACCGGCTTTCTCATCAATTGCAGTCNCTTCAAAATCTTCTCACAAGGTGTCATAACGCCCAAGTCGATAACCCTTCGAAGCAGAAACTTCATCTTCATTACAGAAATTACTTAGAAGTTTTAAAAGCAACTATTCTATTATACATGCAGAGCTAGAACGGTGTTTCATTGAAACGCGAATATATGTGCTTTAATCAACAACAAGAAATTCAGAAAGTAACAGTCAGAAACTGTCACCAGAAACGTTTGCAGATTACACATTTTTTTATAAGAAAATCATTATTTTGCCTGAGCCTCAATTTTCTTAACATTTCCCGAAATTGAGCCTGAGATTTTCTTAAATTTTTCTTAACTTTTACTGAAATAAACTGGTTAGAATGGTATACACTTTCGTTAATAACATTGTATACTTGAATTTGAATTCCATCTTTAACATTTTGAATGCAATAACGACGAAATACCGCTTTTTGGCCTATATAAACACTTAATTTTGGAAATTGAGCCTCGTGATTTTCTTACGATTTTCTCAAGATTTTGACGATTTGATCCTCATTTTCTTATAAAAAAGCGTGTATTCGTGGAACTACTTCTTAGGACCCGCAGTGGGTGCCTTAGGCCGCTTCGTTTTATTAGGAGAACTAAGAGGTCTGCAAGAACATGAACCATTTTAGCCTTCAAATTTATTTCCCTTGAAATATTTGCACTTCTGTTCAGCTAAGCATGAGGAAAACTTCACCTACTACATTTCTGTTTTAAGGTTTTGCTTCTCACGTGACATGAAGGCAAGTACTNTCTACAAAATGCATGAAATAAGGCAAATACCTGTAGTTATTGCAACCAAGAACAACACCAACGATATTTTTACCAATATCATGAACATCTCCTTTCACGGTGGCAAGGACTACTGTACCACTATACATTTTCTGAAAATGAGAGAGACATGTTTTCTTAGATCCCGAATAAGCGGGGTGTCCTAATAAGTAGGGGGGTTGGAAAATTCCTCAAAACTAAACAAGCGGTGGGAGGTTGGATGTTTGGGCTAACTGTGCAATAACAAACACAAATAAAGCCTAGATTAGCATTACTGTAAGCAAATTCTCCTTGGAATCTTGCTACATATATCTCATTCATTATTCGAATAACTCAAGGAAAGTACAAAATTTCTGCAGGTTTCTCCTAGAAAACTTTAATATTCAATAAGTGGGGGGCCCTAAAAAGAGCGGAGGTTAGGAAAATTTGTCGAAAAAATGAGCGGGGGGCATTATTTGGGAGCTAAGAGTAGGCTATAACCTACCAACATGAACTACCCCGTTCTGGTTCCTCCTTGAATATGAGAGTACAGTGAGAGAATATATCTATAGGGGAAGGTATATTTGTATAGCTACAGAGACAATATTGGGCTTCATGTAGTTAGGATAACATCGATTGGGCGTGCAAAAAGATATGCAACAGGCTAAAATCACACTAGAATAACTTAGATAGGATCCTATCTGCAATAGTAGCTGACTGCTTTTAAAATAATAAATATTTCATTCAACATATCTGATTTCCAAATGTGCAGAATTCTCTAATTTGGTGGACGCTTCTCCCAGTTGTCAAGGTTCACAAAGCATAGGCGTCAAATCTTGATTGTCTAACAAAGGAATCACCATCGAAGGATTCTTGCCAATAATGTTGCGTGAATTCGTTCGAAAGCATTGAGAAGCGTGTTTTGGCGGTAAAAAGTGTACTTTCTTTGCGAAAAAACTGATAGCACATAGTTTCGAATAATTGTAAAATATTTAGCAAGCATGCTCAGAAGGCTTCAATTAACATTTGAAGAAGAAGCAATTTTATAGCTTGCTTGGCTCAAAAGTTATCGACATTACATGAAAAGATGGATAGCTTGTAATGTCGATAGCTTTTGATCTACGCAAGATATAGAAACTGCTGTTACTTGAAGCCTTCTGAACATGCTTGCAGAATATTTTTCCATTATTCAAAAAAAAATTATGTGTTACCAGCTTTTTCGCAAAGAAAGTAAACTTTTTTACCACCATAACACGCTTCTCAATGCTTTTCGAACGAATTCACGCAACATTATTGGCAAGAATCCTTCGATGGTGATTCCTTTGTTAGACAATCAAAATTTGACGCTTATGCTGGTTCAAAGACAACCAGCGTGATGATACTAGAATCGACTGTAATTAACTTACAAAATTACTGCTGGTTTACGCTATGAGGCCCCCCAGACCTTGAAGCATTGGGTGTTATGGGACCCCTTGGACCTTGCGGCTGGGACAATTTGTCCCCCTGCCCCCCTCTCGGCGGTCCTGGCAGCAGAGAAAACGATAGCATCAAATTGATAGAACTCAACGACTCACTTCATTATCAACTTGAAGGCCTTGTTCTTCTAGAAGTTTGTTTCTCGCCTCACGCTCATCTTCCATGAATGGTATCAAATAACCAACCGCTTTTTTCATTACTCTTGCTGATTTTATTACCTGCAAAATTTTACAAGAGGTTTAATTAATGAAGAATTTCTTAGGTTCAACAAGTGTCTGTTGATATGGATTTTAGCTGAATACCCATCGTCAAAATTCTATATACTAGTAATCTGCTAAATCCAAAATCAAATTAAAATGAATAACGGACTTGATTATCAAAGTCAACAACATGCTTGGAGTCATGGGGCCAGCCTATGCTACAAAACTCGCAGAAACTATATTCACAACTTTGGACACATTCCATTATGTAGTGTGTAACATTCGGGGCATAGTTTTTCAACCATGTACTGAATGAACACTTAAAAAGCAAATATGGTGGAAATTTTTGTGAATATTGCAAGAATATAAGTATAAATTGAACAGTAAAAGTTATCATTCAAGTTTTTGTCCATTTTTCAAGGGATTATCGTTTGGTACTTCTTAAAATGAGTATACAAAACATTGCTGATCCAAGCATTTATACCTGTGGCAAAAACATCTTTCCAGCACCAAAAAGGTCTCCAACAACACCCATTCCCTGAAAAAAGATAACACAATTGCTAACTATAACAATCAAAATACTTCATCTATCATAAAACTTAGCTAGATCAAATACTTTAGCAAAGGCTAAAGCCATCCTTCAAGCGCAATAATATTTACGAGTTTAGCGCAAGCTATCCAAGGTACTTCGTATGAAATCATTCATTTGAATATGTAAAAATTACGATATTTACGATAATAGCACAAGCTATCTACGATACCTAGTATGAAATCATTCATTTGAATGTATGAATGTACGATACTTGCGGTAAGTAGACAAATCAAGTCAATGAGAGCACCAATCATATACATATACCTTCATCAATGGACCTTCGATAATATTCAATGGCCTTGGATATTTCTCTTCAAGAGTCATGGCTTCCTTGACATCTTCAATTACATAAGTGTCTATACCCTAGCAAAAATAACAAGCTTCAACTTCGACAGAACAACAAAGATAAGCCACGAAATGATACTATAACTTTTATCAGAGACATGAAAATATAGGGCATCATAAAAATCAAATTATTCAACTTCACGTTTTTTTATATCTGCAACAACTTTATAAGGAACCTACAATCTCTGCCAAAAGTCTTGGAACACTTGCATTATTTCTGCTGCTCATTTAGTTTTATCGCCCTCTCCCACTCAAAACAATGTTGTTATATACAGTGCTGAGAGGTACAGAAATAAACACTTAATTCAACATTGTTTTTTGGGGGAAGGGGATTTCCATCGTTCGACATGGATAAGAAAATCATTTTTATCAGAAATTATGCATTGATTAATCGGTGCTCCAAGGAATTTTGGCAGAGATTGTACATGTAGAAGGCCAAACAGTTTAAAGAACTTATACTAGTACAACGAAATCCCAAAGGAACTTTTCAATTTGAAACATTTTTGGAACTGCAAGCAATCAATAACTTTGCAGCCGGCAGCACGCATTTGCAGTCAAACCAGGCATAGATAATTTGTAAAACTCTTTCCTGCCTTTTTTAATGCTTTTGGTGCTAAGGTATGGTCAGAATTAAAGGAACTAATAAGGAACTTTAAGCACAACAATATGGTCATTACAGGTGCAAGAATAAGGAACATTTGGGACTAGGCATGGGGTTAGGTTCCTACAAAAAGGGTGCATATATCCACATACTTTACTACCGTAAAGAGCAGTACGCCAAGGCTATGAATCCGCTGTTCAGCACATAAATTGGCCAGGATAGCATACTTGCAAGTGGCTCGATTTCTAGAACTGAAAACTCGACTAGCTAGAACTTACTCTTACTTCTGCACTATTGCACTAGCTTCGGGTCTAATACTGTAGGGCAGAGGAAATAATTTCTGAAAAGTACGTACCTTGACAAGGGAATGCTCCAATCTTCTTTCTAAATCAAAGGCTCTCCACTCATCAATCTGCCCCTGCTTTTTTACCCCCTTTTTGACCGTCTATATGATAAAAATTATGTGAAACAGACTCTGCCTACACAAGATAATTATGTGAAACAGACTATACTTACAAAAGATAATGTAACTCAATCCAAATCAAACTTACCATTGCCCTAAGTCCATTTGACACATACCCAGGAGCGGATCTAGTGGGGGCTGGGGCATGGCACGGCCTTCCCCCCAAACAGTAACATCTCCTATAGCAAAAAACTGTCTTAAGGGACTTCTCGCATAAAAAAGACAANATCAGATGCCCCCAAAATCCAGCTCTCTATCCACCCCTGTACATATTACAGCAACAATATAAGCTAAAATCAGTTACCATGTAGGACTTTGAGCACAGTCGAATGGTACTACGGCTGCGGCAAATGAAAACAAAACATTTTCAAAGCATGTAATACAATAATGCACCAACTCTGGCTCTATGTATCACTATAGTTGAAGCAATAGAGTTAGAGTTGTCAAGGAACAGTATCTGAGTATGAGAGCCAGTCGGTCATCGTTTAGGTCTAAATCCATTAAGTCCCGTTCTTAATTTAAATGAAAGCAATTTCTTACACACAAGTCAAGATGCAATTCTGCAGCAAAAAGGCATCTGATGAGCAGAATACATAAACATCTGACATAACGATGCAAGTTCACAAAAGCTAAATAAGCTCAATACAAAACTGCATAAAAATCTAACACAAAACTATCAAAATAAAAAAGCTAAAATAATAAGGATTACGGGCCAGTTTGAATGAGTATGTATTGCCTTCTACTGTATGGCACTTAGGCTATTTTAGCATGCATTTAATAGTTGGTTTTCTGCAGAAACAGATCGACTATTGTGTTATAACATGCTCTCATCAGGCTTTGAGGCATCAAACAAAGCATGATATTGACCATGGAAGTCAAACATACGGCCCGCCGAGGCCTTCAATGTGACCCAAAAGGGATTTCAAACCTTGTGATATTTTTCGCCTTTACTTTTGGCATGTACAAAGTTGATTCCACAGTATTCTGCCATTGACTAGCGTGCCAGATAGGAAACATGCGATGAGTTATGTAAACGTTAAAGTCCCTACGACCAAACCCTCTCGTACCCCGTCAACTTACCCTGCCCGCGTGACGTAGTACTACGCACTATGTGGACCCTGGGCCATGATGAGTTTGATACCCTTGAGATTGACCATGAAATGAATCTAGTGGCTCGTACACTATGAATGATTTGACACAACTGAAATGAATGATTTGGCAGCGGCTGGCACACGAAATCGAAGACCAATTAAATTTACCTGTGCAAACTGAAGCATGCGATCAGTTGCATCGAGTCTTCTATTCCAAATTAGGTCCTCACACAACTCAAGCAGGTCCTTGGGGATATCATCATACAATGGAAGTGCTCCTGCATTGACGATCGCCATGTCCATTCCAGCCTAGAGAAAATTGGGAAAACTATCAGTAAGAAAAGTCCTTGAAGATCACTTTTCAGTGCACTTTTATTGTACAATAAGTAACCACAACTTTTGGATACAGTAAATGTCCAGCAGTGTACATTCAACAATAGCCAATGCCTCCCTAGTGCCATCATACACTTCTAAGGTAAGTCATTTGCAGATGTACAAAAGTATCAATAATTTGCTCTTCGCTATATCGAAAAATAAGCAACAAGTAAGAAGTTATATGTGGTACTTCATAAATGGTATCTCATGTCAGAGGATATTTGACACTAAAGGAAGTACACCTATTGTTGCATTCAATTGCATGACATGATATGGTGTATGGAGAATATTGTTCCCCTAATAGAGTACATTACTGATGACGTCATAGAAATATATTTTTAAAATTTTTCTATTTTGACAGCTTGGAGTGAGAGAGCACTATAAAATAGACATGTGTTGGCAATTTTAGGCGAATATTGCTGAAAAGGGATGAAATACGATCATTTTGACGAGTGAAAACATGCTATACAAACCACTGTATTTTTCTCTTGGTTCTAAACGTCTAGAACCAGCCTCAAAATACAGTGATTTGATAGGAACTATGTCAACGTTCAACTGCCTATATCTCGGTCACTACTTTTCAGATAGAGCTGAAATTTGTCAGTTGTAGCTACTTCTAAGTGATTTTTCAGACTTCAAAGTCAAAATTAAAATATCCTTAAAACATAACTTTCGTGACATCACACTAATGAACTCTATTACCTAATTGACTAAAACGTCAAATTGAGATTACGTTAAGTAATCTGTGGAAAGGAATCTGAGATCATTATTTCTTCTACACATAACGGAAATCAATACCTATACACCTATTCATTATCGATCAAAGGAAAACGAAATACTCTGTCCTCTCAATATATGACACAGATAAACTTCAATATGTTTGCAATTTGAATTCCCAAATTTGTTATGAAGTTAATATATCTTGAATTCGGGAAAAAACTTTGGTAAGAAAGTTTAAGAAACTGAATCTGACATAACTCAAATTGCAGGAGAATTCTAACTTTCTTGAACTGTACATAGAAAGGTATTGTAAGCGAACAGTCTTACCTTGATAGCATGGTAAAGAAATACGCTATGAATCGCCTCTCTTATAACTCCTAAGCCTCTGAATGAAAATGAAAGATTTGACAGCCCACCACTAACTCTTGCACCAGGACAAGTAGCCTATAAAAATATACAGAAGCTTTTGCAACTAAGAGGGTGTCAGAGCTACTGAGTTGTACTCTATGTATCACGCAGAAAAATTTAGCTTGCCTTGCATTCATCATAAGAACTATTGAAACACCTAAACATAAGGACAACTTCTAGCAGAGAAAATAATTCCTTTAGCAAGACTTGCCAATAAGCAAGACTGAAAATAGAAAAACTACTACTTTAATAAAAAATTGCTTTTTAAGTAGAAATAATGCTTCAATTCCACTCGGTATCCCTTCGCAAAATATCTGTGCACTTGGGGCTAATCTGGTCATGCTGCCAGTCTGTAAAGAAATAGGAGTACCAACCTTTATCATTTTAACTGCTTCAATAAAGTTAATCGCATAGTCGTTATGCTCTTCCATTCCAGTTGCAATTGTTAATATATTGGGGTCAAATATAATATCGTTGCAATTGAAGTTCGCTTTCTCTATGAGAATTCGATAAGATCTCTGGCAAATTTCGACTTTCCTGTTGAGATCGGCTGCCTGCAAAGTGAAGTCATACAGTCAGAATCATCCAGATCTTAAGGTAGAATTACAATGCAATGAAACACAGGCATGTGATTTCTAGTACAAATGTGACCAGAGCCTCATAGCAATCAACGATATTCTTGAAAATATGAAAGCAGCATTGAGACAGATATTTGGGTCTGGTCAGTGTCAATAAGAAAGTCTTTTCTAGATATAAACAGAGTTCTCTGACTACACATCTTTCATATAGGAAACAAAATTTCTACTTTCAGCCTGGATGCTTCTTAATATTTCCTCAAATCCAGCCTTAAATCTTTCTTAAATGTTTCTTAACTTAAAAGGCGTCCAATTACGATATCAACCCAGATACGGCAATTGTGATGCAAGAAAAGGATGCTCAGGTTCTATGAGGAATGTAATGGATTTTCATTCTATTTTCTTGCTAGTTTGATCAAGAACTTACTAGCAAAAACAATTTTTGCAAGTTATTATCTGAAATTTAGCCTGTCTATGTTTCTTAAATGTTTCTTAATTTTTACCTGATTTCGGACTCGTATTTCTTATAGACAAGTTTCTTATAAAAAAACCGTGTACAAGATGAAGTACATCAGCAATAACCTCTCTTTGATATGACTTCAGAACATACCTGACCTTCTTCATCAAATGCCATGATAACAACAGCACCACCAAACTTTTTTATAGTCTTCGCCTGCTCAATGAAGTAGTCTTCTCCGTTTTTCAAACTGATGCTATTAACTATGCATTTACCTTGAGAGCATTTAAGTCCAGCGGTTACTACGTCAAAATTTGATGAATCGATACAAAGTGGAACCTAAAAGTAATTGTAAAGCATGAGATAAAATACCAAGCAAACACGTGACAAAAAATTCAGAATTTAATTCTTTTTCAATTACCGCAATTGTTCTAATAAACGCCCAGCATCTTTTAAACACTTGTCTTTAAGACCCTCTAAAAAGCAGAGCATCTTAAAAAATGTTGAGAAGTAAATAGAGGGATTTCCACTAGAGCATTTACAGTATACAATAAAACGGGCATACCTTGAGTTAAAAGAAGCACCAAGGCTAACTCATACAATGGGTGAAACTTGATTGCTTCAACCAGGACTGATCGAGGCAATAGGGGGAGGGGTGAATTGATTGCAGAGTCTAGAAAAAAGTCAAACCTTCCTCCGGCAGCCATTTCTTTGAGTATAGCCTCCTCATTATAGAGCATTTTATTTAAAATTTTTTTATGTAAAATTTCTTTACCCAGGGCTCAATTCAATTATGGTAATAGCTTTTCAATGAACCCTGCAACTAAAACTAAAGATAAAGTATTTTTACTATGAATAAAGTTACGAAAACGTTAAGAAAATAACATGATGAAACTTAAAATGCATAGAATACTTCAAACAACGTTCCTTGAATAATTATGAGCCTTGTATTGTACTTTGAACGACTAGATTGAAGAGGCTAATTAAGATTGTTCAAGTTATTAGCTCCACGGTAAGCAAAAGAGTTTTGTCCATAGGCTGTTCTCATTAGAGGTATAACTAGGTCGTATTTTGTACTTCGTAAGACCAGACTGGGAACATCAGATAATCATGAGAAGATCTGACATAGATTGTTGGGAGCCAGTCCATTAAGGGATTTGTATACCATGCTACAGGACTCTCTATGACTAGACTATCAACAAGCAGGCATCCTAATCTTTGCAACAAAGGGAGGAACAAGGGAGCATCGATATAAAATTTTCACATGCCAAATCATGTAACAGAATTTTCCTCAAGCCAGACTTTTTTATAACTTGCTGGACCTTCCTCAAAACAAGCATACATTTAAGAAACCTTCCTCCGGCTCACATCCGTGGAGCCGACTTCTTCTGGGCTCTGATTGATTGATTCAATCAAGGCTCAACATAAGAGTCTGAACATGTGATCACCGTTAGGGTATATTGGCCCAGGAGAAAACAAGTAAGACTCTGGGAAAGGGGCATCTGGCTTGCTAGGCCGTCAGAACAAGTATTATTTTTCAAAAATAAAAACGTACGCCAAAATAGCATTTTTGAAGAGTGATTATTAACTCTTTTCTTCCAGAGAACAATGTTCATTGTTATTGGGAAATTCTATATAATGGGGGCTAGACTTGTTTAACCCTAGTTAATGGCAGGAAGCTCTTCTCGCATTTGTCCATCCATATGGTCCATATATTCGTACTATGAATCATGGAATATTAGAGAGAATGGAAGCACACGAGCACAGAATAGCAACGTGGGTAGGGAGGTGACAATATGGAGAGGGAAACGCTACCTGGAAGTCATAAAGACAAGCTGCCTCTAATTTGCTTTGCCCCCACCCTCCCTCACCATTTTTTGTGTTTAGTCTTTATATCAATCTTCATCTATTCCTCAGTTACTCTTTTTGTTCTTATCTTCCTTCCTCCTCGCAGTTCTTTTTCAAACCGTTCTGAGGCAAGTGCATTGCTCTCTTCTTTGGCCATAAATTTATTATTTCCTGAGCCAAGCACCGATGTTAAAAGGATCTAGGCAAGCTAGAACAATGCACAAACGTCTATTTTCTTGGAGCTTACCTAGGCATTACTTAGGATATAGTATATTAGTTTTTCTTCTAGTTTTACATGTGCTTTTCGTCACGGTACGAAGTTAGCGAAAGGCCTATATTGACGAGAGAAAAAAAGAAAAGTATAGCAGTGCTAATTTCTCTTCGTTTCCCATATACTTGATAATCACGAACTTATAAAAAGGCAGAAATAACAGGAAGCATAAGTAAATGTCCATGCTTGCCTTACAAACAGGGCGGTAGCTACGGGGGTCCTAGGAAAATAGGTCCTTGCCATTTTCACCAAAAGGCAAAAGAGTTCTTTTCCTTGGAAGAGTGTGAAACTCCTCAAGAGCATCAAAAAATAGCTAATGGGTTGAGCCCCCTCCCCCCACCCATTCAAGCATTAAGTCTTAACGCTAGACGTCGTCTTTAATGCATGCTTAAAATACAGGGTGGCACTCTTCGAGGCACTCTTATGGATTCCCCCCCCTTCTCTCTAAGGTCTCTGGGGGCAGCTATACTACAGTCTTGCTACTGGGCATACCAAACTTCTCATCAGTTCACAAGGTACAGGTGATACAAAACAAATAATGCAAAGGGAAGGGATCGGGGGACTGCCAGAGTGCATTCTACACACTTTGACGCGAAGATCTTCGACATGCAAGCTTTTTTTGGCGCTCGGCGTAGAAATCTCGGGAAATACGTCCGGCGTGTGTAAATTGTTAGGCAACTGGTAAACTGGCTCAGATTAGTGCAGAACTAGCGTAAAACTTGGGTGTGTTAAGTGTATACCTTGGTGTAATTTCGGCAGGGATGCCGAAGCAATAGAAGGGCAGGGGGCAGAAGTTTGGGTCATAATGACATCATAATTTAAAATTAAGGGCAGTGGTGGTTTTAGGAGCTTTGGGGCTCGAGATCGAAATCTTCTGCGGGGCCCTTGTTTGAAAAGTCTTTGCTAACGAAGAGTATTTTTCAAGTTATTCTCTGTTGAAGTTGCTATGCATCACGGTTGTGCCTTGCACTTTCCTATTGGAAGCACGCATACAGGGACGCCGTGAGAAGCCTTTTGCTTGGGGGATGTTAAGCTAAATTTTCCTGAATCTACCTGACCAGTAAGCTGCTCTATTTTCACCGATCAATATGGGATTAGGAGGGCAAGTATGGGTATCGAAGACTTACAACATATTAAACATTCTCCCTTATTCAGTGTATACTATAGGATCCACCATGGTTGGGATACGAAAAATAAATTTTGAAAAGAAGGCTCTCAGATGACTGGAAATTGCATTTTTGACTTGGTTCTTGCAAATATAGTATTTTATAAGAGCGCCATTTTACTAATCTTTAAAGTAGTATTTACAGAGAGTGTTAGACATTCTCTCGTACAAAGGGACTACTCAAGGGTCCACTATTAATTTTCAACATAAAGGTTCACAGATGGCTGGAAATACTATCTAAAGATTGGTTTTTGCAAATACATTGTTTCATAAGAGAGGGATATTGCTAATCTTTGAAGCATAATTTACAGAAAGTGTAGTATGAGCTAAAACTTTAAAGCTAAGAAGATTGTACATTGGTGCTCTTGAAGGAATGCAGAGCAACATAAGAGTTTAAAATTTATGCATCTATCATACAGGGCTGTTTTCTCTTGTGGATGATTCACTTTTCAAGAAGAAGGCACATTCACGATTCGATTCCATGTGTTTTGCAGAAAACGAACGAACGAACGCAAGTGGATCAGTGAAGTGGATGTGTACGATTAGTTCATATCATGAAAACATATACACCACGCCTTCAAGCTCTGAAACAGCGTTTTGTTTTTCTGTGATTTATTTTCAGTTTTGTCTTAGGTTTGGGGCCTTTCTTGGGTTATCAAAAATGCGAAGCCTGGGACCATCTCCACCTGGCCCCCTTTAAAATTGCCACAGCTTTAAGGGTTACTTTTCACAAGCATATTCTCCAACCATTGTTGCATTTTGTGGTAAGTGCTGCATCCTTGAGGATAGGAGATAAAGCCTGAGAGAAGAGCGAATGTAAGAATCAAATATGAAAAACTTATGTCAGTAGGCAGTATAAAAAGGGCACTTCTGCCCCCTTACCCCCGCTCTTAGAGGGCAGAGGGCGTTGCCCCTCGTCGCCCCCGTGCTCCGGCGCCTCTAGCTTTCGGTGTGCAGTTCGCATACAATGCATTTTGGGGCTTCCCATTTGGAAGCAGCATGTAACTGCGGAGGAGCGGTATATACGATGAACTTTCCAAGGGTAAAGCTGCTAAGAAGCAAAGTGTCAAGAAGTAAATATTAAAAAAACACTTATTCAGACCGGGGCAAAATGGGGCTCAGCCGGGAATCGAACCCGGAGCCTCTCGCACCCAAAGCGAGAATCATACCATTAGACCACTGAGCCTGTACTTGACCACATGTTAACGACGAACAATATCTACACTAAAAGCTACTGGTACCTGTGTGCAGTAAATGGATTTCTAAAGGTTTCTTACCCCTACAACGTTCTGTATATTGTATCAATATTCTTGTTTTTCGCATTTGTAATGGTCCTCTGACCAGCGGCGTAGGGCTAACTGACTGGGGGAGGGGCAGGCTCAGCCTCAGGAGGCCAGTCATTTTTCTGTTGTTGTTGTTGATTTGTTGTACTCTTCATTGGAACACAGTAGCCTGTATTATGAACCTAAGACAGGAATCTGTTATACAGAAGTCAATTTCATTACTCTTCTGTGCCATTTTTGCAATGCTTTCTATGGTAACTGGGGGGTACAGCTCCCCCCAAGCTTGCTCTACTCTTCTTGATCTATTACTTTTGCTTATTCTTCTTGCTATACTCTTCTTGCTCTAATCTTTTTGCTCTACTTTCTTGTTCTATTCTACCTCTATTCTTCTTGCTCTACCATTTTATTCTATTGCTCTTGCTCTACTCTTCTTGTTCTATCCTTCTTACTCTCGTCTTTTTGCTCCAGCCTTCTCGCTCTGTTCTTCCTGCTCTTCCTTTCTCACTCTACTCTATGCTACTTATAATGAATGCATACCATTTGATGTTAACACACACTCTAAACATTTCATTACATTAACTCAGCACATTAGCAAGAATGTTACAACAATTACCACTTTAGCTTCAAAGTAAAACCTAACCTTTGAGATATCTGGTTCAGATGCAATTAAATTAACAAACTTTGTCATGGCTGCTACTCCATCCAGCATACCTTCATCCATATTTATGTCTAGAACTTGAGCTCCTGATTCGACTTGACTTTTTGCTATTGCCAAGGCTTCCTGCACAATAACAATGATTGAATAACAGATATAAATAAGACTGGCCCGAGACTGAATTCAACATGATTTCTAACTAGAAATAAACAACTTACAAGCCGTCCTCTCTCACAATTTAATAATCTATAAAACAACTCAATAATAGTCCTATGGCCTATTTAGACAAGGATAACAACATATTATGCAATTTCTTTGTCACTTCAGAGCACTATTTAAAGAAATGAAGTTCCTATGCAATGGCTTCTCAATTCAATTTGAACTCAACTAAACAAACGCTAAAGCGAGTCTATCTACAACTATACATTGTTATTGTCGTAGGATTCCTAAGGAGAAGACCTCAAATTAACGAGATTAATTCCCTTTTGTTTCTAGAAATTGTGAATTCAAGCCAAAGGCTATTAATTAATGACTAGAAAAATCATGGTGTGTAATGGTTTGGCTATCATTCATAAAAGATTTTGCAAACGAATTTTTTTCGACTTTTTGAAGTAGAACAGTGTTTTCAAAATCAGCAGTCGCATCCGACGGTATCTTTTTGATTTGCTACCCCTACTTTCCCTTAGGAAAATATATGACCCTCCTAGAGGGCAAGATCCTCAAGACCTTGCGAGACAATTTCTCAAAAAAACGAAACTCCTACTTCAAAAACTGTTGAAAACACTGAGAAATATCGAGGTGGAGAGTCCACTTTCTAGTGGACATCATTCCCGAGCCTATTCCCCGTGTATCGAACGCATCTTTAGCCAAAAAGTAGCGCATTCTCTTTTTTCATATATTTCTTCTCAAACGCACTAGCTGATTCCATTCTTTGAAAAAATGTTCTTCTATATTGCAGGCCCATACTTAATAATTGTAGGGCTGTTAGAGTATCAATATCTTGCCTGGTTGCATATACAAGATTAGATTTTCCTGTTTTATGTAGTTACTTGTTATCCATTCATAACTGACCGGCTAAATGAAATAATAATTGAATACTCCGAATACCCATTTGGCAATTGAATACATTCATTTCCACTCATAACCGTACAAGATAATTTTACCATGTACGGTTCTAAGGTGAAATGCTTGCATTAAATAATCTATTAAGATTCTTATGCCAATATGGATTAACTGACCTACTAGTACAGTAAACGTAGTCCCGTGTACTTTCGTACGTAGGGGAGTGCCTGTTAGAGGGGACACTTATCCTGAACCATCGGCATGTGAGATAGGGTGGCCAGTTCGTTTCCTCACCGCCTTTATCTTGCATGCTGCCTTTAAGTGTTGCCACCAGGTACCCATTCGGTGCTGGGTGAACAGTGAGCGAGCACCCATTCAGGGCATTGAATCGGATTCGAACCGTAGGCCTTCCGCACGGGCGGCATGCGCTCTAACCATTTTACCACAAAGATTACAAGATTTGTATAGTCATATTTCCAAGCTAAGATGTAGGACCAAGATGCAAACTAATATCTTATCACAACAAAATGACAAAAAAGTGAACTAATTGAATTTATCTAGATACTTAGTCTCGACAAAACTTGGCAGTTAGCTTTGACTCTGATGGTTTTGTTTCTATAAGACCGAACAACTCATTGCTGATAATTGCTTCAACAGTACTGTACATATTTATGTATCATTAAACATACCTCATACTTATTAGCCTTGATCAGATTGCAAAACTTTCGCGATCCAGCTACATTGCATCTTTCACCAATATTCAAGAAAAGACTATTTGCATTTACGTATTTTGGCTCCAACCCTGTAAACATACCAAGTGCTTCATTAATATAACTTTTCAAAATCCCGCATGTTCAATGTACTGAGTATTAAGTATGGACAAGCAATTCTGATAGATAACTCCAAAATAATTCTATCGTCAGATGCACTTCGTCCTACGCAAAAGTTCATGCTCATATAATACTATCAAAAACATAAAAATTTGTCCTCTGTTATAAAGTAGTCTATAAGAGATAACAGCAATGTCGTCTTTAAGAAATAAAAGCAACGTCACTATCTATATAATGACTTTCTTAATACCATAGATGTCAAGATTAAAAGATTGCAAAGTAGCATAATTTGAAAAATAAAGAATCATGGAGCATCAATAATCTTGACTACTAAAATAAAAATATCTTGTGGAGATCAGTATCTCACTTGTAATCTAATAATAACGTAGATATTTCCTGGATCAAAACACCAAAAATAACGTGCGGAGAATAGAGTGTAATAGATGTGCATCAAACCAATGAATTTGTCACATTTACCTAATACTAAGTTCTATTCAATGCTCTTCTCAGTAACTCTGAGTTCTTTCTAGTGCACGGGCCAATTATTGCCATTGGTCTAGATATCCTCATTAAAATTATATAATTCTGCAATACCAATATTTTACTACTGCACGAAAAATTGGCAACATTCTTTTGACATACTATTAGTATGTCAAATGAATGTTGCCGCTTTTTCGTTCTGTAGAAAAGTTCTGTAGTACCTACAGACTATTTAAATTCTGCAATAATGACAGCACATAATTGCAACATTACCTGACAATAACATAGCATCTTTGTGAATAGCTTCTGGTAGTTTTCGAGGCTTGTGCTTCCACACTGCATTGGCAATGGCACTGTGAGATGATGTAGTAAATTCTTTGAGTCTCAACAACAAGATAGTACTCATAGGATACGTTAAAGAGCTGCTGCCCGCAGGAGGCAGGAATTCATTTTAATATGATACATAACATGAAATAGTCCACGAAAGTAACAAAATCAGTTATGAGCATAAACAAATTAATAAAAATTGAAGACTCATTGGCCGATTAACTGAAAGTTTAAGATAGTTAACAATCCCCACATTGCAATTGTATAGGATAGAAACCATCGTATGGGATAATACAGTTGAGTCTGAACTAACTTGGTGTCGATTTTTCACATTGATAATATATGGCATTAAACTTTACAAATCAAAAATTTCTTTTAGTAAACTCTCAGATATAGAGTCGTGTGAAATAGGTTCTGAAAATGGAATGTGTAGCTTGTACTTTATGTGCTCAGGTGTAGTCCCACAACATCCACCAACAATATTTAGAAGACCACCTTCAGCAAACTCCTGGCAAGGAAAAACAAGGCAAAATTCAATACTGATTCAATCTAGGTTAGATTCACATACTCCTCATTCTTGCATAGCAGACAGATATGTCTTGCAATATGTGCAATCATACTACTAAAGCATTAATGGAAATGGCATGCATAATAAGCAAATGTAATTGTGGCCAAATGTCACAGAAGAACGTCACAGAGCTACCTAAAGCAGAATCACGATGCAGAGAAGAGAACTACTAAAAACTGGGTGGGAAGAGAGAATAACCCAAAACAAACAGAGGCGATGTCATTTTTATTCCAGACATTTATAAATTGATGATATTTAATTTCGCACCTCCAAAGTACTAGCCATCATTTCTGGTGTTTCATCATACTCTCCAAAAGTATTTGGTAAACCTAAAACATTGACCAAACACTATAATTACTCATAAAATAAGTTGATCCAGATGTTTTTGATAAACATGGATGTAAGACATTGCAATAGAAAATTTAAGCGTCGAAGCAGTCAACGTAAAGGACTGATATATGGCACTGAAACCTGATACTGGACTGATACCTGGTTGATAACAAACCACAACTATAGAAAGAAAGACCCACTTCTTTCTCTCTATTCGATATCATTTTAAGACATAACCAAGGAAAATCAGCCTTAAAGAGTAAACAAAACCCAACTGGTATAACTATACCCTCATGTACAGGGAAAGAAAGTAGGCAAGAGCTTTTGACAAACCTGCATTGGGATAGCATAGAACATAGCCATCGAAATTTAAGCCAACATTCTCGATGAATGGCCGCATTTCAGTTGCACCAAGAGCACAGTTCAATCCAAGGCTATGAAGCAAAAAATCAAATTATCTATCTGGAAACTCCCGGTTTATAATCTAGCTTAAATAATCTAGTTGTGAACGTTACTGTATTGAAAGCCAAGTAGGAGAAACTGAACAGAATGCTACAGGCGTTGTGTGCCACAAAATTCATGCCTAACAAAATATATGAATCAGTGCCACTGCTACAATGCTATTGTGGGAGAAAATTCTGTAAAAAAACGAAGCAAGACTCGTAGCACAGGACAAGTTATGTAAACATTTCGTCACAACTTTTCTTGGCACTTGCTTTGCATCCCATCCATGCACAACCGCTTGCTACGACCCTTTGCACAGTTACTTTGAATATCACCTTTCCATGATCTTTAGCAAAAATCGATTGTTTCTTCCACGTGAAAATTCCAGAACCTCGAAGCTTGATTTCGGAAGTAAAGATCATCCTTATTTTTCAAGCCTAATTTGCAGATCATGGTGGAAAAGGGAGGCCAACCCGTATATAGCAAATGAAGTTATTTCCTGACGTAACATCTCAGGAAATAATGTATATACTCATTTTAAATGCGTGATCATCTTCTGAAAGGACAAAATCACTTACCACATCGGCCTAGCATGACCAACACTTATAAGAAAGGCTTCTGTTGTTTGGCCAGACAACGTCCTTCCACTTTTGTCAACAATCGTGCCTGACACCTGTTGAAAATAGAGGAAAAGACAGCATATCGTACCAGAAGTGGAAATAAACACTTCTGACAGCCCAACTCCAAATGCCAATAGCCTAGAATAAATGCTCTCTATAAAAAGTCAGTCTCTAAAGTATGAACCAGATACGAAACCAACCTTCTAAAATGCACATAAAAGAAACTTGAAGCAACTCTCAAAGGGCACTTTAATTCATGATACTTACAAATACAGGAACTCTAGAATATTCTGATTCAAACAGGTTCTCAATAGCAAATAATGCAGCCTGTACCAAAAAGTAGATAACAGTGAAAGATGGTAAACTTGAAGAGCAATAAGAAGTTAATATTAACAAAATAATTCTTGACTGGAAATGCATTCCGCTAAAAAATTTACATTTAGAAATTTTTGGAGAAATAGGCATCCTGCGTTGCAAATGAACTAAAATCTTAGATATACGAATAAGAAGTTGGGCCATTTTACCTACAAACCATGTAATCCTGTTTATGTAGCTGAAGTCAATACTAATATTAGAGTCTATTTCAGGGAAAGAGGACGCTTCGACTAGTGGCGGCATGGCGGCACCACAAGGGTACTTGGAGGACTTGTTCCCACCCCACTTTTCACCCAAGATCAATCATCTAATTCGTCCAAATTTGATAAGAAAATATTAGGGTTTGGGTGAAGGACCTGTAACAAGATTTTGAAACGGGTGTGGCAACCAAATCGCATTGTAATTGTAGGGCTTATCACCCAACATTCCCCCACCCAGTCTGCGATTGCTGGCGTACCCCTGGTTTCTACACCGAATCTGGCAATACTAAAGGGATCAGCAAAACATCAATTTAAAAGACAGTCTCAAAGAGCAGCCTCAAAAATACGTTTTCAAACAGTAGCATCAAGCAACAGTCTAAAACAACTTCAATGACTTTTGTCTAAGCTAGGAAGACAGAAACTCAGATTCTCACCTTGGCATTTGCAGTGTCAAATATTGTCTCTACTAATAAAATATCAGCCCCACCATCTAGTAATCCACGTGCTTGTTCTGTATATGCCTCAACAAGTTGATCAAATGCTAAAAACAGTAAGGAAGTTAGTCACATAGTCAATTCTAACAGCATCGGCAAGGGCATAAATTGCTCATATTATAGCATTCATCTGCATTTAGGTGGGAATTTGCTATAACTAGGTTGAATTTGCAACTTCGCACAGACGTCCCTATTCTGTCATACATAACAGAGAAGAGTGTCATCAAGGTTATCAAAGAGCAAAAACTTTCCAAGTATGAAATGAGTATGTACCCAACATTTGTGGGTGAAAGGTGGTACAATTGCTCTCATATGAAGTCTGCAAAAAGTGTACACGTTTTTAATAAGAAAACTAGATCAAGGCCAAGTACTAAAAGTTTCTTAACTTTCAGTCACATTTTGGTTCCAAAAGTTAATTAAAAGTGTCCTAATTTAGTGAACCAAATTGCTGTGAAAGCGTACGCAGAAGGTGAACGCAGCAAACTATTTGTCCTATAGCAAACAAAATGCGTCCGTTCGGGTTAAATTCTAAAGCAATGTCATATTCACATTGTTTTGGTACAGCTTTACGTTGAACCAGGTAGTGATTTCAAAGTGTCAAAGTGTCGATTTGTCTAAAGTTTCTTAGCTCTTTCCTTGCAGTTCTAAAATTTTCTTAAATTTTAGGCTCTCTAGTACTAAGCCGCTTAAAAAGTGATTTCTTACAGAAAAAACGTGCATGGCCTACAGGGAAAACGTAGATACCATATAGTCGCTAATTTCATATGAAATCTTATTAATTCTAAAACGAATATTCTGATGAAGTCGTGTACGAGTTGATACCAAATCACTTTACGCTAAATTTGTAGTTGGTTGGATGTAAAGACAACGTGCTCATCTAAATTGACTGTTTGACAAATTCAATGCCAACCAATCAATCTTTCACAATCTTTGAATGACTTTTTGATTAAGCTTTATGTTGAACCAGGTAAAGATTTCAAATTGTATTTGTCTAACGTTTCTTAACCCTTTCTTAGTAGTTCTAAAATTTCTTAAATTTTAGGCTCTCTAGTACTAGGTTGTTTATAAAGTGGTTTCTTATAAAATGTGCAATTCACTTCTGAGAAAAAATTCTGAGCTTATACAACAAAAATCATCTTCTTGTTACAAATTGAAACTATGCTACTTTCAACTCTGCAAAGACACGAACCACTCTCAATGAGTCAAATTTCCATACGATACAAAAATCATATGAGAAGAAGAATCTTGGTGCTTTGCCTATTGCTAAATAAGTCCTAAGGTCCATAAGCAGATAGGGACAAAGTGCTATAAGAAAAAGTTACTGTTTGGAAGGGCCTGGCCCCACACTATTTAGAATTACATCAGTTCAATATAACATTATGCACATACAGTAGAGAGAATTTGCACCACATTAAAGAGATACCAAATGCTATTTGCATATATCTATGAAAATCAGAATGCAGCTTTTTTGTCAAACATTTTGTACTCAAACCAAATATCAGTGATGCTACATCACAACAATTACATTGTGTGCTCATGCTTTCACTAGGCTGCCATTCCATGCAAGAATTGTTCCTGCCATACATTTATGATCTTGAACAGAACCTTCCCTTTAAATTCTCTCAAATCTATTGAATTCAGAAACTCTTACATGTTCAAAACAATCCTTAGTGTGCCCAATTTCAGCAAACTATAGTAGATCCATACTTACTAATATTCCTATATCCAGGTTTCTCCACAGATGGTGAGATGGATAATGTTCGATTAGTTGGTCCCATTGCTCCAGCAACAAATTTTTCTCTACCTGCAAAATATCTTTCATATAGTTATGTTTCTACAGTCTCTCATAGGAATTCTAAATCAGATAGTCTAGAAAAAATACATATCCATGTGCTAAAAATAATGGCCTTATGACATGTATCAAAGCTACAAGAGACAAAATATCACTACCTGATTTTGACACATCATCAGCAGCCTTTCTAGCCAGTTCTGCAGCAGTTCTATTGATGCGGTACACCTGACATGAAGAATGTCACTATCAATCTCATAGAAAAAGCTAACATTAGAAAAGTTAGCATAGTATTTCTAATCTAGCATGCTCTGAATGTAACCAGATATGTGCCTGAGCTCTTTCTTTGGGGTGAAGGGGCTTTTTGCAAACACTTGATTAACTATAACAAAAAACATTGTGCAAACACTGATCAATAGGAAGTTAAACCTCTTGTAGCATGAACAACTTTCTTGCAATTTCATAGACATTAGGGCTGTAACACCCCCAAAGGTACACTATTGACTGGGACATGTAATGTAGTCAAGAGAATAGGGCTCATTTTTGGAAAAAAAATCAACTTAACTCCTACAATCTATCATTTGAAAACTTGAATAAAACTGATTTTTCAATTCCAGAAAACTGGCCAAGTAGTAAAACAATTCATACAATATCTTCAAGTCCATAATCTGCTTGAGCAACTGAGGTTCCACTAAATGTATTTGTCTCAATGAAATCTGCTCCAGCTTCTAGGTATGACTAAAATTGAAATAAAAATGGAATGTGAAGTCTGGAGAGGAACTTCAAAACAAACTTGGAAAATAGTGCCTTAGCACCAGTCTGGAAAATAAAATTATACACACAATATTTTACACAATATCTGTGAATATGTAACACTATATAATCAAAAGAACTGAGCTTACAAAGTACAATTATTTTCCTTGGCCAATAGCTCAAAATAAACACCTAACTTCTAGATCTAGCATTATCTTCTTCAACAGAATTTAATTTTGACTTGTGACTATCAATAGTATGAACCTTCCCCTCAAATGTGTCATGCTCTACTCCATATGGTCTCTCCATGCAGTTTCTGGTGTTCACCTAACTTTTGTTTCAGATTTCACTTTCTTTCCATGAAATCCAATTCCTTTCTCAAAGCTTGACCAGAGCAAGATGGTACAACAAGCTATAACACTGACCACCTTATACTATCTTTGACATATAGTGTTCAGGCACAGCGCCACCAAACAGAGAGTGGGGGGGTGCATGAAAAGTGGGGGCTGGAAAGTCAATAAAAGTGTTATTTTCAGAACACTTGTCTTTTCAATGTCACTGGCTGGCAAAAATTGGGGGCTGAAGCATCATAGCTCCCAAAGGTACCATACTTATGCTAGCTATTTGGAGAATGCAGTAGCAGCTGTACATTGAGTAACTGTACTTGCATTCTACTATGGTAAGGAAAATGTTGTTAGAGACTTTTCTTTCTACTACAATCAAGATGTAATCTTCCTGGCTTTGCATCATGCTGGCTCACCTTGTGGACTTCATACACAATATCAGGTTGTGAGATACACAGAAAGTCATTATTGCCTTGAAGCTTTTTAGGATGATCCTTGAATTCTTCACCTAAAGGAATGGAAAAATTACTATGACTTTGAGTAAAGACTCTAGGCTGAAAAAAAACTATTTCAATGATAAATAACCAATCAAAAGACTGGTATTAACCTTACTAGGGTAGCTAATCAATAGCAATCAAGCAATCCTAAGATACATTCACTTTTATTAGACTCCTAATATCCTTTCAAGTATATGATTCCCATAGAACAGGAGTCAAAAACATCCAGCCACAATGCCAGATCCAGACCCAGCTAACACTCAATCAAGCCCCTAAGCTTGTAGGAAAAGTGCATGCACTTTGAAAATGAATCTATTTTAACAAGGTGCTGATGTTTGCTTCACATTTTGCACCATTTGCATTCTGCAAATTTCACTTTCTCAATAAAAGCCCCCAAACTGAACAGTACATTGGGGCTCAGGCATCTAGCCCTGGCAAGGGCAGTGCACAGAGATTTTGACTCCAAGGCCCAAAAACATTAGTGAACCCTATTGTGGATAGTGAAAACTGTTTCCTATGGCCTAGAATATTTGTTTGTTTAAAGCATGCACCATACAAGCTATAATAAATAGCCTATGGTAAAATAGCTAGTTAGTAGACACCATTTACATCCACAAACCTCGAAAATCTTCCTCTGATAATTTGTATCTCTGAAGCATTGTGCCCATTCCACCATCAAATATCATTATTCTTTCCCTCAATATTGACTTAAGTTTTGTAAAAATAGATCCTAGAGGAAAAAAGCACAAAACAGAATGAAAAGATTATCCTCATCAAAGAACCTGCTATTTAGGAACATGAGAAATACATCTAACTCCTTATTTCGAAAAAAACCAAATGCAAAGTATTATGGCACTTGCAATCTAGCATTTCCTTAGTTTGATGTGAGTTCTAGATGCTCATAAAATAGTTTGGATTCCTACAAAAAGGTTTATTAACAGTTGCACGGAAATGTGACACAGGGGGGTAGCTATATAAACATCTACAACGTCACTTGAACACCTGACTCTCCAGTTGAATACTATGAGAGCTACATTAAACTTCCATAGAGTCGTTACAATGACTTTTGCCCGGGAATGCCTTTCTAAAGTTATACATAGTGACATATAGCCGGAAAAGTACAGATTATGTTGATTCAATTTAATTACATAACATTTAGCCTAGAATTTCTTCTGTGCACATTTAATGAGAACAAAAGACGTGAGCATCTTCAAACTGTCTATCGCAGTAGAAAAAATAATGCAGAATCAAACTTTTCAGATAGCATGACATACTCATATGAAATGTTTTTCTAAGTTATTGACCAACATAACCTGGATATTTATGGGACATTTGGGGTTCCCTACAAACTACACATCACTGCCGGCTTTCATTGCTACACATATTTAAAATTCTTACCACATGGTGGAGAACCATGGTCAAGTTTGCACACCGGAGGCATTGTTGCTTGATTCTACTCAATTGCTAAGCTTTCTAGTTTTCTTCAAAGGTTCGTAGTAGGTGATCGTAGGCCTTTACATGTTGTATAACGAGGAATCACCAATGCGGATCGATATCCCCCCCGAGCATGTGATCAGCCATGGGATTTTACTAGTTAACAAGAAATAACAATCATGAAAATTCAATGTCATGAAATTACACTCCGTAGTAGAAGCCAAATTAGAAGAAAGCTGCCATGGAACAGGAGCTGCAAGATAATTATTTGAAACCAAATAGAAGCCGCTCTTCAATAACAGCAGAGTCAAGAGACATTAGAATGCAAGATCTAGTACGTCACAGATTAAAATGCCTATCAGAATAAGAATTTATAACTTTTAGACATAAAGCTCCGATTCTAATATATGTTTTTGAAGGATTTATAGCAAAATGGAAGAGCATGCTAAAACCTGTTCAAATTGGTATGCAACACGAAACAGTTGCGTGTTAAAAAGTTGTGGCAAGAACAGCAGCAACAACATCACATTTAAGGATTTCAAATATGGCGTCCTCTGGCCTAAGGCCACGAAGTGTGGAAGTTAGTGTTGAAAAGCTCCTTGAGCACGAGATCGAAGAGATTTCTCATAATGGCGAAGAAAAATACCGCAAGTAAGGTTTTAGTACGATTTTACCAGACTAGACACACTCTAAAAAATAACTTGTATTGAGATGAATAGAAAAAACTCATTGTTACGATCTGAATGATCTATGAAATTGATTTCAAACATTTTAGACCATTCAGTCTCACAGAGGAACTCACACATTTTACACACAAGATAGATTTCCTTGAGGGAGAAAGTGAAGATGATGTAGAGAGTGGGACTAACGAGGAAGACCTACAATCAGAGAATAAGCAAGACCAAACAAGAAGGGAGCAACAGTGGCCTTGGGAGTCAGTTCGAAATAAACTCAGGTGCACTGCATTGATCAAATTTTCCTTATTCACAAAAGCCTCTTATAGTTTCTCGTTTTGTTACCAAAGCTTTTTATTTCATAAATCTTTAGGTACTTGCTTTCTTTTTGCAGTGAAACCATACTGCAAAATATGGCTTCACCACATTTGAAGTATTTTTGCTACTTCGCTTGGGCACTTTCAAAATAGGCGTGGTCAGTTGCACAATAGGCATGGTATAATACACCTGTGGGGCATTGGATATGGAGTTTGAATATTCAATCATTGTTACAGAGAAATTGCAACATGGAAGTTCAAACTCACATTTTATATTTAAATCAAAAGTTCATTTGGCTCTACACTCAAATAAGTAATTTGAATAAGATCTAGAATGGTATTGTCTATTTTCCTATTCACACAATTCTATATTATTGACTGTACTCTGGCACAACATCAATAATCCTGAGCATTTTCAAGTGGGCCCTCCACTGCAAAAGTGCATATATTCAGTTACAGTGGTACTAGACTAGAAGACTTGTAACACAAAATGTTACATGCAAGCAAGACTCAAACACACTCCCAATTTCCCATTCACCATAGAAAACACAGCAAGCAAATAACACTGTGATTATATGAGCTTGAGATATGGTTTGCTAAAACAAAACAAATTGAACATACTTAGAAAGAAGAATTATCTCTTTACGCAGTAGAAATTGCCCATAGTGATGTTTAGAACACAGGAATAAATACTAAGTGAACAAAGAACATATACTTACAATTTATATGCCTGTAGTATGCATAAAGTGTGAACATGCCCAAAATGCCCAGCAACAAATATCTATAAAATTCCACTCTAGACAAGTATAATAATCATAACAGCAAACTAATAATTTGTTTCTCTTCCTTGGCTATCCCTATCCTTGCCCTAGCTCCCAGTTAACTCTTAGCTCAACTCCCTTACCCAACCAGGATAATCCCTAAAGTGTGCATGATAAACAAAGAAGACAAAAGCTATAAAACTAGTTCAAAAACAGTCACTTGTACATCCTCTTGAGAGCTTCTTGCATGTTACAGATATGTGCCCACACTATCTTGCCTGTGCACTGGCTTGTGTGTTTTCTGATGTTGGACATGCACAATAAGTCTAGTGGTTTTCTGGTCATGCATTTGATGAGGCAAAAAGTCAGACACTTAGAACCATGTAAACAAAATTGCTCCTTGTGATACTGAAGTGGTCAGAAAGTAGTGTATCTTCTTTTGAGAAGGGACATATTCAGTGGTGTAGCTAGTAGGGAATATGTGGGATGTCACGCCCCCAGCCTTTAGTGATCTTGTCAGTAAATTTAAATTCAATGACTCTCATCGGTGCATGACTGCATGCTTTGCCATGACATAGTTTTAAAAGTGTTGAAATTGTCCTTTCTACCATCAATAAATCCAATAAAGCTAAGAAATTCATGCCAGGAACATACTTCTGTTGGTAGATTTGCACTATTGTTGGTAAATTCGCAGCTTTATCCATTTCTGTTGGTAAATTGTAGCTTTACATCCCCTCCCCCCAGAAGAAGAGGTCATGCAACATGACTAGAAGTATCACATTTGCTATTAACAAATAGGACATTGATGACATTCTTCTTCTAGTATTGGTCTTCGGACCTTAGTCCCATGCCGAACACTTGCCTCTCTAAATCTGTCTGTCAACATGTTCCAAAAAGTTTTTACGTCGCTTGTTGATTGTCTCCAGTCTAGGTTTAGTATTGTTGACATTCACATAGGAACCCCCATTACTGATTGATCATTGAAGCTGTATGACCAATTTGCTTTGTAAACAATGGAATATGCTGTGAAAAAGTGGAATAATTATGTGCGTTTTTTGTATGTGTGATTGCTGTTTACTCTGTTTTGCAGAAATGCTTTGTCAGAGGTCTGCATCCTGTTGGATGTCCTACAGGTTATGAAGGAGAAAAAGTACCTAGTTCTTGAGCCTGTTTCTCAGAATCCAGAGCCACCAAAGCAAGTAGTCCAGATGATAGGGAAAAGAAAGGTATAATCTTATGATTGCTTTGGTTTGGAAAGCAAGAGAGTGTTGCCACACACATTGTGCTAATTTACATATTGTGTTCTCTAAAATATTGTAGAGGAAAGTCCTATTCAGAAGCTAACACAGAAGGTCATTTGTAAGATATTTTTATATTGCACATCATATGTTTTTCAGAGTATTTTCTAACAGCTCTAATTTTTTTAGCCCAGTAATTCTGATAAAGGCCTTGCATTATTTGCTACTGCCTTGTTGATCTCCATTTTATTATTTGCTAACATTGATTTTCTGTGTGTTAAGAGTCTTGCTAAGGCAGCAGAAATTATCCGTAATGGTGCTGAGAGAATGAAGCAAAGGGATTCTGAGGAAAATGATGACGTTCTTCCCCAAGTCCAGCCATTAAGACAGGATTACTATACTGAACTGATGAGATTGCGACAAAAGTGGAAAGTAAAGAAAATAGGAAATATGATAACAGGAGATCTTAGTTATAAATCAGGTGTGTTGCAAAGCTTATTGTTTATCAGTTTTCCTTTGTTGAAGTTATATTATGCATCTTTGTAACAATGGAATGGTGATATAAGAGATTTTTGCTTTAGAATTTGGTCAGTACTTAATCAAAATCATAGTCATAATTTTTGACTAAGAGTTTTAGTAAGTACTTCAAAAGCAACTTTGCATAAGTTTTAACTTATGTGTAGTTGATTTGAATTAGTTTATATAGCTAATTAATACCAACTATCTACTCTACAGAACAATGACAAAGATATACTTTGAATTAAGTGCAATTATATCATGTAAAGTTTCTAGTATCCCAGCTGCATATACAGATAAGTATCATTAAGCCAAAGTCTTTGGGGTCCAAATTATAAAACTGCAGCTTAGGTGACCCTAGGCTTGAGTAAATTTTTGACTATGATTTTAAGTAAGTACTTCAAAAGCAACTTTGCATAAGTTTTAACTTATGTGTAGTTGATTTGAATTAGTTTATATAGCTAATTAATACCAACTATCTACTCTACAGAACAATGACAAAGATATACTCTGAATTAAGTGAAATTATATCATGTAAAGTTTCTAGTATCCCAGCTGCATATACAGATAAGTGTAACTAAGCCAAAGTCTTTGGGGTCCAAATGATAAGACTTCAGCTTAGGTGGCCCTAGGCTTGAGTACAAGTGACAGGGAATACTACTAAAGTAGCTGTGATGGTATACAGTTTGAAAACTGCCATTTTGAAATGCCAGAATCACACATTTGCATTTATTCAAACATGCAGTTATCAATTGCCTGGATTAATACTAGCAAAGTTTTAGGTTTTATACAATTTTGTTAATTTGCTGCAATAAAGCTTTAACCCAAATTTTAGGATCCATGTACTGTGTGTGACTTAAGTAGTTAGCTCGGCAGCACTCACCTGTATCTCATTTAAATTTCTCAAGAAAGGATGTCAAATAGTGGGGTGTGCCTCTTTTGGGGAGCACAATGTGATGCTCTATGGGGCACATATGATCCCAAGGACTAGACATACATATACAATTTTTGTAGTTAATGATCTTGTCATAGTGAATGGGGTGTGAAATATTTTCTCATCCCATGGGTTACTTTGCACAAAATCATTGAGAAGCACTGATTCAAGTTTTTCAATCTTTTGAAACTTCATCAGCTCATATTTCATTTTTGTTTAACTTCTCAAGAACCATTGATGTCCACCAGTTTCAGGCAGAGGAAATTTGAAACAGTAGTTTTTACAAAATGCAAAATAGTAGCTGTTGTACTTCTGTTCTTTTTTTTTAGCTAGTGTCCTTAAAAGGTGAGTGATTTTTTTTCAGCTGGATCAACCTTTTGGCATCGTGGATTATTTGAAGTTTTAAAGACAGAGGATTTACCTGAAGATGAAAGAAGTAGCAGTTTATGTCCTTTGACTGTAAGAGTGAGCTCAGATTTGGAAGGTCATTCAAGAATTCGTGTGAAAATATCAGATAGTACTGAAGCTGAAGATATGGATGTGGATGATAAACATCAAGGCTCAAACAGTGTACAAGCTCAAAACCTAAACGGTATGCATTATGACTATTATTGGGAAGTAAAGACCTTGTAATGAAGAAAATACTGCGGGTGTGGTAAGTAACACGCGCGAATGATTTTGCGCGTGCGATCACACTGCTAAGAAAATCTGTGCATATGCACTATCAGGTCAAATCAAGAAACAAGGAAAGAATTGTAAGGTGCAACAAAGATGTCATTTATCAAAAAAATTCGTTCAAATAAGGAAACCCCATAGTTTAAACGATAAAAGTAAACGCAATTCCTCACTATAAGACTAAGCCAGAGGTCGGGAACCTATGGCTCGCGAGCCAGATATGGCTCTTTTGATAACTGCATCTGGCTATCTGGCTCACACAAGAACTTCAGCAAAACTTTCTTCAAAGTCGACGGTATCCATTACAAAACATGCTTTTCTTAAAATGATACATGCATTTCGTCGTATTTGCTGTTAGAAAATATCACCTGGCTCTCATGGAAATAATTGTAAAATATGAGACTTTAATGCCTCTCTCAGCCGAAAAGGTTCCCGACCCCTGGACTAAGCGATACTCGTGATAGTCTGAAATAAGTAATGATTTAATGATTGTAGTCAGCATGCTAGGATCTTAAGCAGGTGTCTCCAGCCTACGGCCCGCCGACCGGATGCGGCCCTCGAGACCATACCCGGCCCGCGGAGACTTTTTCGCCAACGGGAAAAATTAGAGAAATCTACTCGTATTATGTGTAAGTCAACTACTTTCATAGAAGTTATGCTATATGGTAACTGAATAAAATAGTATTAAACAAATGATTAAAAGATTGCTGCTGATTCATAGTTTAATGGGCAAAATTGATATTCTTTCAGAGGAGCAAAGTCGTGGAACGGTCTCTCAGCTGGTGCTAAACATGCACCATCTCTGGCATCTTTTAAGTCATATTTGTAAATAGTTGTTTTATATATTTAGTTTTATATAATTTTTAGTGTAGACTTTTTAAAATATATACTTTTTTATAAGATTTTAGGTTTTATTTTGTAAATAGACGGTCCCTTGCAAACCAGTTTAGCTGATTAGGCCACCGTCTGTAAAACATTGAAACTGTATTGTATTGATAGGACCTTCGGACGGACAATTTTGGAGTCATCTGCTCTTAAGTATGAAGACAAGATAAAGGCCGAAATGATAAAATCGGAATTTGAAGTTACTGTAGAAAGTTCTAAAACACGTATTTGCAAGTGCGATCAATCGTACGCGCAATTTGATTTGCGTGCATGCGGGCACGTGCGCGTGCAACTGTACACGCTAGATGACAAGGCCTGGATGTAATTCAAGAGTTTTAGTACTTCTACCTCTTCAAGCATATTTTTAGACTTTTCATATGCATAGTAACTTTGACGTTGAATGTTTTTCCATAGAACATTACTCAACATAGTTTCCTGGCTCAGTCTTTTTATCTTACCCTAAAATCGCATCTTTCACAAAGCTGGAAAAACTATTGCAGTATCATAACCAGCACAGCATCTATGAATTTCCTCAAGGAACAATTTTATGCTGTCTTACCTAAGTTTTAATGCACCTAACTATTTCAAAAAGCAGGGGTACCATCCATGCTTGAATTATTAACGTTTGCCATCATTGAGCTTGAGATAGATTGAGTGCACCAATTATAGATCACAGCCAAACCATAACTACTTATATGGAGTCTTTCATTGTAACTGTTCTTTGTTGTAAGGTCATGCAAGCAATATAGACAGTCCTCGTCCATCTCCATGGCAGAAAACGCTGAAACAAGCTCAGTACAACTTATTTTGTAAAGAACTATTTTCTCAGGTATTTTTTCTACATTCTCATTTTTCCATTTAAACTTTACATTTTATACCATATTACATTTTTGTAAATGTGTTAAAAAGAGCATTCCTCAAGCCATCATTCTCACTTTTATGTGATATGCTTTCATCTCTCAGATTTCCAGAGAAGCATTTCACTCTAAGAATGTGAATTCTGTCCAAGTTTCAGGAAAGACAATTCGCTTACAGGTAATGTATTCTATACAACTGTGAAAAGCTTCCTGAACCAGCTAGTGATTTGGTGCAGTAAGTTTTTTGTGTAGGTAGGAAAAGATTAATGAAGTAATGTGGAGCTTATTGAGTCGTTAAATTCCACTCTGGCAGGTAGCCAGACTTTGCTTATCATCAATAGCTTTCAAACAAAACAATGCTCCCACTTACTTCAGTTCCGTATAGTTCATTGTTTAGCCAGTAAGTTGTCTGCGACGGGGAAGCTGCAATTCTTAGAACTGAATATCAATTCTGAATTCTGAATATATGTACTTTTGCATTGTCTGCAGATTAATCGCAAAGTGTTTCTTACCTGTTGGATCTTCTTAATTTATTTCAACCATCATGGTTTCTATTATTTATGAATGTCTGACTATTCGACAAGTACTCAACCAATCACTTACGCTTATACGTTCGTGAAAAATTACCCTTTTTCCAGTGACTCTGTGACGTTAAAAACGTCTGCTTGTTGCCCCAGCGTAAGCCTAAAAGTATCCATGCTCTTATGCTTTTTTTGCTAGTCACATTTTGATTAAATCGCTATTCCAACTCTGCTTGTACTAATTATTTAACTCGTAATTTTATTGAAGAACTTCATATTGGAATATCCTCGTTTGTCTTCATTAAAATACATGAGTGTCAATGCATAAAGAGCGTTTTCTTGATCACGTGATAGGCCCTGATTCGGGTAGAAATGCGTACTCTCCAGTCCGGAATAGAAGGGGGTATTAATAGCTTTGGGAGGGTTGGAAAAAGTCTTAAGCTAAATATCTGGGGGGATTGCAATAAACGGGGGGCTGGTAAAAGGTCCTAGAAACACAGCTCCTTACATACTTGACAACATACTAGATTCTTTCCATCATCCTCTCTCAATCTAGCAACGTGAATTCTAAGTCTGGATTAGACGATGCTATCTTGGATAAAAATTAGTAAGCGGGGGGACTGCAATAAGAATTTCATGGTGTACATTTTTTCAAAAAATTAGTCTGAGGAGGACTTCTATTCAGGACTGGAGAGTAAGTACGAATTGTAAATCTATTGCTCCACTGAAATCCCTAAAAATTAAGATTTTTCGAGTCACTCTTCTGGAGTCAGTGAAATCAGAAGCTGACAGTAAGTCTCGACTTCTTGAAGACGATGTCTTTAACTATATTGTCATATTTTGCAGCTCTATCCAACTGCTTTTGCTGAGATCATATATGAGAAAACAAGCAAAGATGAAGGAATTAGCTATGAAGCATTGGTATGTCTGAATAGCATTTACACGTCAGAAACGCAGAAGCCTTTCATGGTCTTTTTTCAATGGCAAAATAGTTTATTTGTGAATCTCCTTCGTATGTTGCTTTTCTCTCTTGTTATTTTAATGTTTCATCGTTTATTACTTCCCATACCTCCATCTATTTTTACCTTTGAATGATGTTGTTTAGGATGGTTTTATGGCCTAACCTGAGTTCATATCACATAGTACTCACGTTGTATTTCAGCTTTCAGGTAATGGTGATGTATTGGAATTCAGGTTGCAGAAACTTCTACATGAACAGCATTTGTCACGTGTAGATACTCCAACACCGCAACCAGCTAATGCTCCATGGACAACTAGAGATCACACTATAGCAAATTTGCAAGACTTCTTTGCCAAGAAGAATGCAGCTTTTATACCAAGGTATATAAAGAAGATAAGTGGAGATGCTGATGCCATGTCAAAACTGTCTTTGCGGTTTCTTAACCTGTTGCACTTGATACCTACCCTTGATTACGCTAGTGTCTCTCATACTTTCTTTCACAATCAGCCTAGGGGCCGATCCTTCCATTGTTTGGATTTCGGCTATGAAAGTCATTGTTTCCAGTTTTTTCCGAGCGTTTCCAACCTGTGAAACAATGGATTCCCATCCGTAGTCTGAACTAAGTGGAGATAGGAGTTAAATTGTCTATTGCCTGTTTCTTAGCAAATTATTTGCCTTAATAGTTTGTGTCAATTTGCTTTTATTTATACGCATTAGGGTACCACTGTCAGCGCACTACCATCTCTTTTATTCTTGTAAACATTTATCATCTTTTCTAGGGCGCCATTATTGCTAGATGAATTTTACGATGAACTAAAACACGTTGTTCTCAGAAAGAGGTACCATTTAATCGAGGTTTCATTCCTGTGGGAATTCTTCTTTGGGCTGTCATTAGGAATGAGTTTCTTATTATTTTCATCCTGTTTGTTTTCTAGTACAAAGAAAATAATAGCTACTTCGATCGTTTTGAGAAACCATTTCTAGCATTTGCAGCATTTCTGCATTTGTGCATATCATTATTATCTCCGCAATTAGTTTTACTTTTGTGATACATAAATAGTAAAGTAATCTGTCATTCTTATTGTTATAGCTAGTGAAATGCACATAGTACTGTATTTTTTAGAAATATGATATCTATATTATTGAATAACACCGATACATTTTGCTGTTGATATTAGTCGAGCTTGTTGTATGAGAATGATCAAAACACGGCGCAAGTAGAGCCTGTTGACATTAAGGCCCCATTCACACTATACTGGATTAATCTTGTACCACATTCTTGACCAAATCCGATATCAAAATTTTACATGTTCATACTATATCAGATTCAGTTTTAGGCGTTATGCATACTACTCCGCTCCGCTTCATTCACGTCACTAAGCCTTTGGTTAGAGGCACTTTTCATGGCAGCCGTCACGGCTTGAAAATTGATTGACGCTCAAAAGCAAATCTGACTGCAGCTCAGAGAGAGCTTTCGGAGCGACCATGTATGGGATTCATGCATTCACACTAGCTTGGAAGTGATCCGATATCGAAAATAATCCGATGCATACCACTTTCACAGAAGAGTGATTTCACTCCGCAAAAGCGATACGGAGCGTATTGGATTCATCCGGTATAGTGTGGATGGAAGGCCTATCTGATATAGGAAGTAATCCGATATGTGATGAATCAGGTATAGTGTGAATGGGGCCTAAAACTCTTCACCTTTTATCCTTCCAGGACGAACAATTTGCTCCACCAGATGGCAACTACACATAGAGATCCTTCTATTGCTGTAGAATGGAGTGCAAATGCTGGACCTAAAACATCTTTTGCAAATATTCACATGTTCTCTAAAAGACAAAAGCTGTGCTATAGGTATGCTGGATTCATTGGCATTTGGAAAACAGTGACTTATATGCAGAGACGAAGCTTTGGGGGTATGGGGGTGAGTCAACCCCTAACCTTGAAATTTTGTCATTTCGCAGGGCAAAAACGGCATTTCAGTGTACTTCTGCAGGGCAATTTACTGGATCTAGGACCATTGGTGAACTACTGCAACAAAAAGAACGTAACAGACAAAAGTTACGTTCCTGCTTATATGAAATGAATATAATGCAGTATGACTGACCCTACTTTTTAATGTTTTAGTTGGATTTGTTGCGTGTCCCGCATTATCGTAAGACATTTCGACCAAAGCTTCTAAAACATTTTTCCTTGCAGCTCAAGCCACTTCCTTCACTGAGTGAAATTGCTGTTATCAATATAAAACATGTTAAAACTTTACAATGTGTAGCTCAAAATATTTTGAGATTAAATGTGCAGCTAAGAAATGCCTAGATTTCTAAATTTATATCTCGTCGGGTTGGCTTTTGCTTTATAAGTGAATTTTCAATTATACGTTTCATAGTAAACGGGCTTGACACTCTGGAACGCCGAATGCTTTCATCAGGCTCTCTTTAAGTCTATCCATCAGGAATTTTTTGGTGTCTGTGAGTACTCACATTATGATTATTCTTTCTACATATTTTTTCAATTGCTGTAGCGTTATGGTCATCATGCATCAGGCAAATTTTAAAACACACGAATGTTTCTTTCTTCTACGACATTTATGTATATTTTATTGCTCTTCATAGGACCTCGTTTCATTTTCGAATCGAGCTTGACAAGATCGAGGCGGTTAATATGACTGGTAAAACTGTTAGTATGTCAGGAGAACTCGAAGATGTCCAGGAATATGTAAAGATGCAGGTAACAACTGTGATCCTTTTTTCCTTAAATGTATCTGACTTGCGGATAATTACGTTTTTGCATTTATGACGCTTTGTTTTTCACAATTACTGATTCAAGCCGTCATTATCCTTCATCGGCTTTTCTAGGTTAGCCTACATTTTGCTCACGTTGCTCTTGGAATTTTTGAAAACTTTGAGTGGAAAATTCTTCAGCACC
>OLMO02000275.1:7372747-7383062 GCA_900291935.2 Cassiopea xamachana
CTTTCATATACATACCCAAAAAGCCTTGGCTGCCGATGAAGATCCCAATCTCACAACTATTTTGGATACAAGGTGGACTCGTGTGGAAGGAAAAGCAACATCAATTGATTGGAAAGCCCTTCCTGGATTTTCATTTGCTGATAAATTCTATGGACTTGTAGCTTCCCTCTCATAATGATTTATTCATCGAGCCCTTAGTTGTAGCGAAATTGAGGTTTATTTATACGAAATAATACCAACAGCCAGTATTTTGTGCTGTTTTCCTCCTTTGTCAGTGAATTGTAGAGTGAATTATTTTCCTATTGTTTACACAGTTCAATAAAAGAAGGAAGGAGATGCAGAACCGTGTAGCCTAGCGTAGGTTTGCGATCATTTTTCACAATCATTTCACCCAAATTCTGTCAACAATTGTCTTCTACATTCCAACCAGGCATGGCAGGGGTTCACATGCTCATTTACAGTGATCTGTCATGCCATCAATCAACATGCTTTGCAGGATGTAACTTACTGTCATCACTCAACAATTCTCTCAGCATGAACAGGTTAGTGGAGACATGTCTTGTCTTTCCAAGGCTAATCTAGAAATGATTGTGAACAATGATCGCAAGGCTAATCACAAAAATGTACTTTGAGCATGGGGAATTACCATTCTCAGGATCATTCCCCAGCAATATGAAACATGATCCTGAAAGGTACCTGCTCTCTGCAAATGACTTCAGAACGGTTTCAGGCACGTTTAAGGAGCAAGAGAACATAATGTAATATTGAAAATAGTATACTGAAATGTACCTTGCAGCTAAGACTCTTTTGTCACTCATAACGCGAAGGCATGCATCACTCGTTGGAAAGTCGCTGCTAGCAGAAAAGTCTACAGCTAACAGGATTTTCTTGGAATTTACGGCACATTTGCCGAGCTTTGCTAATTCAGCATTATAGATTACATCCAACGCTTTGTAGTTCTCTTCTTCAATAATGTGCTTTACTTTTTCCAGTAAATCCATCATAAGATAATAAGGATTGCGACATGAATGGAATTCTGCGGCCTTTCACGTGCTAATCAACCTAATAAAATCTGTTTATCAAATCTACTTTAAGATTGTGCGACAGCACTACAAAGCATCATTCAGGCATACGGTCGCACAGGAAAACGATATGATTGGCTTCCTCAATTCATATGCAACTTGTGCGATAGTCGTGCGACAGTGGGTAAGAAGCATCCTGTGCACAGACATCTTACTCTATCTACATTGTTGCCCTGTTGGGCTTCAGCAAAACTGTAAGATTCAACAATCCGGAATAAAGATTACAAACATCGGGTCTCCTCCTTCGGACTAGCTCCTCCACAGAATAGGAAAATGTAAGAAAATTCTTTATAACTCCCTACTTACTTAGAGCAAACAGAAAAATCTATGTTAGAGCTGATTCGATGAAGTACAAATTAGAAGAACTTTCCAAGTGACTAAAAATATTGTTGTGCAGCTGAATGTTGACTGTCGCATGTGCGACCTGTGCGACAGTCTAGATCCGCCCCTGGGAACATTTGTTGTACTGTTCCTGAAATTTTGCATGAAGTATAAACAGACCAAAGAGAGAAAAGACAAAATGAGAAAGCTGACCACACTTTAAGATTTCCAAGACCACAAAGTGTGGCCAAGACTGGTCGATATAGAGGAAATGGCAAGATATATGCAGTCCACTTCTTGGAAATTTGGCCAATTTCCTCGAAGTTCACTCCAATGATATAGTATTAATCCTCTAATTGATGCAGCCATGTCTGTCTGCCTCATAACCGGTAGGTCGTTGGTACGAGCCCGGGCTGAGTCACACCAACGACTTTTAAAGTGGTACTCACTGCCTTCTCATCTGGCGCTCGACGTATGAGAATGGAGTGGGAAAGTTAAACTCGCTGAGCTACCAGTGGACCAGCCCCCAGCTGTAGCCTTTACTGCATTCGCAGACGCGTAGTCTAGGGCTATAGAAACGGAGGTAGGCGCCGCCCTATGCGCCATTGGGCGCGGGAAGGACATTGACAGACAGATGTCTTTTGTAAAAAATGTTGCCGAAATCTTAAGCAGTTACAGTTCCTATTCATTTAAATTATTGAATATCAATGATGGAGTTGAATAATGCATGTCGGTGCTTATCGGGAAATCGTAAAGCGGAAAGTGACGCTACATTGCCTCTATTAAGGAAATTCAAAGGAGGCTATAAGTACTTATCAAAGAATATCCTTTCTGACTCGAAACTGCAAACAAGTTCGTATTATAATGAACAACTATGAACAGCGACGAAGAAGAAAGCTATCAACGACAGGGATCTTTATTTGATGTTGAAAATGTATGTTATTTCGTTGATACTAAACACGCTTCACTTGCATAATTGCTGGCAGCTAGTAGTTAATTACCTACTACCATCATGGTCTTTAGCCCTTAGTGTGTATCAGGGGCAGATCAAGAGTTGGATTTTCGGGGGCATCTGATTCTTTTTATTGTCTTTTCATGCAAGGAGCTTCTTACCACAATTTTTTCTAAAGGAAATAATACTGTTGGGAGGGTCATGGTAACATTTCCCATAGCCTGGCCCTAATGTGTATTCCTTATAGCAGAAGCACATTCCTCAATTTCAGAGTTAACATGTCTTTTGCATTCTACAACTTGAGCTAAGACCCCCCTCCACCACAACTACCACCCCCCTTTAGCCAGTTCAGCTGTCTCTTATTTAGAGTTTTATGCAGCTAATATTTTCTGTTCCAGTGAAATATCACATCGTTGTAGGACAGACCTTGAAATGAGCAAACACTAGGTACTTGATTGATCAAGGTCCTCTATTAAGTAAGGCACATGATCAAGCTCCTACACTATTTTATCAGTGGCATACTGACATGCTGAATGAGGGTGAGGGCATGTGCCCCAATTTTACAGGGCTTTAGAACATGTTAAGGGGTGACCATGCAATGTTTTAGCATACTCCTTGAGATCAGAGGGGGCACTATTTTGAGGTCTCAGTAGGTGCCATTTTCTCCCAAGTATCCCTGGTAGCACCATCCCTACTCTGATTTTAGTTTAACCACTGTCTGAGAAAAGGCTTGCACATGGGTGCAGTCCAGAGGCAATATGGTATAAGGCCAATATGCTTTGTGAGATATTTGGTGTTCACCATTATACTGCTTGCCAAAACAAATGTAGCAAAAATAAAGCTGTGAAATGCTGTGTTTATTTTAAACTTCTGTGTTATGCTTCATGGAATTTTATGAAAATGCCACTGGTTATGTTCCAAGGACTGATTAGAAAGAATGATTGACATTCAATCACTGATTAGCTGATTGGTTTGAACAAAAGGAAGCTCTGATGAAGTGAAATGGATTCCGAGCTCTTGAGGTTGCACCATGAGCAATGTCATTAAAGTAGAGCACAACAATATTATTTGCAACATGATCGATGCTAAATGTCATGATTTCCTGACAAGTCTAGCGGTATTATACTTGGTGCCACAAATTGAAATTTGCTCTATAAATTTTGTCCACAATATGACTCCGTATATAAGAGCTTTGACTTTCAAGGAGGAGAATGAAATAATATTTCATTTTGTTTTATGGAAATTCAAGGAAGGTCTAAACTACCTTTGTCTGGATTGCATTTCTTTACTAAAAACAGTTGATCAATTCCAGGAGCTCAAATATTTGAGCCAGTAGAATTTTTGAGGCCAATATAGAGTTGCTCATACTCAATCAAGTGCCTCTTATTGTAAGAAGACCAGTTGTAAGAGATATATATGATAACTAGGGAAGGCCATAAACCTTTAATTTTTTTTCCAAATTGCGTTATTTGTATCTTTGTAATTTTTTTCTTAATGTTCAAGCTACATTTTCTGCCTTAGGTCTCTGATGGTGATAGGACAGAATCAGAACATATGTGGGATAGCTCTAAAATCTGTGTAGAACTGGGTAAAGGAGGTGAGAATTTTCCTATTCTTTATATAGAATGCTTGTTAATGAAAGAAGTATAAGAAGGGTGGCAAAGGCAATGTCAGTTAGTGTTTTTCTATAGAGAGCAATTTGTATCTAATTGTTCATCCTTTTGTCATTTGAAGTGTATTTACCCAGGAGATCTCTCAGGTGTTTTGATATCATAGTAATAAAGATAGGATATGTCATAATGTCATAAATGAAATGGAAGCAATGCAAATGTCTAGTGTCTAGGGAATTGAACAGGAAAGCTCATCTATTGAATTTCATTTTCCTACTCTTACAATTTGAGTAGATGTAGCCCCTCACTTGTTAACTTTTTTTAAAAATCCACCCCTGTACATCCATATCCAAAGCTCCCCTCCATATATTAGCATTGAGTCTGTAATTCCATCAAGCATTGAAGGAAAGGGAGAAATTGTGTTTTTCACTTTGTTTACAGCTGAAATAAGTTGTGAGACACACATCTATTGATAGTTAGAGAAGTTTTCCACTCACCTCATTTATTCCAACTGCCCCATCTATTAGGGGACTCAAGAGCAATAGTTCACATTGTACTTTCTAATGTTCATCTTATACTTTTTAATATTCAATTTTTGGTACAAGGATAGTGCCTGTCAATAACAATATTTGCTCTGGCTTCAAAGTATCCTGCTTGGCCAGAACTGGATCAATCAGCTTGAATACACAAGCATCATCTTTCAAATAATCTGAATCTTCTATTGTGAATGAAAAATTGCAATCCTGTTGATGATTACCAAACGTTTATATTATTTGACTCTTTCTTTGATCCAAAAGCTGTTGCCCACAAGTTTAGACCTATAAAACTCTCATTTCCTACATGCGTAGTGTGCTACACATGAAATGTTATGAAAACTACAGAAACTGCAAAAACTGCAGCACAAAACCACAAAAACTGACATGTCAAAAACCGTATTCAGTTTTCAATACTAATCTTAACAATATTACATCATATTTAATCTACTTGGTGTTGTAGATTGGGTTACTTTAGAAAAGATCGTAGAGTGAATAATTCTTCTACCTCTGAAGTATCCCATCCATTTTCAGGAGATGGTTTTGGAATAACTTTAGATGGTGGCATAGATAGACCTTTATATGAGAGAGATAAAGGTATTTTCATTATTGGTATAAGAGGAGGATCAAATGCAGAAAAGCTAGGATCTCTTCAAGCAGGGGATAAAATACTAGAGGTATTAAGTTCTGGAATCACTTAATAAATAACTTTGCTGTGTTTATTGAGAAATATATTCTGGATTTTGTCACTTAATTTCAGGCTGAAGATACAAAGTTCTACTCTTGCAGTCTGTGCCCTGAGACACATGCAATCGCATGTGCACATGTCGACACATGTGCAAATCCCCAGCACAAGTGAAAAATCGCCATGCCAACATATTATGATACTTTTCCACCTTGTAATTTCATGAGACCCCTCACATATTAGTTTTTTAAAGCAATTCCCTCCCTCTCAGTTATCAAGGCCCCCTTGTGAAGCACATGAGTACACATTGTTTTAATATGAAAAGCATCATTTTGCCTGAGTCTCAATTTCCTTAACTTTTCCTGACATTGAGCCTGAGATTTTTTTAAAATTTCTTAACTTTCACTGAAATAAACTGGCTAACATGGGTTACCCTTTCTTGTTTAATCTTATATGCTCAAATATAATTTTTCTCTTTATCATTTTGAATGTAATAATGTTGTAATATCAATTTTTGTCCAACAAAAACATTTAACTTTAGAAATTGAACTTTGTGATTTTCTTACGATGTTCTTAAAAGTTTGGCCAGTTGAGCCTCATGTTCTTATAAACGTTTTTGTATAAAAATTGTGTATGCTGTTATGCTGCTAAATGGTTTCAAGTACTCCAACTTATTAATAGTTTTGGGCAGTTGTTCTAAAA
This sequence comes from Cassiopea xamachana, assembly GCA_900291935.2. NCBI lineage: Eukaryota > Metazoa > Cnidaria > Scyphozoa > Rhizostomeae > Cassiopeidae > Cassiopea > Cassiopea xamachana. The sequence goes on from OLMO02000275.1 coordinate 7,378,633, forward strand.
GTTTTCAACGTATTTTACATGATAGCTCTGGCAACAAAATTTTTCAAATGCTATTCAATTTATGACTTTTCCTCTTGTGGTTTCAATAAACCCCTTATGGTTCCCAAGTGACTGTAGGTTTTAGTTTTGGATATGCTGAATCAGAAAACTTTATAGATCCATCATATGTTATACCTTATTTACTAGTGTACTTTTTGAACTTTGTATTCTCAAATGGTTTTGGCACAGCTGAAAGCTGTAGCTTTGCGTGTATTATCATGAGCTTTAGTTACTTCTTCACTTCCAGCAAATCTGCTACAATTTCTTTCTATTTTCTTGCATTTTGAACTCAATAACCTGTAGTGTTGCTTAGTGTGATACTTCCATAATCAATATGCTCTTTGTAATTGGAATTGGTATTAATGATCACAATGTTGAGCTAGTCAGTAGCTTTTCTAGTTCAGGTTATTAGTTTGTTAAAAACTATCAATTGGTTTCTGTTTACAGTAGCTGTTAGTAACTTGGCACCTTGGCACTTAGCCTGTTTGTCTTTGATATTTATGATGCTAGTCTGTTTTCACCATTATTGCTAGGATTTTGATTACATTGATGATACAGCTGCAGTAATGGCAAAAATTTTACTTTCTGGTTCCAATGATGTTAAAAATTGTAATTTTTGATTGCAGTTGCAAGCACCTTTTAGCTCTGCTAGCTATTTGTTTGATGGATATAAGCTATGATAAGAGGATGAATCTTCCTTTGTTTAATAGCAAGATTCTGATTCTCAGGTGAATGGAAAAAGTCTGCATAATCTTACACATGACAGTGTAGTAGAACTTTTCAAAAATAGCAAAGACAAAGTAAAACTTGTTATTCACAAAAATATTGGGCAAATACTAGGGGTGAGTTCTTTTTCTTCATCAACTATTCTCCAGTATAGTAAAATCTCCAGTACTATGCTTTATATCTTCAGTACAATACCTGCAGCATGAGGAGACTCCAATTTCTGATAGAATATGTATTTCTTTGAACCCTTTCTGTTTACACAATGAAATATTAGCAGTTTTAATAGCATATGTATATTGAAGAGTATCAACTATATTACAAGTGTTACATTTATTGAAGGGTAAGCACCATTATTATTTGGTGAATTATGTCAATTTGGGCAAGTAACTTGCTTATATAACCAATGATCATAAGCTTCATATTACAAGAGAAAGAAAGCGAAGATTGTACATTATTTGTAAAGCAGTATGTTCAATCCAGGCCTTGAAACAAGAGGTGCCTCCACTTTTACCTCACAAATCCTACTGGCTCTAATATTCAAGCTCCTAGGATTGATTAATTGTTTGTTTTAAAGATTTGCAATTAAGAGAAAGGTTTTTCCTGAATCATTGTTGAATATCTATAAAACAATAATTGAATGTTGTAGTTCTTGTTTGAAGTCACATCATGGATAATATTCGTAGAACAAATTTCCTCATTTTGTGGCACTAAGGCAAACTCACTGCTTCACATATTTACTTTTGTATAGGCAATTCATCAATGGAGTCCCTTTTGATCTCAAGGAATATGTCAAAATATCACTTAATGGGCCCGTAAAAAATGTTATCAATGGGGATACATGCCCACACTCCAACCGCCACACCACTACAAAAACAGTGTAAGAGCTTGATCAATCACCTTATTGAAATGAGGAGCTTGATCAATCAAGTACCTTATATTTGTGCATTTCAAGGATTTAATCACCCTAGCATTCAATCATCATCAGAGTCACTTGTTAGTGTGTTATATCAGTTGTTGTTATTTTATCATTTGTCATCATAAAAGTTGGCATATTGTTGTCTTTGATGTGAACTCATGCTTTCTTTAATTAACAGCCACCAACAAATTCGACATCATATATTCCAAATGGATTGGATACAACTTCAGATGCAAGGGAACTAAAAGGATTTTCACCATTTGGCTTTGTAATGGGAGTTGCCATTGGCTGTGTTGTTGTTTTTGCAATAAGGAGGTATTTAACACAAAGATGAAAAAGTACTTTATTTTCATAGCTGTGTATGCATACAATAATTTGCAATTCTGTATGTATCTGCTCATTGAATAGGTTTTTTTAAATTTTTGCCATGTATTTCAGGTGGCAAAATCTTCCCCATTCTTTTCTAATGATAGTAGGAGCTGGCTGAATGTGTGACAAAGAGGATGAGAACTTGCAACTTTTTTCTCTTAAGACAGATAGGGATCTTGAGAAGCAAATTTTGTGACATATTACAGCATTTTGTATGTGGACACTAAAGTAGACAGCACTAGCATAAATGTGTAGCTGTTAGCTTCTGTGGTTTGAAAATCATGAATGGCTCTTTTGCCATCATCCACTATCAGTTTTTGATGAAATTGTGTATTACAAGGACCCACTATCCCATTTAGCCTGCTTTTAATCATGGGGTGTAAGTACACTAGCAAATCTAATAAGCTACTATTTGATGCCCAAAAGATGGGGCTTAGTAGCTTGGGGTGGGAAATTTCACAAAGCTGAAATAGGAGGGACTCATTTGGTGGAAGCCAGGTTTTGAAATACAGAATAATATGAGAGCTTTCAGTGCTATTTAGAGTATGTGACTGATCGCAAATAGTAGGAGGCTGTGTCCCATAGAGGGCTACCCATTATGTGTACTTTTTTACAACATTTTAAGTCAAAGTAGACTGTAGTTCAAGTAGAATTAGCCAGTGATAAATTGCCAGTAGCCACCTACTGGAAGCTCTGAAAGTATATAGTAATGAAGGCAGCAAATTAGTCTATGCCAGTGGTTTTCAACTGGGGTCAATGAGATCTCCCTGAGGGTCCACAGAAAGAATTTAGTGATTTGGGGGTCCATGTTGATATTTTGGTGGTCCATGAAGTAGCTTCACTTCACTACAGATTTTGTTACAAACAAAAACATTCTTTTGCAATCTACACTGTGTCAAAAAACATGGAGAATGTGTATAGCTGATTCTTTCTCATTTTCTTTATATTCCTCTTGATCTATCAGGTCACAAGCTGATTTTATTGAATTAATTACCTGCAGAATTGTGGATTATGCACTTTTTACAAGACAAGTTTATAAGAGAATGAAGTTAAAAAACCAAAATACTAAAAATATCTTATAAAAATCACAATGCTACTGTCAGCATTCTGGTATCTGTATGCCAAAACTCTGCACTGCCTCACTATTTGTGAGCTTTTTGTAAAAGCAAGGATCAAGATTTTTTGTATTGTTAGTGCTAGCCCATTTTAGTCAGTTTATATGTGTGAGTGTTAAGAAAATATCCTCATTTCTGGGATGGTTTAGGAAAAAAGAGGTTCAGGCAAGAAGTGGTTTTCCTGTAAAATATAGCAAGTAGCATGTTTGCATAAGATTAGTTTTTAGTCCTGAATAAAGGCTCCCTTCAATTGTTGATTAGAGAAATTCCACCCACCCCACCTATTTCAAGCCCCACATTTATTGAGCTCTCAAGAAAATTGAAAAAGTTAAATATTATACACTAAATAGGTGTCTTAGTAAGTTACATTGGATGAGAAAAAAATATCCAGAAAGATATATGCCACCCTCCTCCCCTATATAAGTTGCCCAAGAGTACTTCAGAAACTTAAGTGTTTGCATGGAAAAATCAGTCTTCACTGGATTTTCAAACAAACCATGTTAACTCCTTGAGCTTGGCTGACACCTAGAAATCATTTTTATATCTTTGAGCACATGTAAGCTATCTATAGAGCACCAATGTTTGTAACAGAGTGTGAGCCTATTTCACAAGTTGAGAATATATTCATGGAATAAGTCTGCATCAATCTTTTTTGACATTAGTGGTTAATTGTCTGCTTTGACTGTAGAGAGCAGTTTTTCATATTAAATTGATTCCAACTTTCATATCTAAATTGTTTTCATAAATATATTGTAGAGTATTTTCACTTCATTGTCATATCAATACTGGGTACATTTTTAGGCATTGCCTTCAAAGGCAACTCTTCGTATATTTCTATGGTGTCTATCTCATTTCTCAGAAAGTTAACACTTGTTTTCCAAAATTTTTTAATAAATATTATGAAATTATTATGTGTTACAGAGAATGGGCTTGCATGGGATAGAGCCATGCTCATTTAGACCTATAAGCAAGGTCATTTGAACTTATAGTGTGATTTACTATGTTACCCTATTCCAATACAGCTGTGTACCGTCCTGATTCCCAGCATTTTTACTACTGCAATTCCTTGTGCTTAATTTTTATAAAATTCTGTAACATAAAAGTATCACTTTATGAATTGCCATGTATCTTGCATTTACTTTTCCCTTTTTATATCACAATTTAACAGCCATTATTTACATACACGTTTTTTTTTATAAGAAAAAAGTTTATAAGAAAATGAGGCTCAAATCGTCAAAATCTTAAGAAAATCGTAAGAAAATCAC
>OLMO02000275.1:7384349-7395251 GCA_900291935.2 Cassiopea xamachana
GATGGAATTCAAATTCAAGTATACAATAGTATAACGAAAGTGTAAACCACTCTAGCCAGTTTATTTCAGCAAAAGTTAAGAAAAATGTAAGAAAATCTGAGGCTCAATTTCGGGAAAAGTTAAGAAAATTGAGGCTCAGACAAAATAGTGATTTTCTTATAAAAAGAAAAACGTGTATGCTAAACAACCTGAAAGAAGGAAAGGTCAGTTCTTTTTAAACTGTAGGTCTTGAACTTAGCCATTTGCAAACAAGGAAAAAATTTGTAAACGTATACAAAGAATGATTGCATAATTCAGTAAAAAAAAGACAGAAAAACCCTCTGTTTTAGTGTTGGTTCCTTTTTCTGCCATCGAATTAGCACCGCCCTTAGATTTCACACAAACATGTGGTAAGATATTATTCACGAGCTGGCTTTTTTATGTTAGGCATTTCACAGAACTCAGGCAGGCAGAGTATTCAAATAGTAGGACAACATTTGATCTTTTGAGGAATTGTCACTGGTTGGGAATTGCAGCACTGGGATATTGCGACCAGGGAGGTGTAAAATGCGTCACAAAGCCAAATAGTGGTTTAATTCCGGGTAAAAATTCAAATGGTTCTTAAAGTAAGCTTCAACAAACGGGCTCGTACTAGTCCGGAATTATGGCACAAGTAATGGGAATATTTAAGTACCTGTTTGGGAATTTCTCTACTTGTCTGTTTGTTACAATATTGGCAACGATTGTCTGCTAGTAGTGATCTTTTCATTCTTATTCTCACCCGTTGCCAGACATGTGAGTATCGACTTGATAACTACTCTAGCAACCTCCTCTTTACATTTGCTCGATATTGAAGAATAGACTGTTTCTGTATTCCAGCGTCAATCTAACATATATAGGAAATATGTTTATTCACTATATCTTGGTAAGTGAACGAATCAATTGTCATTTAAAACTCAGAAGAGTGTTGGGATGTGTCATTGCACAGCAATGTGTACATCTACCACAGTGATGGTAGTGCTAGCGTTTTAACATGGGAGGCTCAAAGCAGAATTTTTAAAGACTATGCCCTCTAGCGTTACAAAGTCACTCTTATTCCCTCCTCGATATTCCACTGAACTCCAAATTTCTGCCTAACTATAGGAGTATTTCATATCTGGAGCAAAATAGTGAAACGAGCTTGCAAATCTTGAGAAAAGTAGATAAGTCAAAGAACCAGTTTTTAAAAGCCTGGCATTCGAAGGGGACTGTTGCCCCCAAATCCTCCGATGATTTTAGCAACGGGAGCTCCCCCAGAACTATAAATGTAGCTTACGAATAGTCTAGAGAGATAAACTAATTAGGTGTTTTCTATTCATCGAAAGCAGAAGTAGTCTCTGATTAAATAGTAGATCACAAAAACAGTTGCTTTACAGATGAGGAGTACAGGCTTTTCATCAATATTTGTTCAAGTACCATGAAAAAGTTTTAAACATGGTCAGTTTCGCTTTACAATTGTTATTTATGTAAAGTAAGTCAAGACGCGTCACATAATTCTGTTGATGATTGTTTTAACGAGATTATGCGGAATATTTAAGAACAGGTATATTAAAATATAACAGACATTTCAAAAAAAGTTTCAAAGAGACTTCATCTCTTATCCATTGTAGAGGGATGGCAAGAGCAGGGCTGTTTTATTTATTACGTAGGCATAGTCTGGCTCACCAACTTTGCATAAAGATACAGTTACATTTCAAACTGCAAAACTCTTGTCTAAGGTTATTAGTGATCTTGCGTGCTCTTGTACCAAATATTTTCGATTACTAACACCAAGTCGACTCTCTAGCTCCTTTTATGTACGCTTGGCTTCTTTTAAGTAAGCTTGGCTTCTTTTATTTTGTAGCTTGAGAGGCTACAGAGTGGTGACAGAACTTTTGCATGTTGGTCATATGAACATTGCAAATTAAGCCTTTGACTATGCTTTCCTTGAATAGCTTGAAGATGCGGCAAATTATGGCTATTGGATGCTAGAAGAGCTGCGATAGAACCTAATGAATCTTTGTCTATAGTGACAACTTTCTGAAAAGGACTAAAAGTACAGCAGGTTAAAATGGCTCTATCAAAAGCAGCTAAAATTTGGAAGTGGTGATTATTTCACGATGTTTTGGCAGAATTTAAAGCCAAAAAATCCAATGCTTATAAATGCATGTTTGTCACCTCACACTTAAATGCTTCAGGTAGATTGTTATGGCATCGTCTGTTATAGTCTGAAAAATGAATGAAAATATGACCTATGACCATACAATGCCCAAAAGCATAAGATATTATCACCACAAGAGATCCGTAATTACACACTACTGTAATTTTGCTATACTCACAGAAACTACTGTTCTCTTGCCAGGTGTATAACCTTCCAACCTAACTCAAAATTCAGCGACTTGATTGGACTAAGTCAGCTTCAGTTGCCTATATCTTGATCATAATTTTTCAGATCCAGTCAAAATTTGCCCATAATAGCTACTTTAAAATGCTATTGTTGACAAGTTAAAGCTTTGTAAAAAGTGGCTTGACTTCTTACTCCTACACTCTATACTTGCAATACTTGAATATCATCTCTACGCATGGAGTTATTACCCAGTGCATTAAACCAAGTCTCTCAATACTGACGGCTACCATTTTGATTACCCTATCTATGGCACAACAGATATCTGATAACCTATTTTCATTCGAAAAAACCTATCCAGATGCTTACCGTTCAAGTTGCATTATCTTAACATAACAAAGTCGGTAAAACTTCAAAAGAATGATACCTATTGTAAATTTTCTGATAAACGAAAGAGCACTTAAGGGTTGAAGAGTTTGTACGTTGCGTAAGTTCTCAAATGTATGATGGCTCAGTAAAGATGACAATTCACTGAGCCTTGTTTGTATGATTTTAAGGAAAATTGCTTCTTGTTGTAGACTGAACTAGTTTCATAAATTTTTGGGAAAGAATGCTAGCAAGCTTTCTGGCTGCTCCTCAAATCTCTTTTCTATTTATGTAGAATGTTCACTCATTTCTCGCTCGATCAATAGTAGGTTAGAATGTAGGCGCAAAGAAGCAAGGATCTTTCAGGCATGACTCATTCGATCTACTTCACTCCATTTCATTTTCATTCTTTTCATTTTATCTTAAAATAAATTGGGTGCAGGTTTCAGTTAAAAAATCTGTTTTACAAACACCAATTTATATCCAACCTATATCAACCGATAACTAACAACTACTAAGAAATAGGTATACTTATACGAAAAATGCTTAATTTGTAAGTTTTAGCTTTCCAATCACAAATAAGAAGAACAGGATGGGCGTATTCTGGTTACAATCAACGTGCGAATACTATGAAATCCTACAATCAACATCTGTATCTCGATCTAAGCACGAGTTTTTTTTACGTAAAACCTAATTAGAAATAAGAGAAAGAAAAACAGTCATATGACTACAAAGACTAACTGCTCTACCAAAGGAGAATGAATGAAAGCATTTAATAATGACTAAATTCAATGTCTTATTCATGCTATTAACGATTCTATAATGGCGACCATGCGCGATTCCCGACACTATTTCGAGCAGAAGGCTTGAAGCCCCCAGTCCCAACTTACTGCCTTTCTACACCCATGGTGCAAGTGCCAGTTTAATGATATCTTCAGCATTCAGTTACTAGTTAAAAAGCGTTGTACACAATCAAGGGTCGAAATCGGAAAACTTTTTTTCTAAATATCTTGAAAACGAGATGACAGATTGGAAAATCGATTTCGGAATGATCAATCCCACGAGGTTGCCATAATCGAATACGAAATCTAAGATATAGGAGGCCGGAGATCATAGTAAAGGGGGATAATGTGTGTAATGTGGCAGAGGAAAAACGGTATTTTCTATAAACATAAAATAGGCAAGCTTACTTTGAGTTTAATAGAAGAGCTGCTTCTTAATTATAGCGGATGGTGCTTTGAAACTTTGGCCTGTGTAGTGGAGAAATAATAAATTCATTAAGATTTGCTAATGCTGTGCAAGTGAAATTTGTTTATTCAGAACAAGCATTCTATCCACCAGTCAACAGAATGAAGCTTTGTTCACTTTCCCGCATCTGGAGCCCTTTTCAATGGAAAGTCCATAATATTCATTATTTGAAGAAAACATGCCCATAAAACCTTCATGAAATAGCTTTGTTTATATACATGTTTTCTATATTATTTTGATTTGGAGTTAATTTCAGTACGACTTCTTCCTGACGGCTAGATCCATTAATTATATCTATAAGTACTTGCTGGGGATTTGGAATGGCAACTTATACAGGTACTTAAAAGCTGATGTCATAAAGCTTCCAGCAAAATCTTGTAATCATGATGCATTATTTAAGGAGGAATTAAAGTTTTTGTCTTAATTAATTAGCTTCCTGTCCACATAGTAACTAGAGTAATGAAAAAATGAAGGAGAAAAACTGTAAAGTGTTCCTGCTTCGAAATCAATATTTCATAACACTCTTACAGTTGTATTCGTTGTCCTGCCATTGGCCTGCCTTGGCTTGAATTACTACCGTGTTGTTATGACGCACCACTAATGAAAGTCTTGATAAATGAACTGGTACCTATCTTTATTTGGTGAATAATACATGAAGGAATGAATTCCTCAAGAGAATTCCATGCTTTTGTAATCCAGCTAACCTAGTCTTCAATGTAAAAAGCACAAACTTATTTAATGCTAAGGATAAGGTGAATTTAATGGTGGTCTAGGCAAAGAGAGTGTTCATCGCTGAAAATTGATCATTCTACAAAACAGGGGACTAGTAGGATTATTGCTAAACGATTTCATTGAAACACAGGTTTTTCTTGCAGCAACTGCTAGAAGCAGTATTGAAAAAGAAACAGAGATTTCACAGCATTGTTGAAGAGGAGAAGAACTCTATTTCAGGGACTAATTAAGACTGATAATAAGTGAAAAGAAAAATGGGCTTTTCGTACAAAGTTGGTGGACAATACTATCTAAAACTTTTTGACTTTCAGTTAGACCTTATCATATCGTAAGACATTCTCAATACGCCCTGCTGTCCATAAGATGTGATCAAGTATACACTTGGAAAGTAGTTAATGTCAGCAAACAGGAGGATACGACATGCAATTATTTCGTATTGTGAACTGAAGCAGCAACAATCGATGTACAGAGCAAAGACTGGAGGTGATAGATTTATTGTAGAGACCGTTAAATCATCAATCATCTACAGCTTCTACCAACAGCATTATCTTTAAGAGAGATTTCTAAGAGGGAACACTCTAGATTTTTCTTCAAGATGAGCTCCCGATTTTTCTTGCGCTACATATCAGCATTACAGTTCTTGATATCATGTTGCTTTCTTAGTAATTGACAGGTGTAGCTTGTTTGCTCATTCTTCATGCTCAATTATATATGAAGTAAACGTATCTGTCTTAGGTACCCGCACATCCAAGAAGAAAGAACTACACATTACAAAATTGCTTGCCGTTAATACATTCGCTGTTTTCTTGAGATTCAAAAGGATATTACAGTGCTGATCTATAAATTCGCACTGCTGTCAAGCGTCTATATTGCAAATCTTTGTAGAAGATAAATCAAAAAGCGATGTTTATAGCTTCCTCTTTAAAAAGGAAATAATCGCATATCTTCATGATGAGTTAGTATATTTGGCCATCTTGTTTTTCTTTGGAGTGGACTATTGAACCGACATCAGTCAAGCAAGAAGTCAATATGGGAACGCTCAAGACAAGGGGTTTCATATTTCTCCAAATAGAAATAACGCAGCTTGCTTTGACATTATTGATTTCATTTGCCAAAAATGAAGCAAGTGTGAATATTTCGTCTTCATGGGAAGCTTCTATGGAAAAAGGAGATTTCAACTATACACAGAATCTATATTACAACGCCTCTACCCATTTGCCTGGATCGTATGATGAAGTAGATGATTCCAGTTCGTTTCATTACATCAACACAGAATCAATATCTAACCAGACAAAATTAGTGCATGATGAATCGCTGTACACTGGGATTCTCAATTCTAGTCAAACATTCCCTAGCAAGGAGTCGAATTCAGGTGCGCCAGGGAACTCAAATGAATTTGGAACACTCACGAGTATCACAAACGACATTGAGCAGCCTTGTTGTCCAAGCACAGCTGTTTTTACTGACTATACAGTAAAAAGCACACCGGAGCATAAGTCATTTACTAATCCTGATATTTCTTTGGCACATTCACAGCTACACTCAACACTGAGTACCACACCACAAAGCCAAGCAACTTTAAACGGAAGCACGAAGATATCATTTAGTGAAAGGAGTGTCATTACTACGTCTTTTCATGACGGAGAAGTGCCTTCCTCAATATTGAAAAATTCTATGGATGTTCTACCTCAGACAAATTTGATAATCCACTCTTCCTCCTCATATAAAACAAAACAACCATCGAACTACATCTTGACGTCTGGAAAGATACATTCATTTAGCTTTACCGATTTCACATCTTCGGCTACTCAAAGCTACATGACTAATACACAACTTCCACATTCAAGCCCCTTCGTTGATTCGACACTCAAAGTGACTGTAAGTCCAACAGAACTAAATACCCCAGCCCCACCTTTGCAAGTACAATCGAGTTATGCCCTCTTTGACACTCAAACAACATTTCTGAAGTCACAATCTACGGAAAAGGTGTATCAGATATCACCAGGATTATCTTCCCCTTCATATAAACGGCATCCAACAAGTTCTAATTTGTTTCAGCTAACTGAATTACAAACTTTGAAGTTGTCACAAACACCCTTGCGAATGTCACCCAAAAGTCATACAGTTGCATCATCTTCCTCCCTAGATATTCGCTCATCTATGCTAGAGATTGAGACAACGTTGCATTCTTACCAAACTGTTCTGATACAGGAAGTTTCGCGTCAATCNCGTTACTTGAAGAGCTAGAATTAACTCCGATAACATCACACTTACCAACATGGTCTTCTTCAGTGTCCAAAAGCTCTGTAAGCTCCGGCTCATCAGGAGCTATACAAAGACTGTTAAATTCCACGGTTTTTTATGCTACATCCGAAGCAACTCCTGCATCCTCATCGTCAACGGCTCATATAAAACCGCAAAATGTATTCACACCCTGGATGCATGGTTTCAATTCATCCCTAGTCACAAGGTATGCTTTTCCTTCGTCACCAATAACTGATGTTTTCAATGGGGCCTCCTCGGTCTCCACACATTCACAGAGTCTTAACCCTCCATCATCTGTGACAAAATTGCAAAATTCCACCTCAACGCATCTCTCCCCAGAAACATCTTCTGAGCCTTTATCAATAGTAAATTGGTCGTCAACTTCATCGATAGTTACTTCAATTTCCGAATCGACACTTCCTTTTGCAAAACCGGTTGTATTATATCAAGCATCATCTTCCCAGCAGTTGTCAAAGGAGACATATGATATACATTCACCGTCAGCAGTACTTGAGGACTTTTCTACCTTCGGCACATCAAGGGCTATTGCAGGTTCCGAATCATCACCATCAATAGCAATACATCACCCATTCTCATCCTCACAGTTGTCAGTTAATGTGTTAGCTTTGTCTTCAGCATCAGCAGTACTGGAAAACTTATCTCCTTCATCAATGATAACAACTTACTTAAATTCTGAACCATCAGCCTCAACAATAATATTGCGGCAATCTTCGATACTACGAATGCCATTGGAAACGTTAGATATGTTTTCAAAATCAGCAACAGCAAGGCACTCATTTCCTACAAGCTCTGAATTATTACAATCCATTACACTGGATATTTCTTCATTCTCAATAGCACTTGGGAGCTTATCCCCTTCATATGTGACAGCACCTCCCTCAAGCTATGAGCCATCATTATCAACAGCAACATTGCAGCAATACTCATCACCGCAATGGTTATTGGAAAAACTAGATATCTCCTCAAACTCAATAGCACTTAAGCACCCTTCCACATACGCCCAAACATCCCTCCTGAACTCTGAATCAACGATACCAATAGCAGCAGTACATCAACATGAATTTGATAAATCTTCTTCTTCAAGAACACTTGATCACATATCTCTCTCGTCCACGGTAACATTGGAAGTGCCATATCAAGCATCATCTATCCCCCCGTTATCACAGGGAACATTATATACGCCCTCATTGCCAGCATCCACACTGCAAGTATCTTCATCACTATGGCGTTTGGTTGAAGAACTGGATACTGTCTCACCACAAGCAGCACTTGGGAATTTTTCTTCTTTGTCCACGACAGTGCTCCCTTTGAGTTCTGAATCAGCCCTGTCAATGGAAGCATTGCGGCAGTCCTCTTCACCACTGTTTACAGTGAACACTATTGATTTGCCTTCAACATCAAATGTATTGGATCAATTAACTTTTTCATCTACCCCAAATTCTCCTCCACCCTCTGAATCATCATTATCAATTGCAACACTACAGCACTTCTCAGTGGACACAATGCATATGCCTTCAGCATTAGACGTACAATCTTCAACATCTTTGTTAAGATCTAGATCATCAATATCAGTGTCAGCATTCCAATTATCTACACCACCACAGTCTAAAATTGGCAGCTTTTTTACGTCCTTATCATCATCTAAACTTGAGCTCTCATCTTCTTTCTCTGTGTCAGCATCTCTAGGAAATTCCTTATCATCATTGTCAACAGCAGCTCCACATTCAGTCTCCTCATCACTGGTGTTAAAGGAAACATTGGATACATCTTCACCATCAATAGCATTTGAGCAGTTATCTCCCTCATCTGCTGCAACACTTCATTCAATCTCAAAACCATCACTTCCAGTGATACTACTACAACCATCATCTTTACTAAAATCGTCAGTGGGTGCATTGAATACATTTTTATCTTCATCAACACCTGAAAAAGCATCATCCTCATCTATGTCAACTTTGCCAATATCACATCAAGCAATTTCATCAATACAGTTAGAAGTAGATATATTAGACGTGTCTTCAATATCAGCAGTAAAGGGGCACTCATTTTCTTCATCTGTTTTTACATCTCCCTCAAGTTCTGGATCATTCTTATCAATAGCATCATTAGAACCATACTCTTCACCACAGAGGAGATTTGAAACACTAGACATTTCTTCATCAATTTCAATACCAAAGTTACATTCATTTTCACCACCGCAGGTACCAGATGGCAAGTTGAGTAAGTTCTCACCCTGGAAAGCAACTGAACCACAGCCTTCTCCCACAACGTCATCGTCAGCAGCGTATCAAGTATCCTCATCACCACAATTAGCAGTGGATTCAACTGGTATGTCTTCAACATCAACAAAGCATGAGGACTTATTTTCTCCAGCTGCTTCATCTTCTCCTCTAAGCTCTGAAATATCACTATTATTACCAACATTGCAATCACATTTGTCACAAAATGTTTCAGTGGGAGCATTGGATGCTTTGTCTTCATCATCAATTGAGCAAGAAGTTTATTTCTCATCCGCAGAAACTTTGACAGCATCACATCAAGCATTTTCATCACTACAGCTAGCAGTGGGTACAGTACATGTGACTTCAGTATCAGCAATAAAGGACTTACTTTCTTTACATCCCTCTACAAATCCCTCAAGTTCTGAATCATTAGCATCAACACAAATATTACAGTCAAAACCATCGACACAGTTGTCAATGGGCATAATTGGTATGTCTTCAATGCAATCAGTACTTAAGAATCTAACTTCCTCGTACTCCTCAACACGTTACCCAAGCCCGGTGTCTTCACTTTCAACCATCCTTACTAAATCAATACTGAAATTACAACCATCCTTGTCATTACCATTGTCTGTTGACAATTCAGATAGGTCCCCATCCTCAGCAACACGTGAGAGTTTATCAACCCAGTCAATGCTAGCACCTTCCTCAAGTTCCAAAATATCACTGCCTATAACAATGCTACAACTATCCCTACCACCACCGTTGTCAATAGAGAAGTTTGATGCATCCTCATCCACAGTTACACTGAAATCATCCATATCACTACCATTGTCAGTAGACAAGTGGGGTGTATTTTCATCCAAAGCAACAGGTGAGAACTTATCATCCTCATCTACGGTTACATCTCACTCAAGTTCTAAATCATTACTAACAAGAGCAGCTTCGCAGAAGCACTCATTGCAGCAGCTATCAACGGGCACGATGAATAAGTCATTAATATCAACAGCATTTGATCAATTATCTGCTTCATCTACGGTAGCTTCACTCAAGGGCTCTGAATCATCAATATTGACACCAGAATTGCAAACACCCTCAATACCACAACTATCGGGGAACACAACAGATGTGTCTTCAAAGCTATCAGTGCGAGAACAATTGTCTTCCGCATACACCTCAAGTTCAGTACTACAAGCATCCTCATCACCGCAGTTGACAGTAGAAGAATTATATGCTTTCCTTTCACCTGCATCACTTGAGCAATTAACGTCCCAATCTTCGTTGGCACTTTCTGTAACCTCTGAATCAGCACTGTCAATAGAAGAAGAGCAGCAATCCTCATCATCACAGTCGTCAGTGAACACAATTGAATTGCCTTCAATATCAACACTATTGGACCAACTCTCTTCCTCACCTGCCTCAACATCTCCTTCACTATCTGAATCATTATCTTCAATGCCAACATTGCTATCACCATCATCACCACAGCCATCAATGAACACAATTGAATTGCCTTCAAAATCAACACTATTGAACCAACTATCTTCCTCACCTGCCTCAACATCTCCTTCGCTATCTGAATCATTATCTTCAATGCCAACATTGCTATCACCATCATCACCACAGCCATCAATGAACACAATTGAATTGCCTTCAATATCAACACTATTGGACCAACTCTCTTCCTCACCTGCCTCAACACCTCTT
>OLMO02000275.1:7421668-7432468 GCA_900291935.2 Cassiopea xamachana
AAAATGCTCATTCACAGTTCTTAAAATTTTGTTTGCAAGAACCTTGAGGCTTTTTAGCATAAGTTGGGTTGTTATTTAAGATATTAGGTAAGATGAGAGATGAGTGGAAGTTTTAGGTAGAGAGTCTTGAAGTTTGTGGCTCTTTCATGTTGGTTCTTACTGTATACTAAAATACTCTCTTATTGAAAAATTAAGTAAAGCAGTAGAGACCCTTTTATTAGTTTTTTGCTTTTCTTCTAAAATGATAATCTTATATGAGCTATAGTGTACAAAAGATGTACCAACATTGTGGTATGTAGTTTTATTTAGCAATTGTTTATGCCACTCACCATGGAGTTTAAATATCCTCTTATCTTCCACCATTATGATTGGAATGTATTTAAATAGCTTTAGCTTAGGTGCAGTTTTGTTTTCAGTCTTAAAGAAATATCTTCCTTATGCCTACATAATACTTAAAAGACAGCTTTTGAGGTTTGATATTACCCTGGATATATGTTGCATTTTTGTTATGTTGCATCCTCTTTATTTGAGGTAAGTAGTGATCACATCCCGATTGGTAGATCTTTTCATTTTTCCCTTACCTTTAAAGTTTTAAATTTGAAGAATGCAGTGGAGTATAGCTGCAGTCAGTTAGTTCAGTCTGATGCCTTGAAAATTGTGAGGTCAAGAGATGGAATCAATTTCTTTGCCTGGTTGCATTAACTAGTGTTACTAACATTTTCATAAATTCTCTGTTTCCCGAAACTAGCAGCATTGCACTTTGAAACTGTACTGCCAAATTATATTGTTCTGACTATGCTGGCTCCTCCATTCATTGCATTCAGGCTATATTTTCTTCCTATTTGTGCAATATTTCCCACCTGGTCTTAAAGTTCCATGCTTCCAAGAGAGTAAAACACAACTTCATCTGATGCAGACTTGAAGGGTTACAGAATTTAGGACTGATTGCAAGCTTCCATTGGCTTGAACCAAAATGAAATGCTCTCAATAGACAGAATCTATAGTAGATTGTTAAAGGATAATGTATGCTTGAATGCACTCAAATTTAGTCTTCAAAGAACTCCCCTTTTTGCCAGAAAAACATGCCATTGTGTAGCTACATGGATGACTGCAGCCACTATTAGGCATTTACAACTAAAAGTCTTCAAGTCTTCCATAACTTCACAGTTGACAGTGGTGATGCAATTCTCAAAGTCACATTGCTACTTCCCCAACAATAGTGATCTCTAGATCAAGTCTGCCTAGAAGGATACTATTTCTAATGTATCATCACAGTAATGTGTCAGACAAGTCTGCAGAATAATTCTAAGTAGTGCTATTTTCCAGACTTATTTGACAATTGTTTTGAAAAATAGGATCTGCTATTGCGCATGCGTCATTTGATGGCCACGCCCATTAGTAAGGTAGTCAAAATATTCTCTAGATCCGCACCTGAGGTGGGTGGTATTTCTCAAGCCCGAAGCCCGGGCTATATAGCGACTAAAGGGGGAGGGGATTTGCAAGAAATATCCAGCCAAATGTAGTATTTGCCCTTGAGCTGTAATTCCATAATGGCTTTTTTTGAAAGAGCAATGCAGCAACTTGTGGAGCATGACACTTTTTGCATGTCTTTCAGCCACACATCAACCGACCCACCCACAGCAAACCGAAATGAAAGAAAGTTTGTCATATCAATTGTGCCAAAGACAAGATCGATTATTGGACCAAGAGCTCTACATCAATAAGCATTTTACTTGGTGAATTTATTACACATTTCAGCTCATTGCTCTCGAGTCCACTTGCTTGTTGCGGGAAAGTTACATGTGGCGTTCAAATACAACTAAGGACACGATGAAATATAACTTCAAAATTTATATTACAGCTGCCTGTTTACCACACGACTGGAATGCGTTGTTCACTTCCAGGGTTACACTAATTACTCTTCATTTCTACATAATTCTATGTTGCTTCAGCGTCCCTTTCTCTTCTCCGGCATCCCTTCAAAACGCTTCACTGGGGGTGGCACGGCCCCTCCGCCTGCAAGGCTATCACTGCTGGCAATATAGAGCGCTATTTGAGATAGTGCTATACAGTGGGACAAGTGAAATTGGCAGACTACAATAACTGCAAAATATACGACAGGCATGAGAACCTTGTTCAAACTGCATATTACTGTAAAAGTATATCTAATATTTCGGCAAGCGTTGGGGCTGGATTGAATGGTAGCAGGGGTCGGAGGTTGGCTACCCCTGTCCTATAGTAAACGTTCTGGATGGTAATAAAGGAGCTGTATTCTGAAATACTACAATCTATAAAAGTGCATACTATCACTTGCATATTGAACTATATTTTATTTTTAAAAGCAAATGAAAGAATCATAGATGCAAACTGACATTTTAATAATATTATTCTTGAGGCTGTATCTTTGATCCTTGGGGAATATTTTGCTTTCTTCACTATGAAATCTTTCTAAGCAGGGGCAAAAATTGACACCCGAACACTTAATTATGAGTTTGTGCCCCGGTCCTGGGTATTAAAATCTTTCTAAGCAGGGGCAAAACTTGATACCCTAATACTTGATTATGAGTTTGTGCCCCGGTCCTGGGCTCTTAGCAAGAAAAAGAAGCACAACATATCGAGAACACGAGAAAACAAACAACAGGTAATTATTACTAAAACTGAAATATTACCTCTGAAGAAATTGAATCAAAGCTAGATCTTGGATCCAATTCAGGAGAGTCTTTCTTGTTTGGAATTGAAAACGCAAATTTAACATCACCATTTGCCGTTAATGTTTCGGTTGTCTCATCTTCACTAAGCTCGCTATCACTAGCTAACAGATCACTAGCATCAAGAACATTAGCAATAAATGTTCCATCGTCTAACGATATCTGTGAACAGCTATCACCATTGTCAGTAGCGTATTCATGCAACTGTATCTGATCCATATTGAATCTAACTGATTTCTTTGTCTTTTCCTAAAACGAATATAAATGTTTTAATAATTCCAGATATAGCACAAATCAAAGGCAAATGCAGTTGCCAATCAAGATGTTGTAAAAACTGGGGTCATGCCTTTCAAGCACATACAGCACTCCACAAATCTACTATTTCGTCTTCTGAAAAGCATGGGCGCATTGCCAAGCTAAAAAATAACAGCTTACCCATGTAGTTTGTACATAGTCTGGCGATAATAAAAAATAGGGAACGATTTAGAAAGGTTAATCGACAAATAGCTAGCAATAATGTGATAACGATAACAGTCGGACGTAGTAACACGATAACAGTCGGACGAAATTGAATTGAAAACGTAACAGAAAGCTGAATCGGTTCGAATCAAACAACATATAGTTATTAAGGTGTGCATATAACATTTATTAGAGAAACGCCTACGTAATAGAACATGTGAAATTGAGAAGGATGCTTACAAACTCGGTGAGGTTTGGTTCCAGAAAACTGTCTGCAGAATGGGTAGCAAAAAAATAGCAACTTACTAGTGTATACTGCAGTGCCATTCACAGTAGAACGCAGACTTTTTGAGTTGGAAAAATAGATTGTCAACACTTTATACAATATCTGGAAACACTAGCTGAACTGAAACTGCAAAACACCTGAACTTCACAAATTCGTAGCATAGGATGCCCCTAGCGAAGCATGCAAGTGGAAGCTAACTTTGACTGGGTACCACCTGGCGCCCATAGTTACGTGGTAGCAACATACTACACACGAGAATTGAGCAATGGCGACTTATCAGCAAGTACTATATCTGTTATGATTACTGTAAATTTCAACCATGATACAAATGACGTCAGAAAAAAGGAGGAGTTAAGTTAGATCGTGGCTTTGTTCTGGAAGCTAGGGTTGGCGGCCTAGAGATATTGGTAAGCATACGATGAGTTATATTAGGCCTAATGCGTATAAATTGCTAAATTATAGGAGTATCCCATACTGTCTACAGGAATGTATCCACTCTCTTGATCATTTTTAGCTTTGATAAATTAAAGGCCTAGTCATGGTCTTACTAGGCTGCTAACACTAGTAAAAATGTAATGTATTAGAACGTTAAGGTTCAAATTAGCTGCAATTTAAGACTTATGTAAGACTCAAGAATCATCAATGTAAGACTTAAGTTTCATCAAGACGTGAATTTTCTGGCAAATCGAGCTTTTTGACATTAAGTGCTATACTGCAGATACCAAAGTTTTTGTTTGGCTTTTGTGATAAAGTAGCACATTAGCAAAGATTGGAATTTCTTCGTTTGGTTGTCAGGCAAATTTGCGCCCTTTGTTGTTCAAGAATTTAAGAATAATCTTAGGTTAAAAAAAATTTGAAAGACCATTAAAGTTAATCAAAACCTAAGTAATTATATTAAGTGTTTCAGTTTTAATGTTGCTTCCATCCAACTTACTTGCATCTATCTTAAAACGTATCGTCATAGCTGGCTGTCAGGGCTGGATCCAAAGCTGGACTTCTAGAGGGGCCTTTACTGTCTTTTTAATGTGAGAAGTTTTGTAACGCTATTGTTTGCTATAGGAAAGAATGCTGTTTGGGGGGCATGGCTCCCCGGCCCCCTGGATCCGCCCCTTCTTGCTGCAAGTCTATATGATTATTCAGCCTACATGTTCGTTAGCTGGCTAGCAATACTTCATTATTTTACGAATAATCTACCTATAATGATACAAATACATTTCAAACATACACAACCCTTACAGGGTTCCCACACCCTTTTCACTCAGAAAAATAAGAATCGTAAGGAGACAAAAAGGCGATTTGCTCGTAAATTTTAAGGAGAATTTACCTCGATTGTAACAAAATCTACCATAAGTAAGGAGATTTAAGGAGGTTCTCATATTATCTATTACTTCCTTACCAACAAAGCAAACAAGATCGACTCCATCAAGCGAAATTGCAAAACGAAAAAACAAGCCATTTTTCTTATGAGAACTTTTTATGATCTATTGGAGTGAAATTCTGTATATTAAATTATCCTTTATAAAAATATTACAATTGATATTAAGTATGGATTTCTAATGGCATTTTCTTTCTTTAAGGATTCTTAAAGATCTTAAGGATGCATGTGAGCCCTGTCTTCGTATCAAGCTAGCACTTATCATAAAACAGACAAGAATTTCATGGGGTTCTAAAGGTGAAAGTGTGCGCAAACAGTTTAAATCAGAGAACGAGAGTATAGGCCTACTTAATTTCGAAAACTTGCGATTGACAGTGCAATTTAGACCTTTCAAAGAATCAGAAACTTCTGCCAAGAATTATTTCTTTGGAGTTGATCCCAATGCAGAAAACAATTCAGGGGTAGAAAGTGGGCTAAATAGGCATTTTCGTGCATTCGTACATAGATTTTATGTCTTTATCTAAAAAGCTCAATGATCAATTTTTTGAAACACTTGGGTCATGCCAAATGTGATACATGCTTATGTTTGCTACCATTAGAGACGTAAAAATAGGTCTCAAAAAATATCTGAGCTGAGTACTGCTCTGCTGTGAAAACCAAAGTCTATTCACATCAGTCGAAACTTCAAGTCATGAATACTAATATATTATCTGTGAAATAGTAACTTGCTAGATAAATGATGAAGTACGGACATTGCAAGACAAGAAATGTGATAGTATTGTGTTGACATGTCTAACACCTCATGTTACGTACATGCTGCAAATAACTAATAACAATATTTCTGTTCATCCTTTAGACATCAAAAAAATAAACTGCTGACGCACGATATTTACCGTGCAAACTATTGTGATTCAGAAGAGTATCAGTTAGTTCCCGAAGATAGCTATTTGTTGAAGTGATTAAAATATGCTTCTCAGATGCATGGTTTTCAGTTTTATGTATTATCACCACTTATTCAGCTTCAATGTTTGGAGATTATTAAGTAATTTAATTATTGATACCCAAAGTACATAAGCAGAGCAGATGGATATTAGTTTAATATGTAGCATCGAAAGCCTAGTTCAGAAAAATACACACGTAGAACACTCTTTTTTGTAAATTATTCTTAAGTGCCAAAGTGCCCTTTGTTGATGCTTTACTTCATTACAAAATAAAGAAATAGTTGAATAGAACATTAAATATTGTATTGATAGTCCAAATGCTAATCTAAAAGTAGTAAAAACTCGGATACACAAAAATCCTACGTTTCTATGAAGGCTGAGCCTTGAATTATTCTTAAATTATTCTTGAATGCCAGCAATTCTGAGCCTAAATATGCTTATAAAAAACTTTATTCTTATGAAAAAGAGTGTATGCTCTGTCTAGGTGCTTTCTAGATTGGTACAGTTATTTGTAAAATTTAATCATGATTTTTCATAATTATAATTTACAGGGAGGTTCACGAGGTACTGAGAAAATTGGGAAATCTCTTCACATATTATATCAAAATCCAATAAATAAATAACACATTTTTAAAAGCATGTCTTTTCAGGTACCTGATACAAGGTTCGTGCTGTGGTGAGTAGCTGATATGTATGGGCTCTTGAAGGAGTTACTAAGAACCAAAACGTATTTTTAAGGAATATTTGCGCTTCTTTGACAAAAAGCTGTTGCTGAAAATCCTCTCCCCCAAGAAGTGATTAGAAATAATGAGTTTCTAAGGAGTTTTCTTCTAAAATCCACAAATTTAAGGAGTTCTAAGCACCTTGAAAAAAGTTCAAAGAGCAGTACGAACCCTGCTAATGGAAAAAACAGGAATATTTTTTATCATCAAGACAAAATGCCTAAGTTTGTAGGAATACTTCAATTTTACAGCACCAAATTTTCCCCTCGTTTTAACTCGAAAATGTCAACAGAATTTCAACTAAGCATAAATTTTGATGGAAAATGTAAAATGAAAATATAAATAACACACACTGCCTGAATAATTAATGCTTCTAGATCGATTAGTTACATTTTTGTGAAAAAAATAATCAAACATGGCCAATATGTTACCTTAGACCTCTGTGCGGGTAGCGCTAGGGATTTATTTGCATTTCCTGCGAACAAGATTCACAATCAGATTCGCAACTGCGTTCAAGTTCAACGATACCGAACGGGAAACTGTCCGCACTTATCAGAAATGCAATATTTAACAATAAAAACCAAATTCCCCTCAACTAGACATGTAAGGCTACATTTTGACTATTTTTTGATAATTTTCGATCCAGGGGGTGTTCCAGGAAAACTACCGTTACGATCAATTTCGGCATAATCTCACTCTAATTCAAGAGAGTGTATATAAACTTGTTTCTATACGGAACCCATTTTATAAGATCAAAAATTTAAAAAGCACTTAAGCTACAAGGAAAGAGATAAGAAAATTTAGGTGTACTGCACATTGAAAAATTGAAATCGGCACCCCGTTCAACGCAACTTTACCAAGCCAATGTGAATATAACATCGCTTTAGAGTTTAGCTTGTGTTTAGTTTGTTGTAAGAGAAATACTCTATTACATTCACTTTCTAAGTACGTTAGGAAACATTTAAGAAACTTCTAGAACTAAAATATGGCCATAAATCAAGAAAGTTTTTGTTCACGACTGTGAACTAGGTTTCTTATAAAAAAAACCTATAGCTACTCCAATTGCCTACCAAACGCGCATCTTATGTAATATCCCACTAGCGTTCCGGAAATGAATACCCAGGCATTCTGTATCGAAAAATGCCACAAAATATTCACAATGCAGTCTCAGATGCCTACTTGAGGGGAAATTGGCTTTGAACTGTTAATAGTTGANAGTAAGTAAAGCTTGAAAATTGACTTTGTTTTGAGTTCATCAGCCTCCGTTAATGCCAAAAGCGATCGTAACGGTAGTTTTCCTGGAACATCCCCTTGATCGAAAATTATCAAAAAATAGTCAAAATGTAGCCTCGCATGTCCAGTTGAGGGGAAATTGGTTTTAAACTATTAATAGTTGTAATTAGAGTTTGGAAATTGACATTGTTTTGATTTGACCGGACTCAGAAAATACCGAAATTGATTGTAACGGTAGTTTTCCTGGAAAACCCCCTCGATCGAAAATTATCAAATAATAGTCAAAGTGTAGTCTTACATGTTTAGTTGAGGGGAAATTGGTTTTTTATGGCTAAATATTGTATTTCTGACAAGCGCTGGGCAGTTTCCCGTTCGGTATCGTCGAATCTGAATTTTTTTGCGAATCTGAATGTAAATCTTTTTCGCAGGAAATGGAAGTTAGGAATTTTCGGACGGGGAGCTGATTCCTCCAGGACGATTAAGCGGCAGGGCAATAGCACTACAAAAATAACTCCTTGCAAAGAATTTGTTTCTTTTCCAAGGGGGCAGCATCCCTCCGGAGCCTCCCCATAGCACCACTCCTGCAATAATTTATGCACATATCTTCTGTGAACCAACATTCAAAACAGGTGAAATCAAAATGCGCACCATGTTCCGATAGCCTCTACTGGGTGCCTTCCAAATGCTGCTACATAGGTGAAGTCAGCCTATACTGTTATGAAAATATAGTTGTATTCTCAGAGCTGACGAAAGGGTTACTGAGGAGTTCTTGCACAAAAATAGAAAAATGTCTTAATTTCTACTTATTGTGCAACAACCGAATAAACAAACAGACATGCTAAAGCCACACTTACATAGCTATCGTCTTGCGCTTTCTTCACAAGAATACTGTTGACTTCTATTGTAGTTCTCGTGAAAATATTCGCATTCTTGTTGTTTCTCTCATCTATGAGATTATCTTTCGATGAATAAGCAATTCTATGAGCTCTTTCAATCATCTAGGTAAAGAGAGTAATAAGCAGCATTAAGAGTGATCTCCTTCAGAAACAATACAAGAGTACACCAAGCTTGGCTATGAAGTGCAATACTAAAACTTGTGTTCAATTCTAATAGAAAACATCAACGTTTTGAAGTTAGTTTAATTGAAGAAAGAACAAACTCCGCCTTAGCCCATCGACTGACTGCGTCTGTTTGCTCCAAATTTTCATATCACAGAAATAACTTTGCTTCAGTTGATCGAATTCTTTTTAGGTGTTTTTGAATGAAAAACAATATGCTTACCTCATATTCAAAACAATTTATAAATTAACTATTCTACCATCATCCTGTCATAAAATTTATTATGCTACTAGATAGGGATGTCATTCAAAATATGAAATAGTCATTAATCAACATTCTTCCAACAGTAAACAAGCAGAAGTCTTACAGCGGTTTAATACCTCCTTATGTCTTGTTACTATATGAGAAGATTTTGCAACAATTTTCATCAGCAGAATCTTTCTCAATATAAAAAACCAAAAGATAGCAATCGAATTTTTATGCAGGTGATATGACAAGACTAACATTAAGCAGACTTCATGCTTTTTCTACTTGAAAATTCTATTTAAATAGGTAAAACACACCAACCTTTGAATGGTCATCAACCTCTGAACGCCTGTTTGGACTCATGCTTTCGCTTTCTTCATCTGAAGAGATGTCATATTCCGCACTCTGTTCAAAAGGAAAACTTAAGGTTAGAGCGCAAAACAGCGAAGTTGTTTATATAGATTGCAATGCTTAGATTGAATGCTATCAAACTGCTCGATACGGGACGTCATCATTTCCTATTGACAGGTCTACCAGCAAATATATACTGAATTTCAGCAGTAAACATGAGGAATAATTCATAAGGTGACAAATGTGTCCAAGTATGGTAGTTGAGTCTAGTACCCGAATGAAAGATAAAAACTGTCATCCTTCCACCAACAGGTGTTTATTCTAGTAAAACCCCCGGAAAACTGTGCTATCGATAATAAGGTACTATCAAAGAGGCAAACACGCTTTGTTTTGTTTATTGCAGCTTTCTACCGCCTCTGTGTTTGATGTGACGTTGTTTAACTTTCTCTCCAAAAGTCGACAAAATGTACAGCTTAACAGAATCGAAATAACATGACGACACAACAATGCTAACACACTCGAAGAAATACAACGGAAAACAAAGAAATTTGAATAGAATATAAAGAATTTGTTGATACAAAATGAATCTGGATTGTTGAAAAAGGATGTTTTCATTCTAATGATGATGATATGATATTGGACATGCCACAGTGAAAACCAACGGTAACCTTTCAACAAACGCCGTCACTAGCTGCTATTGACAGAGGCCGAGCAAGAGTCTCCAATGGAATCACCTATCCAAATACCAATGAAAGAGATAATGTGATCTTAAGTTCTAATTAACGCCATGGATTTGTCCGGATGCTTAACTTCTGGTGCTATTCGTCCGTACACCATGCGCAGCTGCGCAGAAAGAATGTTAGGCTCAGTTAGGACCGTCAAAGCTCTCTAATAAAATCTTCAAAGGTTATAACACCTTTTACATAAATCGTTTTTGTCTGCCGTATATCTAACTAATTCATAGGCATTTATTTAATTCTCAAGTTCAAAAATTCGCTTGCGATGTTGAGAAACTTCTATTTTCTAGATAGTAAATTGTAGCTATGAGCAGATATCAACAAAAGTCCAAAATAACAAATCTTTCAACTAGACTAGGGCAGATATGTAAAGCAAAGAAGTCGTCTCAGGTTTCACAGTCGAAGACTAACAAATCAGCAAATAGCATCTACAGTTGCAGACCAAAAAGCTTTTCTCACAGGTGCAAAATATCTATGGGCATGCCCTCTCTCCGCTATGAAGGGAAAGTATTTGTCTTTTGGACAGCAAAGACACTATAACTACACTCTGTTCTTTTTATAAGAATACCTAATTTTTTCTGAGCCTCAATATTCTTAAAAATTTTCGGTTTTGAGCCCCAGATTATTCTTAAATTATTCTTAAATTGTTCTTGCTCAACACAAGGTGTAAATTCGCCTTAAGA
>OLMO02000275.1:7432568-7444298 GCA_900291935.2 Cassiopea xamachana
ACTATTCAAATTTTCTGGCAAAATGTAGCTCCTACAACACCCAAAAGCTTCAGGAAACAGACCTGGCTGCAGGATATTGTTGGAACGTATAGTATGCATTTATAGATAAACAGATAAATAAATAAATATCTACAATGAGGATACAAAAGTATTGAAACGAAGGGCCTAAAAATTCGTTTTCAAAAATGGCGTATAACAGTGCTCGAAAAGCTTGCAATTGCTTCTCCATGGAAGTGATAGCTGTCGTGGCCAAAACGAATTCATATGTAAATAAAAGCTTCTATTTACGAAACATGCTAAACTTTCTCAGCTATTCTTTTGTAATTTAAAGCAAACAAGGAAACATAAGCATAACTAAAGATTATGCACTATAAGACAGCCATAGAATAGCAATGAAATATTTCCGTTTTATTACGCTTTCCTATCTTGAACTTTGAAAGTAAATAACGTAAACTGTTTGCAATATTCATAGGTTTCAAAATACTTCAAACTACGAGCTTTATTGAAGGAACAAGGAGAATGTGGCCGTCTAAATAATTCTAGTAAATTGAGGAGAACGAGCTCTGTAAAAATTTTATAGATAATTGAGATTTTCAACTATGGGTAAGATAAAATTTGCAGCTTCAAACTATCTTTCCATCAGAGCACATATCAATATGGCTTGTGAAAAGAATTTTGCACCAATATCGTATCAAAAACTAAAAAACAATTAAGCTATTTTGGGCACATTTTTATGTTGTTAAAGGCCATCGTTTCCATACTTTTGTATCATGAGTGTGTATATATATACACATATATATACACATATATAAATATATATATATATATATAAATACATATATATATATATATGCATATATATATATTTATATATATATATTATATATATTTATATATGTGTATATATATACATATATATATATATATATATATATATATATATATATATATATATATATATATATATATATATATATATATATATATGTATATATATGGTGTTTTGACAAGCAAAAGACTATTCAAAATTTAGCACATTCTTTACACAAGTATCTAGTCTGGAAATGATAGAAAGCACTATTTCTCTGAGCATGGATAGAAAGAACAACAAGAACAAAACTTTTACTTATTTATAACCCAATTATCCTGCAACCATGGATTTGAATGTAACTGGCAGGTGCTAGCATTCAGTTGCAATAGACAACTCAACAGCCTAATTAAGCCAATGAGAGGGAAAGAAGTGAGACCTTGCCAAGGAAAACTGACTTTTCCAGAGAGTTTCAGATTTTCAAAAAAATTGGGATTGAATGGGCTCTTGTCTGAAAATTCAGACAAATGGGAATGGAAAAAAAGTAGTTTCTAAAGTTTTTTTGATGTAATAGGAAACTCAAACATAATTCAGTACTTAAGTATCTGCTGGAGAAGATCCTATACTAGCATATATTTGCTGTTATTGAGCCAAAAGTGGAAGCACATCATCTCCAAGGATCCCAAAATGAAATGCAGTCCTGCATTAGATCATATTATGATACTGCATGGTATCCATGAAAAGAACTATTAAATGCAGATCTAATAAAAGATATTGTGTAGCTGCGGGTAAACAATGGGATATTGACCATCTATAGCCATCTCATATTACAATTTATGCAAGATATAAACAGATCCAAATAGCAGGTAAAGAACATACAAAACATAGCCCTTCTATATTGAGTCTAATGCAGATCATCTTGCATTTCATGAAATACTATCTAAACCAAGAATGCCTGCATCAGGGGGCATGTAGGTGATCATTCCCTTCTCTCCACCAACAGGCAACTATGCCCATTCTATTAAAGTAATTCATCATCACAATAAAGATTTATAAACAGCACAACAGCTAATTCATATCTTTGGTGCTCTGTTGGTATGTTTCACACCANACTGTCCTCTTGTGCTGGCATCCTAGATTTAAATATTCTGAGAACCATCAGAGGACAAAAAGAGATGACTTGATGGGAAGATTAGCTATGAAGTGGAGAAGGTGCATTATATTGTGGATACAACTAAGAATATTAGAAATATGAGACTCATATGATTTGGACATACCTGGAAAATGCTGCAATATTTTCATTTGACAGACTTGGCTCAAGAAAGAAAGAAAGAAAGACCAAGCACGTGAACAATTGTGTGCAGAAGAGGGTATGACTAAACTAGAAAACTGTGGAGAACTTCCAAGATAGACATAGATGGAGAGGAGCCATTCCTGCCACCAAAGCCCAACATATTGAGAAAAATGAGTACTTATGAAGCCAAGAATGTTAATGAATGAACATTTCAGAACATAATTTCCCACTGTGTCATCAAAAAGAGCTTTCAAAACCACACATGCATTTTTTCCCTTCAGAGTTTCTGCTGGGAATAAATCACCCTATGTCAAAACTTCAAACACAATCAAATTAAGATTCCACCAAGCATTGAATATCAACATCACTTATACATTCCCATTTTAAAGTCTAGAAAAATGGATTATGTTGACATATCATATAACAAGGAATTGGAGAAAACAGAAGCATCATCAATCATTTACAACTAGACCTATCGTTAAGCAGGTATCACTACTAGTTCTATTTTCACTCAACTTTCACACATGGTCTACAAAAAAGTGGATTACAATACTGCACCTCTTTGATAGAAGCCAAATAGGGAATTTAAGCCTTAATCTGTAATGACTGCATTTATTTCTGAATGTAATGGATTTTAGGCTGATGAATAGATTCATTTCCATACTTTCCTTGGTCAACTGCTCCATTTATCTTGCAGAATTTCACTCATTCCACCTGGTAGCTAACCCAACATGACATTTAGCATGTTTCTCCAACTAATCTATTTCTAACTAAGGAATGATTGTGGTCGCACAATGGCTCTACTAAACATTTCTTAGAAGTGCCGATAAAAAATAGAACCATATTGCATATATCTCAGACATAAGCCTTTATATTTGAGATTTTGCCATCTACATGTCTCACAAGCTTTAAGTGGTGATTATTACTTCCTATCATTATCAACTCAATAGGAGTTACAAGGCGATATGTAAACAAAAGACAAACTTCTAGCGTGGAAAACCAAATCATAAGCCATGAAGTGGTTGTGCTCAATATAGAGAAAGCATTTATATTAAAAGAAACTCCGAACTACTTCAGAATACTTGTAGTAATTAAAACTTAATCACTCTTCACTATTTCACTGATTCAGAACATTCTCGAGGTGACAACTCACATCACACAATAAAGGATATTTCATCAAGCACGGGACCTAACAAGATTCCTTGGCCGAGGCCATCATGCCGGCGGCTTAAACCTATCCACTGATCTAGTACAGTAATTGTAAGAAAATCTAAGAAAATAAAGTTATCACAATGTGTGCTGACAAATCTCTCACCACAGCGTCTGATGGCTCATTTTTTAAGAGCCTTGCTTCCATGACAGAGTCAGGATAGGCCAGTAGAGTCATTTTGCACTGTGGCAGTTGTTCTTTTATCGCATGTCCAGCGAATTTTGAACTCCTGTCGGAATTGATACTACAAGAGATTGAATTATTTGTGGGTCTTTGATTTGTTTGATCTGATCCCTTAGTTATATTAAAAGCACTTTAAATCGTTTCTCAAGCATTTTAACTTTGCACATGAATAATTTATCGAACTAGAAAGTCCATGACGGGGGTACACTCAAGGCATCCTCTGTTGGCAGGAGAGATGGATTGACTCGGACTAAAAATTTGCTTAATGAAGTTTTTCCTATGAAACTCACAGCATATCGTAGCAAACGCCTTAAGTGCAAAACTGTGAAAAACTAGCCTGCGTCTACATTTGAAGACATCTAGAAATTGCTATGGTAGGGCAATATACGCTCAAACCCCCCTACATTACCGCAATAGCCTATCCTTATGGAAATTACTCTCTTGCTACCGAGCAACAATTCAAACGAGGCTTATAGACAACAACTACCTTGGCAACATAACACTGCATCAACTTATTTTGAAAACTACACACTTTTTTCTAAGTAGTACCTAACTTTCGCTGAGTCTCAACTAACTAACACCTAACTTTCGCTGAGTCTCAACATTCTGAATGTTTTCTGATTTTACGCCTAAGATTATCCGTAACGTGTTCCTAAGATTCAAAGGTAATTTCATCTGAAAATCAAAGGAACATATTCAAATCTTTATTTATGCCTTACTTCATAATAATGCAAGACAAAAGTGGAACAAAATAATTAATAAATAGCGTATCAATTATAAATAGTGCAAAAGTTAATCTACAAGCAATGCCATAACTCGAGTGAAAAATTTTAAGTCTTGATGAAGTTTGAACCATGCAATATTCATAACTTATTCTTAAATATCAGCCATTTGGGGGTAATTCGAAAATTACGTAACGCCTGAGGGGTGGGTGGGTAGGTATGGGCATGAGGGGTTTGAGGGGTTTGAGGGCCAGAGGCTGTTTGTAACAGAGGCTGTTTTGGAAATAATTTTTTCTTGCAACTACATCAAGGATGAGCTTAAAATCTAGAGCTGATTGTGTACAGCGTACAATATTTATTTCCCACTTTTCTGCAACATTGTTGTCACATTGCTTCTTGTCTCTAGACTTTCGCAAAAGTACCAAAAATGCCATCTTTTATGCCAAATGATGGGTCCTGTGATTTCTCACATGAGAATACTAGAATGAGTAATTATTTGTAACATGAGGGTAATGGGTACTTTGAATCATGAGCACATGATGAAAAAGTTGATGGGGGAGTGGGGTTATAAGACTTGAAATGTTACGCAACAACGGGGTGGGGTGGCCTTAGATCTGCCGCAATGCATTGCAAGTAGTGGGTGGGTGGTAAAAATGAACGGATTTGGGTGCTACGTAATTATTGAATGGTCCTTTCAGGGCTTTTATATTCTTATGAAGTTTAGTCTTGATTAAAAACTGTATGTACTGTATGAAACTATATGTTGCCTGCAGAGGTTTGGACTTTGATCCTTCTCTCAGCGCAAAGAAGTCGTAAGCGTAGAAATGCATAATTTGCTTTGTAGGAGATTCTACTCAATTGAAGGAGGGTGTTGAATAGCTGGCAGTAAGTTACTACTGTTGCTAATCACAAAAATGATAAGTTTGAAGTAGAAAAATCGNGTCATTAGTAATCCTCATCTAAAAGATAAATTGTGGCAGATG
Organism: Cassiopea xamachana; assembly: GCA_900291935.2. NCBI lineage: Eukaryota > Metazoa > Cnidaria > Scyphozoa > Rhizostomeae > Cassiopeidae > Cassiopea > Cassiopea xamachana. The sequence goes on from OLMO02000275.1 coordinate 7,437,769, forward strand.
TTGAGTCCCCAACGTATTGCAAATAATATCGCAATTCCTCGAAGGCCTAGCACCTTCCATTCTCCTTTTCACTTTGCATGCAATCCACAATATGAAAGCGAGCTTTTTTAACTTGAATATCGTTACATAATACCTACTGCAAGGATGGAATTTTTGATGAAATGTTGGACCTTCATTCCATCTTCGCAAAAATAGCGTATAAATTTGCTTTGTTGTTGAAATTTCTACATAGCATCCTGTAAACAAGCAAAGCTAACAGGGAATCATACCTAAAATGCTACATTGATGTAACTTTTAGAAAAGCTGAATACCTTCCAGCAATCCCCAGATGACATCCAAGGTATGAATTCATAATCCATTTACCACATGCAAAGATGCATGGAAAACTTCAAAAAATGGTACATAAAACTTTAACTCGAGTCTCAACCTTCTCTAGTTCTAAAATCTCCTTTCAAAACCATCTAAAAGTTCTACCTATAGAATCCATCTGCTGGAAGGTTCCCTTGATAATACAAGGTCATTTTCATGTATGGTTTTCAACTGAAAAATTTAACACATTTTGCATTGATATATTTCAGTTGGTTTCCATTTCACACATTGCTCGGTTCTAATTGAATATCAAAATGTATGGCATCAAGGCCAAACAGGCTACATAGACCAGATGCATGCGTAAATGGGGCTGCCTGCTTCCGAGAGTCATGAATGAAATGTGAGCACAATTATTTTGCTCTTGGAGTAAATTATGATGACGTTAGCCATGACAAAGTTTCCACTCAATTAAATGATGCCTGCCAAAGGAAATTTCAGTCAACTTTCCACCAGATCATAGGTGGTAAGAATTACATATTTGGATCAGTGAGGTGGTGCTAAAATAGTTATAGGAACCCTAATCAGAGTGCACGACAGGGCACTCTAGCTTGGCACGTAGACATTATCCTTGTATGAGAAACATTTAAAACATCATGGGCCTTTGGTGCAAGATTTTGCTTGGTTTGAAGAAACTTGGATACTTTTGCCGTCTTATCAAGCATCCAAGCCTCAACATGGTTTTCAGAACTCAAATTTACTTGCCCTTCCTAGCAATTTTCTTCCAATCTCTTCAGCAATATCTAAAATTCATGCAGATGAGAGTGAAACCATCTATCGTCATAGGACCAGTGCGCACGGCTCGACCTCTTTTCCAGGGGAATGTAATGCAATTATTTACTGACAGAAGCTGATAAAGCCGTGAATTTAGCGACTGAAGTGTGAACTTATCGATAGAAGCGTTTTCTTAGCAAGAGCTTCTTATTTTTATGGGGTGCATTGTATACTAAATCCTAGCTGTTTCTCAGTTACGCCTGCAATTTGAAGTTTCATTGAGGAAGATACACTCTTTTTTTTTATAAGAATACCTAATTTTTTTCTGAGCCTCAATATTCTTAAAAATTTTCGGTTTTGAGCCTCAGATTATTNTCTTAAATTATTCTTAAATTGTTCTTGCTCAACACAAGGTGTAAATTCGCCTTAAGATCAAAGAAACATATTAAATCATTTTTGATGTATTGATTCATCATAAATTTCAACGAGAACAAACAGAACAAGTCAAAATACGGTTTTAGTCCAAAAGCATTATTACAACTCCATCAATATCATCAATGCCAATGTAGTCCTCGCTATCATCTGCATACGTAACTCTATATTTGGCAAGAGTTTTATTGAAGTACTCGATTTGTCCCATGAACCATCCATTCTCGTATAAAGCTTTGATTCGATTAACAAAATATTTTAGTTTTGATGAAAGTTGAGCCTGGCAATATTCTTAAATTATTCTTAAATTTTAACAATTTTGAGCCTCAATATTCTTATAGACTTTATTCTTATAAAAAAAAGAGTGTATACGCTTTTTTATAAGGAACCTACCTCAAGGCCTAGTTCCAAAAGTTCCTTATTTGTACACCTCAAATCAGCAAATTGTAGTACCAAAAGTTCCTTACTAGTTCCTTAGTTTTCACTGCACATCAAGTGCATCGTATTTCATAGCCCAACAATTGGCATATACATTGTGTAAGATGCAAAGTATAGGAGACTTTCGAACAGATTCCTGGCACCATAAAAAAGTACCAAAGCACCTTCAGAATATCGGCATCTGTTGTTTTCATCTCGAAAAGATAATAATGGCGTTTTATCAATAAATTTTACTTGCATACTGATAGCTAGCGTTTCAGAATTTTCGACCAGATTCTAGCTCTAAGAGTTTCTTATAAGTTCTTTAACTCCCACCTTAATTTCAACAACAACTGCATAAATTGTGTTTCGCAAAGATCTTACATCACCAAGCAGAATGGTGTGCGATAAATGTGAGTTGTACTACAAATTTGTAGAAGTTCTATAAAACTACATTGAAGAAACTTTTTGTGATGACATTTAGCTTGATTTTTCAATGCTGCTTTCAGAATCAGGCCTTACTTGTTTGTAGCTCCTAGATCTTTACTGTAGAGTTTATAGGGCCTAACCTAACTTGAGCAATTAAGTTTTTCTTGCTCAACAGACTGGCAGATTGTGTTGTGTACTCTGTGAGTAGTATAATGTTTCGAATGTAAGTTACTCTGTATATCGTACACAACGATCTGCTATTATCTATGTGTGACATCCAGAAGCTAGCGACCTGCAATCCTTGTAAATGCAGTCCTTGTAGCAGCTCCGTTTGTTTATTATGGTCCAAGGTATATTCCATGCACTTAGGCCCGAAGATCTCCTGCGTGGAGTTAGCTTTCCTGTCGGAGTGGCGGTGTGGATGTAGCCTAAACTATCCTCTTGGCATGCTGGCGTAATAAAATTCAAATCTCGACTGACGGTTGTTTTGACCTATGCATCTCAGGTGGGCGGATGTACGCCAACCATCTACGTTGCCGTACACCTGAGGAGCTACTGGCGTACCTCCGACATTAGTTTTACTCGGAATGCACCCTTGATTATGGTAGATAGTGTTTTTTACACTTTTGGGTATATCATTTTCTATTATTCACCTAAGGCTCTACTTTTGGAGTACTTGTGATTCTGAGATGGCCCATACCCCTCACTGTTGATAAAAGTATTACGTATGCAATGCCATAAATATCTTGCTGAGTTTGCTTATACCTCTTGTAAAAAGTGCACCTTTTTCATTATTTTGTTTTGAGTGACTTTCTGTTCATTATTGTCATGTCCAGAAAATTCAAAAAATGGATTTAACTCTAAGTTTCTCATAAGTCTGAAACTATCTGGTTATTGAGCTTGCTATAGATGATTCACAGTTTAAGCCTAGTTAATATTCACACAAATGAGATTTGTAGAAAAATTTTTGTGAAAGAACAATGACGGTATAAAAAGCTTGTCATGAGCTTTTATTTTGCTTTAGGCATTGAAAATTGAGATTTATTTGAGTTGTGCTATGCTTCTCTGATTATACTGTTGAAACCTATTTTTATCTTTTGCACTTCAATTATGATTGCTAACTTTTTCAATATGTGTTTTGTTTCATCTGTATAGAAAATCCTTTGTTGCAAAAGATATAATAAAAAAACAGCAAGATTTTATGCTGTTTCTGAAAAGTTAGTAGGCATTTGATAAAGAAACTGTTATTTCAAAATCATAAATAAATTAAACACTGCTGGATTATATAACCGGTTAAAAGTTGTGGCCATAGGCCAGATCCTAAATCTGAGTTTGATATTTTGAATTTTGAATATTACTGCTATCATTCATTATACTGCCAATCCTGGATAATTGGGATCACATGAAGTTGGCTAATTTTGTCCAAATTATACTGCCAAATTTTTCAGGGATCTATTGCTTTAAGGCCATGATGAATATGAGTGTATTGTTTTGATGTGTTCATATACAAGAGACTTCCCTCAACACTAACCACTTTACCTGCAGCAGGAGTTTATAAGCTGTACCAAAAGTTCCACACAGCTGTGCTTATTGCAACATTTGTGGGATTGTTGATGCTGATTGTGGCAAATAGGCAGCATGTATTTGTACTAACTGTACCAAAATATATAGTCCAGTTTATGCATATACCTGTGTTAGGAGATCTGAGTAATGAGAATTATTTTAGTACATTGATTGGACTTTGTAATACTGTCTGGAATACACCAAAATCCAGATAAACATGATCAAAATTATGCATGGTTGACTATAGTGGCTCTTCACTATATGGGCTGAACAATGTCCATTTCCAAATTATTACTGTTGTTGTATATTATGCAGGTCAGAAGAAGCTTGGTAAAGTTGTAACACCTGATCCATGGAAATCTGGAGCTAGGAATACTGCAGGTAAATAAAACTTAGTTTGTTTTAATTTATGCTTCACTGACTGCTGCTGTATGTACTTGCCTAACTTTGAATTAAATTTGGATTAGAAAGTCACAAAGTTTCTTTTGTAGTAGAAAGTGCTGAGAGGAGGTAATGAGACAACAAGAGTAGTATGCATGCCAGAGTAGTAGCCAATCAGATCTCTACCTCTAGGGATATAGAATGCAAGGAATCAGGCTGTAAAAATTGATAAGCACCCAGTTGCTGCAAATGTGCGATGATTCTTAGCATTCTTGACAGATTTCACAGCTTAAGGGGAATTGTATAATGAGCTTTTTGATAAGTAAATTAAAACATCAAATAAAGACAATTCCAGCTACTTATGAAATGCTTATTTTTGGTGACTATATGGTTTGTACATGTTAAAGATTGAAGTGGGAAGCCCCAGAAGAGATGTTAGTAGAAATGATTGGGAAAAAGAATGAAGGTTCCCAGTATAAATAAGCAAAACAGCACATGCAGTTTTTGTATTGTAGGAGTCGTGTGTTTTAATTGTTTTTTTGTCATAAGAACAGTCATATAGGATAGACTTTAAGGGTACACAAGATATTATCATTAGGATAAATATGTGATGAGTTTGAAAAGAACTATGAAGCTTGACACTGCTTGTAAGAACTATTGCTTTAGTTTTCATATCTAATTACGTGAACTTTAGCTCTCATCATTTGTGAAACAATTCAAATATCTGAAAGTGGTTGGAGCAAAGTATTTATTTTTGGGGGTCAGATCTCTTTGCCAAACCATCACCCCTATCATATGGTTGATATTGAAACAATAGAATATACTGACAGAGGAGCTGAGACTCTTTGAAAGAAGAATCAAAAAGGAAATGTTTATTTATGCTAATGAAGCCAGCATCAAAAAGTAATATAGGAAGAAAGCCCATGTGTGAAAAATCTATAAAAATAAGTATCACCAAAAGTTTTCATTTAACAACAAAAGTCAATTCAAATCACAGCATGGTTGAAAGTAAATTAATTCACTGAGAAATGTGCTTGGCATAAACCAGGCAAGTTCCTGAATTCTTTTATTTAGCTTTGTGTTTTGGTAAGCTGTTAATTTTGTTATGAATGAATTCTTAAAAAGATTGACTTGAGAAAATTTGAACATGAGTTCTTTAGAATTTGAATAAAGTACTTTTCTACAAAGATTGTTCTTTGAAATATTTTAATGGCTAAAAGGTGACTTGGCTGGTAAGCAGTTTGTGTATGAAGGGAAACGTTGAAAAGGGGGAGGGAAGAAAACTAGTAGTTCAAGGCAAAGTACACACTCATGATCGTATTGCAATGTTACAGTCCACTCATACACAATTTAGAAGGAATTACTGAAGGGGGCTGTAGAAGCAATGTATATTCATGTTAAGCTGCATCTGAAGGTATTAAGCTTGAAGATTTTGTGAAAAATAAGTTTGAGCAATGGCAGGAGAACATAAATGGTATTTTCAATTGAATTACTTTGAATGCAATTCTTTGTTTCATCTGTACTCATTAGAGATTTTGGAAAACAGGGTGTGCTTTTGTGTAGAATGGATCTGTGAATGCTGATTTGTAAAATGATAATGAAGAGTTGTGTAGGAGGAATAGAAACTTTATCACTGAATTTCAGTACACAGATAGACCATGAGCGTATATTTGAGTTGCGAAAATTCATTGTGGGATGCATATGTTTGGACACTATGTAAACATAAATTGACTCATAGAGTTTTGAAACGTTTTTATGGCTGATGAATGTAACCTTTCACCTTTTTTCATGAACTGAAAAACCGCAGAGAATTATTCTATTTTCACCTATGAATGAATACATCTTATGTTCAATAAACATGGTTTTTTTATAAGAAAGTTGTTTATAAATAAGAATGTAGTACTCAGCTGTTCAAAAAGTTAGGAAGTTCAGTGCTGGATTTTTGAGACCCAAGAAAGTTTATAAGTGTATATGCATTTAAAATTCAATTTTTCTGTGTACAAAATGTTATATATGCTACACTCCTTTTTGTAAGAATAAAGTTTTTAAGAATAATGAGGCTCAAAATCGCTGAAATTTAAGAATAATTTAAAATAATGCGAGGCTCAAGCTTCATCAAGACATAAGAATTTTTTTATCGCATTTTATTGAATATTATGGCAGTGAAAGCACTAAATTATCCTCAATAGTAGTGAAACTATTTCTTAATCATAACAAAAGAAGCTTAGATA